>VZTD01000109.1:1295067-1625885 GCA_013397725.1 Rhagologus leucostigma | reverse complement strand
AGTTTAAAGGCACAGAAAAGGCACAATAGTAGTTTTTGGGCATAGAGCATGATAGGGGATACACATGATAGAGTCACCCCAAGACAGACTTTTGTGGAAGGATGTGTTTCATCATCTAGCTGGTGGCCTTAAATAGATTTTCCTTTTTTTTCTTGAATCAGAATTAAAAGGAAGGATTACATAAATCAGGTTTTGACTTCTGGCAAGCTTTCTGTATTACATGAACTTATTGCAGCAATACATTAACCTTTCCTTCATCCAGAATGCAGTAACTCAGCTGGGGGGTTGACCCAGGCTGGACACCAGGTGCCCCCCAGAGCTCCTCTGTCACTGCCCTCCTCAGCTGGATGGGAGGAGAAAATGTGAACAAAGGCTCCTGAGATCACTCAGCAGCTACCTTCATGTGCAAAACAGACTCAGCTTGGGGCAATTAGTTTTAATCAGAGTAGGAATGGGAAGTAAATGAAGTCTTAAAACACATTTCCTTCCCCCCCCCCCCCCTTCTTCCCAGGCTCAGCTTCACTTCTGAATTCTCTACCTGCTTCCCTGCAGTGGCACAGGGGGACAGGAATGGAGTCATGGTCAGTTCTTCAAATGTTTCTGCTGCTCCTTCGTCCTCAGGGGGAGGACTCCTCACACTCTTCTCTTGCTTCAGCTTGGCTCCCTCCCATGGGGTGCAGTCCTTCAGGATCAGCCTGCTCGAGTGTGGGTCCCCCACAGGGTCACAAGTGCTGCCAGCAGACCTGCTCCAGCATGGTTATAATGTTGATGTCTTATTACTGACTCAGCTCCAAGAAATCGTGAATCTGAGGCGAGGTTATATGGAAGAGAGCTGATTAAACATTCCTGTTCAGTCTAATATTGGTGGTGGTCTTGTATCAAGACAGATCACAGAAGTATTTCACATCTAAAATGCTCTGTACAAGCGTGCAGGAGAACGAGAGGAACTGGAACCAGAGAGATCATGAGCATCTATTATATTAGACATTTGTCTAGATAATACTTAAAGTTGTTAATAGCGTAAAAGCCTGACCTATGTAATAAGAGTTTGGCAGAAGAGGTGCTGAGTGTAGCAGTTAGAGAGAAATACCAGCAATACAAGCAGATGACATTTCAAAGGTTAGAAATGCATGGGCAGGACAGGAATTAGTAAGAAGCTTTAGTTTTTGATGATGAAGACAGCTTTCTCAAGCAGTCTTTTCAGCCCCCCCAAATTACTTCCACACTAAAATATATCCAGGGGCATTTCAGTAGCCAAGGAGAGAATGATTATAAACTGTTGTGGAAGCCATTGTGGTAAAGTGTGGCTGGGGACTGAGAACTGTAGAGCTTGATCACTGCAATACAACTTCTTATTCATAGTGCAGGGTTCTTACTGAGTTACTAGAACCAACAATGGAAAGCCAGGCTGTTTTACTCAATGCACATCATATAAATAGCTATGAAATTGAGATGGTTATTGTTTATTTGCTATAGTTGGATTAAACCACGTGGAGCTTTGCAGACTGCTAGACCCAGAATTCTGCAGTGCTCTCCTCAGTGAGGACTGTGCCGTATGATAGTATAGCCTGTAAAGAAACCCAAACAGCTCATAGTGAGAGCACGTGATGTAGAGTTCTTTAGATCCTAGCTGATGTATTTTTCTTTCTCTTTTTCTAGGAAAAGTTACTGGATTGAAATTTCTCAGTATTCCATAACAATACGAGAGCTCATCATATGTAAAAGCATGTCACTCGAAGAGCCATCAGTGAACAAACTCTGAACAGACAGTCAAAGGCTTCTTCAAAGAATCCACTGAATCATGTCCTCTACCTGTAAAAACAGGCTGGCTTTGCTGAAGCTGCTCTGGTTTACCTCAGAACCTGACTGTTCCTCGGCTCTCCCTGGGCTGTAAGAGAAGGGAAGTTGTCCTTCCCAGACCTGGTGCTTGCCCACCTACAGTGAACAGAAGTTCCTCCTACAAGAAGAAGGGCAAGAAGTTTTATCTACAGACACAAGGCAGTGTTTCTCAGTTATTTCATATCAAGTTTCTGAATGTTAGAAATGAATATTGGAACAAAACAAAGGCAACCCAACATTATTACTTATTGCAGCACTGACTTTTTGAAGGCAAATGACTGTGCAGCGTTGTTTGAGGCATCAGGTATTTGTCTGTATATTGCAAAACCTGAAGCTCCTGAGATCCCACTGTGGGGAGCAGCTAATGTGAAACACCTGAGGAAGGACAGGCAGCCTCCCTCCCCCAAAGCCTGGTGTGGCTTCATCATCCCTCTCACCTGTGCCTGAGTAGCCAGCAAGATCCACCTGTGGAACATGTACAGCCCACCCAGCCACAGCTGGGAGTGTTTCAGAGGAACTGGGCTGAGAATGAAGGAGGAACAAAGCACAAGAGGCGCAGAGAGCAGGAAGAGGACAAGGTAAGGCTTTGTTTTAGGTGCTGCCTTTGAAAGGCCGATGCAGAGCAGGAGGAGAGCTGTGAGAACACTGCTTCAGAGTGCTGCTTGGGCTGCCTGTAGCAGTCACTCACAGTAAGGGAGATGAAGGAGCAGCCCCTGGTGTAAGTATAGGTGTTCTGGACTGGGACCTGGAAGAGCAGCTGCAAGCCTCTGGAAAACAAGGTAACATAACCAGAAATAAAGTTATACAAGGAGATGGGCACAGGCACATGAAGTAGCACAACACTTTTTTCAGCTTTGGTGAAGACGTGTTGGAAAGTTCTAGTGCTTTTTTACAGGTGTGGGATTACTCAGGATCAAAATGAAACCATAGTAGTAGAAACAGTTTTGTTACTGTGAGTAGTTACAGTGAGGGTTTTTGCTGACGCTGCTGTGGCGGGTACATACCGTGCCTCACTGCATATCTGATCGGACTGGCACACTCTTGAGCTTTAGTAACTGCTGGTACCTGGCACAGGGTGACAAAGAGCCCTGCTATGTCCTAGGGTAAGCTTGTGAGTCAGGATGTGGAAATGCCTCATTTCTGCTGCACTGAGCACATACACCCTACAGCAGGGAGCTGGGGTTGTTGTGTCTGCTCGGGACACTTGGATTGTGAACAAAATGTGTATGGCCATGGTTATGTGTGGGTGGTGTTGTTCTCACCTGTCTAGCTGCCTCTTGAAAGACTTTGCCGTCCAAGTGCTTCTAATGTTAGTGCAGCACCAGTCAGCTCTGTGCAGCTCTGTCTGCAGAAAATGTCCCCCTTAAAATGCTGTGTGCTCGCTCCCTGAAAGCCACATCATGCTGGAGAAAGATGGGGACTGATTTGAAATTTGAATAGAGAAGAATGGATAAAACTGTGAAAACAGATTCCTGGATTAGTGATTAGACTTTGAAAAATATGTGCATTGAAATAGTAAGTCAGAGTTGTATTGGAGTAATACTACAATCAGAAGCATGTCTTGACTTTGAAGTTGCTATTTCTGCTGTAAAAGCTGCTGCTCTGTGTATTTATACACACCCACCCCCCATATCTTTTCAAACTTTGAATTTTCTAGTACTTTCTTTGTCTTTTTGATGTTCTAAGTATAGGTAGTTTGAAATTCTTATGTTTCTAGAACTGCCAGTTAATATAGAGCTCCAAGGCTAACTGGAATTATCTTAATTATGGGCACAATACAGGTCAAAGTAATTTTCATATAGGTTACCTCAATAAAAGTGCCTCTTGCACTTTAAAAAGAAATGCATGTTCCACAATAACTCCTTATTTCTGTCAGTATTGAGGTATATCAGCCAGGTAGGGTAAAGCAAATGCTTTTGGAGACACAGATGCATCATAGATTACGTGTCCTTGTGGTATATGACAACTACTAAAATTTCAAGGCTCATAATTAATAATGCTGGCATTGAGAAAGAGGGAAAGAAGTTACCAGGAGAGGTGATATTTTCCTACATTGAAACCAAGTAAGATTGGTGAGGAGAGAGGCTACTTCAGGACGAGTCATTAGAAGAAACCTGCCAGCATGGAAATGCTTTTCTATTTTTCTCAATACAAATAAAACTAGAAGATGACAGCTGTGAATTGAAGCATTAGAGTCAAGAAAATGTCTTGGCCCAGGAACAACTAGGATGGGGGGGGAAAAAAGGAGAGGGGGAATGAGTTTAAAAGTCTTAACAGCTTAGAATTAGTAGGTTACTGTTCTGTACAAAGATTTTTCATTGCTTCAGTTGCTAATACAGGATTAAATCAAGACTTCTTGGAACAGACAAAGTGCTGTGTAATTTTATTTTGGAGAAACCCTCAGCCTCTTTCTCACCCTCTGTAAGAGCTATATTAAAGGATTTCCTGGTTTGTGTAAATTTCAGAGACAACAGGACATCATCTCCTTATAACTTGTTAATAATTCATGTGGATGTCTTTCCTTGTAGAGTAAAAGATTATTGGTTTATGATTTTTTTTAAAAAAGAAACATTTGTTTCATTAGCAGTCTACCTTCATAGACATTGTGTCCATTCAACTTTCTAGAACAGGGTTGAGAAAGTTCTGGTTTAGGCAAGAATTCCTAAAATACTGATCATTGCTAGAACATGCTAGATTTTCAGATATATTTTATTCTTCAGTGTAATGTAATTTGCCTTCAGCTACTTTAATAGTTAGGGTCAAACATATTAGTATTAAATAGTAGCAGAATAGCAGTTGTTCCAGTGTGTGCCATTTCACAGCTCTTTCTTTCGTACCTGGCAGGGCTGCTGGGAAGTATTTAGCTGGAGTGTTGACTCCCCTTCCCTGGCCAGTCTTTTGATGAAAGACAGTACAAGAAGCTTTCTCCCTAGCAGGCAAAAGTATTCAGCTGGTGAATAAGTACCACCTGTCACACTTCTACCAAATTACTGATTAAATCCTCCTCCCGCCATGATTAATACAAAATTGCAGGCCAGAATCAGAAGGATTCTATGAGTGCCTTCTAAATTGCATCTAAAAGAGAAAATACCTGGTGTATTAAAACAGCCTCTACTGTACCTACCACTCTGACATTTCTGTGTTATTCCCAGTTTTCCTGTTCTTATCCATTTTCTTATGTATTCTAAAATCTGGTGGTTTAAAGCTGAACTTCGAAAGCTTGGAAGTGTTCATGGTGTTTATTTCACCGTGGTTTATTTCATAGCCTTAGCCACATGGCAGTTTTCATTTCTGCTCATAGTACTGGAGACAAGCAAATTATCGTTTGAGTGAGCAAATGTTTTCAGTGTTCTTTCAGTTATTGTTGGCCTGTAGGAATCTGGGACTTCCTTGTGGGTCCTGAAATCAAGGAAATTTTAGGTATTGGCCTGTCACTATGGTTCCTGCCAAAAAGTCAAGAGAAAGTTGAGTTGTAGTAGCTACAGTGATGAGCAGAGACATTTGAGAAAAGCAATGTTGGAGTGAATCGTTTGTGAAGTGTTCATTTTTAGTGACTTGTACTTCTCTCTTGATTATGGATAACAATAATTGTATCTGCTGTGGTCATGGTATCTCTTATCTTGGTATTTTATTGCTTAACAACAAACAAACCACTGGAATTACAAATGGAAGACAATGAATAGCCCCCTCTTGAAAAGTATGAGGCTGGTTGTTAATCATGGTGTGAATTAAGGAAGAGACAGAGATGCTGCAGGGGGTTGGCAATTTCTGTGGATACACAGTCCCCTTTAAGATTTATTGTTCTTGCTCCCCATTAGCACTAATTATTAAAATTCCACTCTTTTATGATGAAATGTATTTGGCTTGCAAGTGCTGTAGGGCTTGTTTTTTCTGAGTAGGCAGTTAAGTGATTTGTAACTATTTGAATGGTATAGTGAGTAAGAAGGAATAGCTTATGTGTGTATTTGCAAGGCCACTAGTGGGCATGTAAAACTTATTTTCAAGTCAGCTTGTCCTGAGTCCATCAGTTATTTATTGGGGAATTATATAGGAGAGCATTTCAAATGGAAATACAATGCCAATCTTTATTGAATTTTTTTTAATCTGTTTTCAGTTATGGGATGTGTTACCCTGCAGAACTGGAGAATTTACTGCAATGAAACCAGGTATTTGAAACTTTGCTAGGAACAGTATCACTGACTGATGTGTATTGGTAAAGAGTCACTTAGTGCATAGGTGTAACTCTGGTATTAGGAGTTCCAACCTAAAAAGCAGTTTTCTCATCAGTACTTGAGGAACTGGCTAGTATGCTCTTGTCTGATTTGTGTTACAAAACTGCACCAAAAATTCAGTGCATTTTGTTATTTTGCATGGAGAGAGTTCATAGTTTTCCTAGTAAACGATAAAACACGGAAGGACTTGCATACTTTGCTGGGCTAAATGTCTCTTTAAATCAAAGCTCCCAAATACACAAAGGAATGCAAACGTGCAGCTTGATTAAATAAATGATTAACAACTGTCTTATAATTAGAAAAATGGTTGACTTCTGTGATAAGCAGCTGAGGTTTATTTGTATTTCATCTGTCAGAAAGCAATCTGAAAACCAAAATCAGGAGTAATGGGTCAAAAGTTAATTATAAATGCTTCAAAAAATCAGGGCTTCTGATGAAGGAAGGGTCACTCCCAAGGACTGTGAAAGCAATTACTGTGCTGGGGTTATAGCACGTGGGCAGGGGGTGATTTAAATCCCTGATGCTGTGGGGCCTCCTTTCCTTGAAGTCCTAGAGCTGAATTGTGTATTCCTGTCTTTGGGTTCCTGAGTTACGTAGTCGAGGGCCATAAACTAAGAGAACTCAGTGGCGACTTGGTGCTGATGCATGAAACCAGGAGAAGGGAGGAAACTGGGATCAGGTGTTTGTGCTCCTATCTCAGTAGGAGGAAGTGGATCCAGTGAAGGTGGTAAGAGCCAGTTTCAGCACAGACTGGCCAGGGTCTCATATGCAGCCAGTCAGTGAGCTGTGGAACCCCCATCAAAGAAGTTGTGAGTGCTACAGTTTGGATAAATTCAAGAAATGAGTTAATGGAAGAGATGACTGTGAAGGGATGCTAAATTTATAGAAATACCATCCAAGTCATGACGTCCCTAAGCCAAAAATAGTTGACAGTTAGAACAGTTTACCTTGGAAGTGCTTATTGCCACTTGTGGAGGCAGGATATTGGCTCTCACGACCTTCATCTGATAGAGTACTGCTTTCTGATGGTAAAGCTCTGTTCTCATTTTGCAGCTTGTGCTGTCAGAGGAGTTTGAGTCACTTCTGTAGCCCAGCTTATGTAAGATTTATTACAAAAGCAATTCACTTAGGGGCCCCAGGGCTTGAAATACCACTCCAAAAAGAAGGAGGGAACTCACTATAATGTTTTTTTTAAACAGGCTTGTTGCGATCTTGTTTATTTTCTAACTGTGATTTGTTGGCATCTTGCAGCCTTACCCACTCAACTGACCTGTTAAAATCCATACTGAATTTCTGTTGAACTGTAGGAACTTGGAATATCTTGACAGAACTTACAGTATTTTTACACAGTTAAGTGGAAATTAGAAATCTGTACAGTTTTGTACTGAAAAAATTGCCCTGAATTGTAGGACTATATTCAGCCTTTTCTGCAAAGGTCGAGCTGCATCCACGACCTGAACATTCTTCACAAGAATACGCTTCAGAATCTGTAGTTTTTCTTAGGCATTGCTTTCATTGCTTTATTTCCATCCCCTCCCTGTTTTTTTAAGAGAGTACAATAATCAGTTTATGAGACCAGCAAGTCACTCATAGGTGCTCTGATAGCCACCAAATCTGAGTTTGGTTTGTGTCTCAGGAACAATTTGCTTTAGAAGTTGGAAGGATTTGGTGGTCGGTGCATATTTGGTTTAGAGGGTGAGCATTCAGGTCAGGGCCTTTGTCCTTGGTGCCTAAACAGAGCATGTCCTGCTTTTACATTGGGATTGTCCAGGAACATCAGTGGTTCTCTCTCCAGGACGTTGGAATGCTTCCATTAAAGGTTGATTAAATCCTTCTCCCAGCAGGCTGAGGTGTTACAGTAGCCCTGGCTGTAAGTTCTGAGCCCCAGAGAGTGCTGAGGTTAAACAGGTCACGTAGTCACACAGCAGTTCTCGGGCAGGTTTAGGGGATTTTGGCTCCCAGGATAACTCCAAAGTTTTACATTCAACATTGAGCATCTTCTACATAAATGTTACAGAATGCAAGATATACTTACCTAAGCTGTTCTGATTAAAAATAGTAGATTTCTCAGTTAAATACTCCAAATAAGCCTATAGGAACAAGATTTCTTAATATCCAGAACAAACAAAAATTTGTTGTGTGCCTGTTTCTATTTTAAAATGAATCCCGTGAAGGAGAAGGCAGAGATGTTTTCCATCCCCTCTAGTTTACTGTCCCCAACCATTGTAGGTGGGGGACGCTGAAGGACATTTTAACAAGGCGTCATCTTTGCCTGTTCGTTCTCTGCTATCCTCAGATCATTTCTTGAACTCTCACTCAATGGAAGTAAAAAACCTCTTCAGTTCACTGTATCCGTAAACCTTGTGCCATTTGAGTTTCAAAAAGCCATAGAATCTCAGTGTGTTTGGTGGTGCTTTCCATTTCCATCTCTGTTGGACAAAGCCATTCGGGAGAGGCTCAACTTCTTTGTTTCCAGGGCAGAAAGGCCATCCAGCTGGCCAGGCTCAGAGGCTGCTGCACTGAATTGCAGGACTAGATTAAACATTGGCTGCAAAAAATTATGTGTAATTTCTGCATTCTCAGAAGTAGGGATGTTTCAGTAAGAGAGAGGAAGGCAAATTTATTTTAGAAGAATAGGTAAAAATACAAACAATTCCTGCAGTATGTTACTATCACACATTTATCCCCTCATTCATTCTAAAAATGTAATTAAATCATCTTTCTCTCTTTATTCAGTTTTGTTGCTTTTTATTTATAAAAGTTTTTCATTCTCTTAATGTTTGCTCTTTTGTCTCACGCTTGCCTTGTCGCATTTGCTCATTTTCATTTTAGGGGTTGAAGATGCTCTTTTTATTGTCTGCTTTCTTATCAGATCAGCTTCTCAGACTGTTGCTGCAGGATACTTAAGGAATGAGACTTTCATCTGCGGTAGTTGGCAGATTGCATCAATTCATGGTTGAGGGAGAAAGGAAGTTATCCATGTTCATATTACACAATTTTTTTGTAGTGCAAAGATGTCTTTGCTGAATACTTTCTGTCTTAGATACTTTGTGTTATGGCTTTGATACAGCTGTGCTTCCTAGAATATAGTCTGCATCCACCAGAGCTTCACTCACCCCCCATGACTTGCTCATGTTGCTGAATGTCTTGTCTTAAACACGTAATAAAAGCATTCTTCCAAGTGTTGTGGTTTCATAACCTTCTCTCTGCTGACTTCTTCACCTCTCTGCTAGTCCCTAGTCCCAAATCAAGAATAGGTATCAATGACCATAAAAGAGGAGGCCTACAGCATTTAATGAGTCTATTAAGCAACTTGGATCTAGGTAATTGCTTAAATACATTTCTGAATGCAGACCTAACAAAATAAAGGACTGTATTAATAGATCGTTAAGAAGCAATTAACTTATTGTTTTTTCTTCTCACCTTGAGACCTGTGGTTGTGACAGCATGTTATTAATTACTTTGTAGCTTCACTTGGGACTCTTGCTGTATGTGATGTCCTCTTACGGCTCCATCGTTACACTGGCACATGAAACTGGGTATTTAATTTGGCTTCATTGGAGCTGTGCCAGATCCTGATGGAAATGAGGTTAGAGCTTACTTGTCCAGTGTAAGTAGATGGAAAGCCAAGCTAAGAATGGCTAAAACTCAGCCAAATCAGTACTCTAATAGAAGGCTGTCCATAAACATTAACAGGAATTCTGTTAGTAGTTCATAGTACAGCTGGGACTGTGCTTGTTCTGAATACCTCATTCAGTTCTGATAGGGGTGAACGTAATTCATTAAAAGCAACCTTGGAAGTGCCACTTGTAATGAAGGAAATATGGACTGGCCTGGGATATCCCATGGGTCTCTTGGGGTCAGCTGTCCCTCTGTGTTCTCGTGCCCCTCCTGCCTCCTCAGAGCTCCTCTGGGAATCTGCACACGCAGTGCATGTTCCATGTTGATGTGTTCTGTGGATCCTCAGGCCGGCTGGGCATCAGTGTTGCAGTCTGGGTGTGTAAGGTCACAGGCCTCCTCTCAGATCTTCTCGTGCTCTCGTGTGTGCTGTCTCCACCAGAACAGGGGATAGGATGTTCCATCTCCCCTTTCCCTGAGCACCTTTCTTGTTGGAGAGCCACTCCTAGGTTATTCTCGCTTCTGCACAGCAACTTTGATTGTGTTCAGTTCTACACCATAGCTTCTCTAAGAGTGATAGAAAAACCATTTCAAGCATTGTCAGCCATAGCCCATCAAAGGCGTTAGTGAAGTCAACAGACAAGAGACGATTACTGAAATATTTGAACGTGACTGATCGTGCTCTTGAGGTTTGTCCCTTGTGCCTTGTCCAAGTGTATGTCATATCAATTCACATTGATATTCTGAGTTGTTTTTTTTAATCTTTGAATCCTTTTCAGAATAACGACCTTGCTTTCATGCAATATCAATGAGATTGATTTGTAGTTGTATGTTTCTTTCAGTACTCTTTCTCAGGTCCTGGAATGTGCATCGATCTTTTCCAGGAACCTGGCTGCCCTCCAGTTTCTTGCAGCTTCATGAGTATAGAAAGCAATTTTGCCACTGTTGCTGTTCAGGAAGCTGTATTGCTGCATCATCCTGTCTGTGAACTTTGCCGTTCTTCATTCTTTCAGCAGCTTGTGCTGCTTCGCAGTGTAACAGTGCTGGTTCTGTTACCTGCTCAGAGGATACCATTCATCTGTTTCTTGCCTTACACAGGCTCTGCCAGTGTTCTTTCTGTCTGCCATTGCTCGCTTCTCTTCTCCCCAGATTCTGTCACCTTTCATTGGGCGCTGGTGACAGGAGCTTTTCAGTAACACTGCAGTGACAGTGTTAAAAATACCTTGAGTTGAATGTTATGTCTGCTTCTGATTATTGGTATACCTTTTGATCTCCTTATTGCAGTTCTTGTCAAATTGTTGCTATACTATAATTAGTATAAATTATTCTCTAATTATATTTTTTTGTATCCTAAATAACACCTAGTAGCTTATCTGGGAGGCAGCCCTGTTTCTTAGTAATGTCCCAATGTCATGTTTTTCAAGAAAATTTAGTAATATGTCTTACTAAAATTAATTCTGTTACTTTGTTTGGATCTTGCTTTCAGTTTTAACAGTGCTTGAAAACAAGTTTCAGTATCTGCAGTATGTGTTCTGTTACATACACAAAGTTGGAACTCAACATATCAAGCACTTCTTTCCCTGCTGCCTTCTGACTCTTGAGTACAGCTAAATGGATCCCAACCTGCACCAGGTTTGGCACTGTCAGGGTATACACGTTTTGTTTGGACAGACTTTCAGTATAGAATTCCACCAGTTACTAGTCTTTCATTTTACTCTTCTTTTATTCTTGACTGTTTTCCTTCATCTTTCCCAACTTTGGTATTCAAGGTAAAATATAAGAGCCTCTCCCTTTGAAAATATAACTGTTTAACTCTTTCGTTCACTCATTCATAATGCAGGAGTAGGTTATGATTCCTTGCTGTGTTATAAAAGACCACTGTGTTCTTTAGTGATGTGCTTAAATTATTTTGATGTGACTCATGGCCAGAATTCCCAACATACCTGCTGGTTTTAATTGTAATTCTTTTACAGTTAATGCAGCTACTGCAGTGCAAGATGCGTAGACGTTCCACCCATTATTGTGTTTTTCAAAATTTTGTTCATTTTGATTTTTGCACTCAGTAGCCACTATATCTGAATTTGGCCAAGTTGCTGCATCATAAAAATGCTTTCTCAAACTCTCACCCTTATCTTCCATCATCACCCTACTGATTTCCTACTTTAATGAGAGCAGGTGAGGATTGAGGGGAATGTCAGTGATTTCTGCTCTTATTTGAGTCTAACAGGTAAAGGAGTTCAACCTGGCCTAACAGAAAATTAATTTCCTTCACATTGGAAAAGGTGAAGAACTTGCTTCTGTTTCTTTTGAGGAATCAGAAATTATTTTTCCTATTCATAGGTCTGTTTGATTTACAGGATTTCTTCTCCATTAAGAGGATGTACCCAGCACTGTTGTACTCTACCACAGCGATGGGGGTTTGGGGATTTTTTTCAGATTTTAGAAGTAAGGTGTGTTGTAAATACTTGAAAGAGTGCAGTTCTACCCATGTTCTTGTAAGTCAAGTGGTTGTGCTGATGGTCTAACCAAAACTTACTGCACATGTTCAGCATTCACGTCTTTCATGATCTTCTGGCTCTTTTTCTCAGTTTAACACAAGAACACACTACGTGGAAGTTACACAAATTGAAGTTCTAAACAGCAGCTTTTCTAATAGCAGCGGTGGCAATAAAATAATGCTCTTAGTGTATGAAAATGGAAAATACATTCTGAACATCTCAGATGTCTTTAAACCAGCTGAATTAAATCTCAGGCATTCTGAGAATAAATATTTTGGTTTGGGGCTGTGTATATGAAAGATTAAGTTTAAAAGGAATTATTTTGAGACCAACTTGCTGCAGAAGAGATGATGGAAAATATTTTCAAGCCATATTGATAGCTTTGCTGGAATTAGTATGTGTATACAAATAGGTACATATGCATGTTGACTCACAGTCTTTTCTAGACTTCATTCTGCAGCCTCACAGTTGTGGGTAGTCCTTAGAGAAAAATGTCCTTTAATGAGTATAATTATTTTCTCTTGAAAAATACTTATTTCTCATGTGAATACGAGGGATGAAAGGTTTTAAGTACCGGAAATCTGGTCTTATTTCCCTGAGTTTTCTATTTCTGAATTCCCACTCTTGTGCATTAGAATTTATCCAGCATTCTGAGCAGTAGACCAGTGTGTGGAGCAGAGAACCAGCGAAGGATTTGGCTTTCCTCAGGCATGAGACCAGAAATGAGAACTAAAAGAGATGGAAGAGCAGAACATCCCATCTCCCTGGTGCTGGCATCACGGATTGCAGCAGGTCAGAGGAGAAGGGAAATTGTGTGTCCTCAATGAGGAACTGCCATCTGGCTGCCTTGGGATCCAGATGTCACATTCCTTAGTAGTCAGAGAATGCAACAACTGTTTCAAGGTTTACTTGGGGGGAAATTCAGCTTGCAGGGAGGAGGCAGATGTGAAGTAGACATAAAGATTTTGGGAAGTAATTAGAAAAGATTGGATATTCTGTTTTATAATCTTCAGAGATTTGTTCCACCTGGTTTACTGTTATTACAAATCTTGGGAATATCCTTGAAATGTCAAATAAGACAAAAATGTTTATGCCTTTTTACTATATGTGCAAAGTGTTTGGATAAAGGCTTTTTTTTTAACACAGCAGTCTTTCCACAGAACTGAAAACTCAGTTGTTACTAAACCACTACTTTAACAGTGTGCTTTAATTTTAGAGAGTATTTACAACAGATGTGTTCACTGAATTATTGATGTCAGTATAATAATTAATATAACATGATCTAAGGACCAAAATTGGTATTACTCAGCAAGAAATACTTGTTCTGGCCAAGGAGGAAACTGTGTGTGCATTATGCAGAATTCATTGTGCATCAGAATGTGCTCTGCCCACAACAGAAAATGAATCCATATTCAGTTAGAAAGTTGAAAAAATTATGCTTAAATAATTATGTATCACTAACTGATGCTTTTTACCTACCCCATGGTTCTGTTCTGTAACAGAAATCCAACTGGGACAGGATTCACACCAGCTTTTGAAGTCCAGATAAATTTAATTTCAGCAGTAGCGGGATCATGATGGCAGTTCTGAGGCAGCATTGCAGTCTGGAGGGAGAAGCATGTATTTGCCTTCAGTCAGCCCGGGGCTAAACCTGGAGGCATCCCACCATCACTCTTGATTGTTCTCAGAAATTTCCTTTCAAGTTCTTGTTTGCATGTGCATCACACTTTGGGAACATCCATGCCGGAACTGTTGATTCCAAAATTTTCCACTTCACTCAGATGCACAGCACTGCTTTCTGAGCCTCCACCCATGTGCAGCATTTGATCCTTAAATGGGCAGAGAACACCCCACACCTTCACGGCAGCTGCTGTTAGAGCTGCAAGTCGGTTTGTTTGGGGCTTTTATTTCTCATTGCAGTTGAGTGTAATTGCTGTATTGATTTTAAGTTTCCTGGGGTTTGTTCCTGTGTGAAGGCCGGGCCTGGTGTCGCAGCGGCTGTGTGCCCTCAGCGTGGCTCTGACCCTGCCCAGCAGCTCAGCGAGCTGTGTCCCTGAAGGTAGCCCTGGCCTGCCGTGGTGCCCTGAGGGGAAGCACTGCAGCTGGGACATGTATCTCTGCAGCCTTCAAACCCCGGGCACCCCAGCACTGGCACAACACCTCCAGGGAAATAGGAGGAGCAGTTTACAAGCACGTACATTTTCACAAATGGGATGCAAAGTTTTTTTAATCAGATTTGGCAGCCTACAGTTACAAAAAAAAAAAGTTGGATTTTGCACACTTACCCTGTAACTCTCTAACCTTTTTACTATTAAAAATACACTGCTCCCAGCCCTTCTTTCTGTTGCCTCTGAGTCTTTCCCCGCTCCTGTTTTAGGGAACATTTTTGTGAGACTCTCCTGTAGGAGGCTCAGCGCTAAAACATTCAAGTCCTAAAACTCAAAAGGAACTTTTAGAGCTTTTCTGCATTCTAGCGAGAACAGAAAATGGGGAAACGTTGGAGACATTTTTATGTGAAAAAACTGATGTTTGTGGTAGCAGCTTTCACTCAAAATCCGTGTTTTCAAAAAGGAGATTGGTTTGTTTCTCTCAGCCCGTAGGATGTTCACAACTGCATGGTTTTAATCTCTTTATATCAAAAAAAGAATGTTGCTAACTCAGGGTCCTGCCTTTTTGCCAGCTCATTGCTTCAACAAGCTCCAGTTCTTACATGCATAAGATGACAGGGCTTGAAGAGTTTCCCTGATGTAGATAACCAGCTCTATAAAATAAGAATCCCTGTAATTCCAAACTCCTTATTCCCATGGTTGTTACACAGCCGATCTTCCTGGCTCATCCAACTGATGTCGTTGTTTAGAGAATAAGTGACATTAGTGAGTTACAGCTAGTAACTGGTGTGCTGCCTTCTAAGAAGGAGAAAATTTCTTGTGAGATACAGATTTTTGTTCAGTTTTGGATGCTAAGCCACATATATGAAAAATGTTTGTGTTTGGTGGCTCGTTCTTAGCTTGCTTTATTACGCAGTTTTCAGAAAACTGATTGGTTTGGCCTGTGACCTTTACTATCCTAGCAAGACCTTTGCCTCGGGCTGCATATAAATCTGAGAGTCCTGGGTTTATTGTCCCATACTGACCAGTGTCAATTTAAAACTGACTGCAAGATAGTGATATGAAATTAGGCATGGTGTATTTATTTATAAAATAATATGTAAATGGGTCCTTGCAGTGGAGATACACGTAATGAAAAATAGAAGCAAGGTACCAACTCTCCACTGGGCAGCTTTGGATCTATGACAAGTGGTCTTACACCAGCTAAGTTTTTTGTTCACATTAATTTTGTGTGTGATGAAGAGACACAAGGAACATTACTTGGAACACTTGACGTGCAGAAGCCAGCAGATGTACAAACCCAGCTTGTTACCATATGGTTCCGATGTCCTTTGGCGTGTTTCATAGAAAGTTCAAATCCAGATCACATCATCAGACATAAATTTCAAGTAAATGCTTTCCTACTTAAAAATACATATCACTGCTTGGATAGAGCAGTCAGTGAAATATCCAGGGTGCCTTTCTGTTTCGAACTGCTAGAAAGGAGGGGACCTGTGTTTATAATTGTTGTTTTTATGTCTTTATGTTTTTAAACTGACTTTTAAACTCCAGAATTCCAGCCTCCTAGACCTTCTTGACCAGTCACTCCCACTTCACTCTTTCCTGTCCTGTATCTATCATTTTTACTTATTCTTATCCCTTTGCCATGTGACTGTGTATTAGACTTTGGTTTTCAGTTCTGGTACTTACAGTGTATTAAGGGCAGGAGATGCATCATTGTGTTTTCATCTTTTTTCTGTAAATGTTTCTCACCTGGTTTGTGTCCTTTGGAACTTGGCAATCGTTGATCTGTAGTGTGGTAATGACAGTCACACATCGTCTGCAGAACATGCAGCTGGGACAGGAAACCTCAGTGACCCAGCCTGAGAACCCAGCTCTGTCTTGTGAGCTTTGAAGAGCTCTCCTGGAATCCACTAAAAAATTAGTGAGTTAGAATGTTACACTTCATGTACTCAATACAGTGAGAGATATTAGATGAAACAGAGCTTCCATGGCTTATATTTAATACTGGGTGTTAGTTCCAGTATTGCCTTTTCTTTTTCTCCATTCTCACTGATGGTGTATTTTTATAAAAACAGACAAAGCCACAGGGTCGTACTTTTCACTTGGCTGAGCCTCGGTGATCAGTTTGTGAAGCTAATGTTGAAGTTGTTAATGTTGAAACTCCCCCTTTCTCTGGGTAGGCAGGAAGGGAGGTAATTATTCAAATATTAGTTTGTTGTTAGTGGTTTTCTTGATAGGAAACCTACAAGACACACTGCAAACAGTATTTTAGTGTTACAGAAAGGAGACGAGTTGTGGTTTTTTCTATTCATACAGCTGCCAACTTCATATCACTAATGGAAACTGCTTTAATTATTTGGTATTTTCTTCTTTATTTGATGTGACAAAGCAAAATAGCTCCCATGACATAAATACATGGTTAGAGGATTCTTGAAATGCTCCTTTTGTACCATACATATTCAGACCTTTTGGGAAGCTTGTTGAAAATGATAGTTTATGGTTTGGAATTTTGCTTTAAATGGCGGTGACAGGAGTAATTTTTATGGATGTCTCTACTAGTGGCTAGAGATTCTAAGGTGGAAGTTGCACCTGAGTTTCCATAATTTGACCCACTGGTTGTATTTTCCATGTTGTTTTCATTTTGATGGGTGTTTCAACAAATAGTTGAACGGCGTGAGCTATCCGCTTTCCTGTGTGCAGCTGCCAAAAATCAGCTCTAAAGAAGAAAGAGACACTGATGAATGTGCTTTGGAGACAGCTGAGAAATACAGTAGCCAGCCTGGACACCAGTTCAGCTTTGTACCAAGCTCTGTGGTTCCAGAGTAGCATTTTAGCAGATTTCCCTGAAGCCCTTGGTATCACTGAGAGCAAGTTGACATTGACAACAGAAAAATTCCCTTGTTGCCTTCTGTAGTAGTGAAAAATCTTAAGGGCAAGTGGTAAACTTCATAATCTTGCAAAACACAGCTGCCTTAGGTGGAAGTAGTGGTGATGTTTAGAAATTTTCTTCCTGAGTATTTGGCCTGTGTCCCTCATAGGAAAAAAACTTTGATCAGAAAGCTCTCTTCCAGGAAAATACGTTTTATAACCCTAGTTTGCGCTCCCAGGCAAGAAGCCTGTGAGAGGTCAGAGGTTCAGGAAGAGGTTTTGTGCTGTTTCTATTTCATAGTTATTTTATTAAACTTTAGAAATCTAAACAGTGAGAGCGAGTCCAGCTCTTTGTTGGTTACCAACTTTATGGCAGGAATCCGTGGTCGTGTGTGTGAGCACCAGCACTTGAGTGTGGGGGAAATGCAAGAGTCACAAGAGTTTAAAGCTGGCTTCAGACTGATGAGGGAAAATAGGCAAAAGTGCCCATTGAGAATGTGTCATGAAAGTTCCCATTAAGGTATGTCCTGCCATTAGAAGTCACAAAGGCTATAAGAATTCCGCTTTTTAGGGATTACTTTTAAAACCTTTTGGCCTCTGCTGATGGAGAAAGAATGTTGGGCCGGAGAGAAGAGTCCAAGTTACGTGAGAGGAGCTGCTTTTGATATTGTGACTTAACGTCACCTTCAGTTTTAGGATATTTAATAAGCCCTTAAACTGAGTCATAACCAAGACAAATTAAATTCTTGAGCTGAATATATAACCAGCCATTTGTTACCATTTGTGTTTAACAGCTTGATTAGTCATGGTATTAATCCTTTGATCTAATTAATTTCATTTAATTCAAACAACACTGAGGCTAACTTACTGGTGCAGTAATTTGACCATTATTTGATTTGGATACTGAGATTTTTATTCAGATTTTAAGAACCTCTAGTGTAATTAGCATTTACTAACATTGCATCTAATTGCTTTCACATGCATTGCCTAAGAATAGTGTAGGTAGTTTCCTCCCTTTCTCTTCCTGTAGGAAAAACCAAAACAAACCAAGCCGAGGGAGCGTGTGTAACTGCAAAGCAGAATGTCAGCTCCTTGGCCGGTGACTGAGCACAGGGCCCTGGCTGCAGCTGCTGCCCGCTGGCTTCAGCCCCGCAGAAGCCCTGGTCAGGACAGCTGTGAGCAGTTCTGCTCTGGGAGGTTCAGCCTGAAGGAAACCCTTGGTGCCGCTGAGGGGACACGGTGTGAGCAGCTGCGGTCCTTTAGGAACACCAGACATTATTCTTGATGGTCAGAAGGTATTTGGGGATGCAGTTCCCAGTGTTTTTGCCTTCTCCCTGCACAGCTTAGCCTGACTGTAGTTGCTGGACATTGCTGTTTAATCCTGAAAATTTCCACATTTAGCTCTGACTACGGAGAGGGGTATCTGGCTCACTGCTTGGGAAACTTGCAGCAGCAAATGCAGAGGGAATTTGTGTAGGAGCAGGACACATGTAATGGGATTCTTTGCTGGTAAGTGGGACGATATCCCTAAAAGAAGTTAATTCTGAATGTGGGATTTGCACACCCAGTCTGTTAATCTGTGAGACAATCTATTCTCCATTAGAATTTCTCCTTTTTAACACACTTATATCTTTTGTTAACACTACAATTTGAGGCAGTAAATTCCAGCATTATATGCTGGAAAAAACCTCCCTTCACTTTGCTTATTTTGGACCTGTCATTTGGCAAGGTTACAGCAAAATATTTTTCTAAATATTGTATCATGCTATAATAAATGCAAGTAGAGCTTTTCAAATTGAGATATCTAAAGTTAGATATCTAATTTAATCTTGAAAACAACTTAAATTTCTTTCAGAAGTGCCTACATTTATGTTGAAAACTAGTGGGTCAAGTGTTTATTTCCATTTCTAAAATTACATGTAACAACATAAATGTAATTGAGTTTTATTCAGTGCAAAATTCATTTTCACTCTCTTCCTCACCAGCAAGAAGTATTATTTCTGACATTTGGTATGCCCATTTCCTATGCATTAATTTTGAGGGGAAAAATACAAATGAAGCATTTAATTTAAATGATGCTTCATCTTCTAATGGTATTTCTGCCAGTTTTCAATAGTTAATGCCAGTGTTAATGAAACTTGATTTCTGAGAAATTACGCAGCGCATTTCACACTGGCAAAATGATTAATTAGGCCCCTTTGTTGGGAAGCCAGAGTAACAGCTAACACAGAGTCTGCGTGCTTGGGGGTTTAAAATTCAGATGAAATTCTGTAGCTTTATTAAATTCTCAGGTTGGACACTAAATGGCAAAACCATAGAAGCATTTAAAGCAAAGGTGGCTGCAGGTGAGATCTTTCTTGCCAGCTGAAAGATGAGCATGGTACAAAGAACATTTCTCCAAAATGGCATCTGCCACTTACTGCTGGCGTTCTTTGGGATGCTGCTTTTCAGCTGAGCTCCCCTGCATTGTCGCTGATCCAGTTCTGTGTCCTGAGACAGCCCAAAAGAACCAGCACCTTCTCTGGGAGCTGCAGGAAGAGAGGAGAGAGCTTCCAGCAGGGCAGTAAAGGAAGGAACAGGAGCCAAAGATGCCTGTTGGTGCCTGCCATTCACTGATACTCTTGGATCCAGTACTGACATGGGTTTAAACTGACAGCGGATTTCGTTCCTCGGGGTTGGTGGGGGGAGAGGAGGATGCAGTCAGGTACTGTAGAGAGATGCTGTTCCACTACTGGAGTATTTTTCATGTGTTCCAAGAGCCTACAAGCTGAAATTTTAGATTGGCGATCTGCTCAGGGTTAACACTCGAGTAACTGTTCCTTCTTGTCCCACATAGTAGTGTTTTATTTTACCTTTTCAATTCCTTATACTCTTTTTTGAAAGTGCTACTTCCCTAATGGAACGAGAAGAAATTGAATTCTTTTCCTGAATCATGTCACTGATGTTCATCCTCTGTTACTCGTGTTCCTATTCAGGTCTTTAATCAATGGCCCAGAAGCCTGTCTGTCTGTCTTCTTTCTAATGCCTAATCTTTTTTCCTGCAGTTCCTTTTCTCTGTGCTCTCCCTGCAGCTTCATGGCTTAATGTGTGTGTGCCTGCCTTCCCTGGCAGCTGCCCAGCCACTCCCTGCACAGCTTCACTCCATGATGATGTGCAGGCCAGCTCTTGAGTTCCTCGTGGTTTAGTGGAGGGGACTGGGGTGCGTTTATATTTTTTGTTTGTTTTCTTCCTAATGTTTCTGTTTTATAACTCTTAAGTTTTGTGAGGACTTACGATACGCAGGCTGCTCTTGCAGGATTGTGAGTCATGTTTTTCACCTCATGCCTTTGATTTCCATTTTTATTTCCTGTATTTGAGGTGCACTGAATGTGCTGTGTTTAGTGGGTGGTGTTTCCACAATCCATTGAACTTTTAAGATGTACATGTAATACCGACTTCTGTGCATTATTTCTGGCTTTCTGCAAATACAGTTCTGCTTTGCTCTGTGCTACCAATTACTTAATATACAATGAAATGTTACAGGAAAACCTGATGCCAGCATTCTGCGACTTCATTGCTAATGTATTCATTCTGAGATACATTAATCTGTTCTACAGGCACTACAGGCCTTCCAAGGTAATTTGGCTTTTAGATTTTTTTAAGTTTAAACATTTAAAAAGGAAGTTTTCCCAAGTGAGCTGATCTGAATATACAATAAGAGGCTCTGATTTCTGTGCTGCTTTACTGCCTTAGAAGAAATTTCAGCTACATTTACAGTTATGAAATTTTGTTTTTAACTACAGACTACAGTAAAAATTCAGCAACATCTTGAATATCTGCTTTCATTTCTAAAGAACACAGAAATGTTTCTCAGTTTGATGTTGTTGAGTAGCTGTCCATTCCAATATGTAATTACATAAGGTCACGGTAGAACATCAGTAGTGCTGAAGTATTCCACTGGGAGTACTGGGGGAAAAAAATGCCTCTGCTAAGACTTGCTTTATTAAGGAAATAAGTAGTGTATATCTAAGGAGCTGTAGTCATGGATGTATGTAACCAGAAGCAGATTAATTCCATTTCCATTCTTAAACAAGGTCTCAGTGAAAGAGGTGAGGTTGAAACTTGTTATTTGACCTGCTGAGTTTCTTTAAATTAAATTTAAAGGGTAATTGATCAGGAAGATATAAAAAAATCTTGTTTGCTCTGGAGTGTTTCTGAAGAGATGCTGATGAGTTAGGAGTCACCTCAGCAAGACAGCTCAAACACTCATCCACAGGGAACATGCAGGGCTAGATTAGGGTTATGTTTTCACTGGGTGTCAGGACCCTTGAATATTAGGTCTTTTCTTTTGCTGTCTGAAGTCACCTTCCGAAGTCTGAAGTTACCATCTTCTATAGATCACCTTTGATTTTGCCAAACTCTGCTTGTGCCGCTATTTCTATATTCAGTCTTTATTCAATAAATAACATAAAATTTTTGGGGTAGAAACAAGGGTTTTGGCAGAGGGTTTCTTTAGTTAGGCTGTCTTTAGTTAGGGTAGTTCTAGAATAGTGCTACTTTTTTCTTATGAAAATAGTCTAAGTATAGTCCATTTATAAGCCTTGCAAAAATCACTATTTTATAATCCATGCAACCTATGCTTTCGTTGTCTGAACCTTCCATCTAATATGCTTATCTGTGGAAGCTGTTCCACTTTCCACAGTAAAATGTATATGTTTACAGGCTCACAGAGAAAAAGAACTTAGATAAGAGCACACTCCAGAGATAAAAAGATTGAAAGTCATGCCCCTGTCATGGTGTTAAGTTTGTTTTAACTTGCTATGGGACAGCTTTGAGAAAACAGGGTAGTGTGGTTGTCAGTCCAAATCAAGCAGAGGAGAGCTGTGTCCTGTATTCTGGAGCAGTCTTTGAACTGGAAAGTCTTGAGGCTGTGAACGCCCCTGGTATTACAGTGGTACCCACGGGCAATTGGCTGGAAGTAGGAAACCGGGTGAATGCTGGAGCAGATCAGCCTGGCGTGCTTCATGCCCATCTTTTCTAGTTCACACTGAAATAAAGAGAACAGATGATTTTTTTTGGTTCCTATACTTGTTTAGATTATTGGTTTACATTAGATTTCTCATTAAAATTCTATGCTTATAAAGTTTGAAGTTAATTGTCTTGCACTCTTCAATGTGTGAAATAGTGCAGGAAAAAGTACCTTTTCTGTTTCATAGTAATCCAAAACATTGCAATAGTCTGAGGTTTTTTAATCACAGCTTCAACATACAAATTGCTTTATTAAATATTTCTTACAGTCAGTCTTAAACTTCTGAGGAAGGGTTCTCAGCTGCAAGTACTGTATCAGTGCAGGACAGAATAAAGAAATACATAAATATTTCTGCAAAAAAGTAACAGTCCTTCTGTAGAGTTATAAATCTGCCTTCAGTACTTTCTCCACCTTCTCTCATGTGTACCACCCAAATTCAGCTTGTTAAGGACTGCTGGCATATGAGAGCTTTCCTTTACAAGATTCGGTTTCAGTGTTTTCCCTCCATAGAGAAGACTGGTATTAGATGGCCTTCTGAACCAGCAATTCTGTTTCCTGAAGCAGAAAATTAAGTTTTCTCTTCTTTACTGTGAAGAAGCCAGTGGGTGTCTCATATTCACGCTAGACTGTCCTGACATACCAGCAGCAGCAAATATGAAAATAGTGTGTCCAGGCACCTAGGACAGCAGAACACAAATTTCTAGCACAATCTATACCAGAAATGTCTCACAGGTTCTGATTCTTATTCATACCAAGATACTTTTCAATTGCTCCGGGAGTGCCAGGAGCTGTCCTGTGGTAGAAGGTGAAATTTATACTCTTCAGGAGCAGCACTCAGCCCCTTGCACTGGAATTCCCCCTCAGTGGAAGTGCTTCATCTTCAGAGCCCTGATAATGGGTTTTTCAGGTTATGCTGCTCTGGATAATGCGCGTAACATTTTGTCTTAGTGCTATTGTTAGTGCTTCTCTGGGTCCTGAATTTCTATGGGCAGATCGGGATCATTTATTAAAACAGGGTGAAATATTGGATCAATGCACAGTGACGTGTGGGTGGAGTAGTTTTTCCAGGGGTACTTCTATAGCTGTACTGTCAACCTGCCCAATAATGTAATTTATTTCTCCTGCTGAATGTTTTTCAGCTTCTCCTGTAATTTAGGTTGGAGTAACAGGTAGAGAGTAGAGCCTTGGACCTGGAATATGGGCTGCCAGGTGTAGTGTGTGTCACATGAATGACACAGGTGACCTGTAAAATTTACTCCAATGCATTGTGTCCCAGCTTGCTTTTTGGGAGGTGGCACAGCCCAGGCCTTTCTTGTGTCTTACTTAGCTGAAGGAAATAAAAGTAACTAGAGTGTTGAACATATGGAATCCTTAACAAATATGACATTTACTTGTTAAATACTGAAGAAATTCTAATCTCTTTCTAAACACTAAGCACTTTGACTTCCTGCCATCTTTCTCTGCTCTCTCTCCCTCTTCAAAACAGGCCAGAGTTTCATGGTTTTATTGCAGTCTGTTCTCCTGTTTTGCTCAGAACTTGCTGTTCACTGTAAGAGCATTTCCCTTGTTCTCCAGCCATCAGTGAATCACCAGTGTGCTGCCCTGCCACATCACATTAAGCTTGTCACTCATTCTTTGTGCCTTTGTGTCATCTTATGAGGGATTTCATCTGAAGGTTTTGGTTTATATGTTGCTGTTCTTCAGCTGAAGTAAGTTCTCTGTGGCTTTCTTCTCTTGTGTTGTGTGCATGTGAAACAGGGTACTGAGTAAACTTGGTTATGGGGAGAGTTGGAAAAATGAGCATGGTGGTAATATAATTTCCTGGTGCTTAGTTACAGTAGGGAACAGTTAAGTCATCCCAGCAGTGGTGGGGTGAATGCAAACTTACAGGAGGAACTATGGAGAGCAAAACAGCTTCCCTATATAAAGGCAGAAAAAATGAAATTTGCCTTTTAAGGTGCCATCATATGGAGTAAAATAAAAACTGGTTGCAGTGGCGAAAGGAATTTTGCCTTAGCCTTTACATTGATTTTGAATGGCTTTACAGAAGTTACATACATTTTTAATTGCATCACTTGTGTTGCTTTATAGTAAGTCTCAGGCCAAGTGACGTTCCCAAGATGATACATAAAATAGGTGAGAGAAGAGTCTCGAATTGTACCTCATATTCAGGACAACAAACAAGCTTCAGTGCAAAACCTTGGGATAGGATAAAACATACTTAAGATGTGTGCTTATTAATAACCGTGAAGCCCTAACATATTTTAATCATAAAACCTACCATAGATGTGGTTATTCTTTGTACAGTCTAATTAACGTGAACATAAGTGGATGTGGCCAGAACATATGGACACAGACTCATTCTCTCCATTCATGTCCAGTCTCCCTCCTCCAACAGTATTAAACACAATAGGGTGAATAAAAGTGGTAGTTTTGCTACCGTACTGCAATGTTAGTACAAAAATCAATTTCCTTTGCTTTGGAGATGCCAGGTGCCTTCTGAATATGGTATTTAGTGATCCTGCAAAGCTAGCAAAGAAAGTGAAAGGGATGTCAAGAGAAAATCCATCTGTAGAGGAAAAATCAGTGTTTTTAATTCATTTCAAGTTCTCATTTTACAAACTTCATTACATCCAATTCTCTTATAAAAATCCACTCTCTCAATATAGGAAATAATTGGAAGAAGAAAGTTCAACTGGATTAGATAATTAATTTATCTAAGTCTTGAAATGTTTCTGGGTTTTTTTTCAATCAGATATAACAAAATTACAGAAGCTCATATTATCAGTCCAGATACACTCTCGTGCACGAAAGATTTATCCAAATAAGTCATTCTGGTCTGTACTTGTTATAAATTCATACTGCGCTAATTCATCCCCACCGCAACACAGCCGTTTAAATGTCAGCGGGAGTTCCCAGAGGTACAATATCCTGCCACTCTGCCTGTTCCCCATCGGCTCTCCTGTTGGAGTAATGCGTGCTGCACCTCGGGCAGCGAGGCCTGCTGCTTACGGGGCCCAGCAGAACACGAAGTGAAATTATCTTAATTGTGACCCGAGTATGTAAACACCAGCTTTGTTTTGTTGTCATGCATTTAATACGATTCCTTGTTGTGTCTGTTATTTGACTCTCCTGCAGTGAAATGCCCGCACTTGTCCCGTCCGTATTCGATTGTTCTGTTCCTGGGAGCTAGTCCCGAGTTGCCTGGGTGTGCGTGCTGCTCCGGAGGCTGCGAACAGAGCCCCTGGGCTGCCTCCTGCTGCTGCCTCAGCGCTGGCGGGGGGAGGCTGCATGGCTGGGGCTCCCTCTGCACGTCCGGCCTGGGCACTCACGGTGGGTTCCTTGCACGGGACGTCTCGGGAGGATCGCCTGCATCCTGTTACCGTTTTGATTTGGGAGGATCGCCTGCATCCTGTTACTGTTTTCATGGAGAGGAGGAGGCACTGCTTCTTGGAATTTCCCTACAGTGTTGCGTATCTGTTATGTCCTTACCTACCTGGCTAAGAGAGAAATAAAATGGCTCCCTCAGAGATCCAGAATTAAAATACAAGTACAAATCTGATGGTTGCTGTGCTTCTGGGGAGAGCTAAACTTCAGAGATCAGAATATTGAAAGCAATGTCTCCAAAACTCAGACACAGCAGTACAGAAGTCGTAAGCAGTGACAGAGAAGTGGCTGAGGTCTACAAAATACTTCTTATTCTCCCCTTTGTTACTGTAGTTCTCAGAAGAGGGCTGGTTTCCTTGAGGCCCCTGTACCAAAAGATTGCAGTGCTGTGGCTTCAGGAGTTCGGTGAATGATTCCTGGTTTTGAAGGAGAAATCTTGTTTTCTAATCTCTGTCTAAAAGTCTTGTTTTCTTTCATGACACATGGTTTGCCATCTGTTCTCAGAGCACAAAAGTTTAAGGATGGGAATTTTAAAAAAATAACCTTTTTCTAAACAAGGAAATACTATTGCTGTTGCCAAAGCACAGATCGGAGGGAGAAGCCTTTGGCCACTGTGGTTAAGTTTGTCGACTTTGTAGGTGGAGCCTGCTCTGTTTGCCATCTAAGGTTTTGAGTGCTTTGTAAGCTCTTCTGTATGTGCTGATTTAATTCTGTAGTGTTTCGCTACTAATCCCTGTTTTATCCTCCCTTTAGGTATCAGAATCCTTAGGCATTACAGTGGGCAATTAGCACAGCTTGCCAAAACAGCTTGGCACTTCAGTAAAAAAGGTTGGAGTCTTATTGCCAGGGATGCAGTGTGAGAATGATGACAATTAGGCTGAAGCTGGTCAGTGGATCTTTTATTCATTTATGGAGATCTAACTACAAGGGAAAATCTGTCTACAAGGGAAAAAGAGATGTGTTGAAGAAACATGGGGAGTTTATATCTCTCTGCTTCTCTCAGGTTAGACAAGCAGGAGGGCAGGAGCAGGGTGGGATTTTACTGATTTCACAAGACAAAGAAAAACCTTTCACTCCAGAAGCAGGGATGGAATTCAGGTAAATGTTGGACATGTATAAGTAACAGCAGTATTAAAAGCATTGCAAAGTGATCTGAGTGCTGTCCCAGCTCATCTGCTTCCAGCAGGTTGGCCCATGAGGGTGTTTGTTACCCAGTGCTTAGGGATGTGTCAGTCCTAGCACTGCCTTCTTCCTCGATGACAAGCAAAATGTCCCTTGAATCCCATCTTTAGAGAGCAGTCCAGTGAAAATGAAAAGTGAGCTTACTTAGGAAGGTGTTTGGTGGCTACTTTCAAAATCCTTACTGTGTGCTGATAACGAATTGGTGGCCTCCGAGTGCTGAGTACAAGGTGGGCACATGTAGGAGGAACTCCATACAAAGAACCCCTCTCAGAGGCGTTTCTGGAGGAAAGCAGCGCCTATTTCGGTCCCCTTGGGAAATGCTGCCTTAACAATGGAATTACAAACCAGAAGTTTCCCATGTTCTGTAAATGTCACTTTTCCTCTTCTCCCCCCTTCCCCCTGAGCTCAGAAAGGAGTAACACATTCTCTCATCAGAAGCATTCCCAGCAGCAGCACAGAGGAGAGCCGGGATGGCCACTGGCACCCACAGGCGGTGTTCTGCCAGCCCACAGGCTCCACACTCGGGGTGAAGGTGCCAAGGAGGGAGTGGGGACAGCAGGGAAAAGCCCAAGGAGGCAGCTGTGAGCAGGGCACTGGGAAGGTGGAGCTGTGCCCAGGTGGCACAGCAGCCAGAATTGTTAGAGTTACTGCAATGGGGGGAGGAGGAGACTGTCACCTTAAAGCTGTGCCTCCATTAGACACCCAGCTCCAGGGAATTACAAGAGAGTTTGGCTTGTGACTGGATTTCCGAAAAACCAAGCTTCTGTTTTGATCACAGACTGAACCCATTTTACTGAGATCTATATCTGGGAATATCCAGTGCAGGCAGTGTCTTACGTACAAGCTAAAAAAAGCCAAGTAGAATAGAGAAGGCCTGGGACAAGAGGAGCGAACACAGAATAGTTTGGCAGGTTTAAGTCTTGAATTTCATTCCAGTGACAGGGTTGTCTACACTCTGTTTATTTTTAGCCAAGACTATGGGTTTAATTCACAGTAACTGCTTCAGATGGAATCTCTGGGATGGATACAGGAGCTGAAATGTTAGTACATTTGTATATGCTATATTCATTGCAGAGCCCCGAGAACAAGAGGTTCTTCCAGGGGAGAAAATAGGGAAGAGTAGCTGAAGGATAGGATGCTGGGGGAAGTGAGGCCTCTTAGTCATTCTTGTTAACATAACAACTACTTATCTTGAAATTATATTGGCTTGTGTAATGCTTGCAGCTAGACAAAAATTATTTCAGTGATAATAGAGCTCATCCTGAGCCAAAAAGTTGTCTCATTTCCCTTTCTTTTTATAGCATAATAAGTATGAATATCCTATTCAAACTCTTCAAAGGTTAGCGGACATAATTATTCTGTGTTTTATTTTTAATTGCTGGGGGCTCAAGTTCCAGTTTGATTTCTGACTGACTAGATGCAGTTGCTATAACTTTGGCCATAAGATGCAGTCATTTTTTTCCCTGTCAGATTAATTCAAAAGCAGAAAATTGAGGCTGAGTATGTGAAATGCTGCACCTTTATAAGGTGAAACATTCATGTACTTATGTGTACTTGCTATGAATTCTAACAAGTTTATCAATAGTTATCAATAAATAAATATTATGTAGTTATATAAATACATTTAACTATAAATATATCTGTATATTTAATTATATTTAAAATAGTTACATTAATTTGTGTTACTCGTATTTTATGAATGGGTTATAATAGTCATTACTAATGTGTGTTGTAATAGATGTAAAATACATAATAAGTAAATTATATAAATAGGTAAATAAGAGAGAGTTATTTTTCTGTCAGCCAAGGGTAGAGATCAGCCAAGCACTGAGGCAGCCACATTAAGGGCAGAGGGTTTGCAGTGTGTGCTTGTGGCCTCTCCCTTGTGTTCACTGTTCCTGTATGAAATCTCTGGCACCTCTGTAATCCATACAAAATCACAGAATGTTGAGGGGTTGGAATGGACCTTGAAGACCATCTTGCCCAACACTTGCCACTATCCTAGGCTGCTCAGGGCCTGACCCAGCCTGGCCTTGGACACTTCCAGGGATGGGGCATCACAGCCTCCCTGGGCTACCTGTTCCGGCACCTCACCACCCTCACAGTAAAGGATTTCTTCCCCACATCTAACCTAAATTTCCCCTCTTTCAGTTTGTACCCAGGAGGTAAAGTAGCAGAGCTTCCCTGTAAGGTGGAAAGTGCTGTTGGATCTGTTTTCCAGCTGTGGGATCTCAGTCCCAAGCTGCTGCTCTCTTGTCCCACTCCCACTTTCCACAGTGATGGTGTAACTTGTGTGTGCTGCATGTGTCTTGTGGGAACTTTGTAGTATCTTTTCAGTCCTCCTGTGCTGGAAATAAACTCTGGAATCTTTAGATCCTTAGGGGCAACTCCTGCATCACAGTGTGTGTCTTGTAGCTAGATGTGGTTGGGTAACCAGTCTTCCTTAGATGATGCCTTGCTTAAGGAGAAAGAGATTGCAGTAGTAGGGTACAAAGTTTCTGGATGTGGAATGAGCCAGAATTTTTGGCCAGAAAAGGGTCTTTTTAAAAAATCTCTTGGAAATTGTTCCATTTAAAATATGGCTAGACATACTTTCGTTAACAAAAACAAGACATATTGGTTTATCTGATGAATAGCCAACGAGGATTAGTTGACAGAAAATCCTTCATAGAACGGCACACATCTCTTAATGCCCCGGTCACTGGTGGAGGATGTATTCCTTAAGCAAAAACACAGGAAGAGCTGCTCACTTCTCTCTCCTTTGATACCTTGAAAAATCAAAGCACATGAATTTATTTCCACACATTCAGATTCTCAGAATTCACTTAGCAATGAAAAAGAGAGATGTACAACTGCTTGGGAGCTGAAATACTTGTTAGTGAAAAACAATATTGTAAGGGCTCTTACACTCAGGAACAGTATTAGTTTATTTAGTATTCCTTTTGCCATGAATTTTCTGATTTGTTGTATTCTGCTTTAATACTTGAGGAGGTGATGGGAAGGTTTGTCTGTGCCTGTATTTCGCTTGCACCAGACTCTTGTCCTACTGGCTGTAGCTTCAGTCCTCAGCTGCTGGTGCTGCAGGAAATGCACGGTCTGCAGCCCGGGCACGCTGATCACAGTGCCTGAGCGTGTGCCATCAGCACCATTTACTGGTGCCATCCCTTCTCCCTGTTCAGAAAGCAAACCCCGAGGGGACTGAGGCGTGTCAGCCACTCTGAGTGAGGTCTTCCCCACATCTAACCTAAATTGAGGAAGGCCTACAGCAGCTGCTGCCAAGGGGGCATTTCCCCGCTGCACTCGGAATAGCTGTGCTGATGGAACTGCTGGGACCTGGCCCCACAGCAGGGCTTAATAACTGCCTGCTTCTCCTGGCTGCTGCTGGCCAGGCTCTGACATCACTGAGGGCTGGGGCTTAGGAGCAAGTTGAGGACAGAAAAAAGAGGACTAGACTGGGTTTGTAGAGGGAGTGGAAGCCATAAAAGAGCCTGTTGCTGGTTTTTCCTCTTGGGAAAGCCTTGACTCCAGGGAGACTCTGCTTTACTGGAGAAACTGTTGCTTTAAATGACACTTCCTCCACTAGAGAATCTAAAAATCCACCAAAAAGTTAGTTTTCTCCTATTCTCTCAGCCATGCTGGCTGGTTGGACATGGTACGAAGTGTGGGAGCGATTTCCTATCCTGTTTCCATGCAGTGAGGGAGCTCTGGGAATGAAGCAGCCAAGGCACAGAGGGTTGCTCCTTAACACTCCACCCCCTGGAACGAGCAGTGCCTGAGCCACAGCTCCTGAGCTGGGGGGTGTTTGCAGCTGCTGTTGTGTCTCTTGCTGCCTTCTGCCAGAAAGTAACTGAGAACTGCAGCAGAAAAGCCAATGGCTCTAAAATGACCGGACTGATAAAAGATTTGAGGGTCGAGAGGAAACATCATCCTGCACAAGGCATCTCTGTGGTCTTCAGCCTGCTTTAGCGCAGTCATTTTCACCATCAGGAAGTAGAACGTGAATATTTCCTGTCCTGTAAAAAGCTCCTTAAACATAAACCTGTGAGATCCACCCCCTGCAGTGCAAGCTTTCATCTTAACTATTGCTTGTAGGCTGGAGCCAAAAATTAGTCTGTCAGCTCCCAGTTCCTTGGACCATAGCGGCACATTCCTCCTGTCGATGAGAGACGTCAGGGGCTTTAAAGTTTTTTCATGGTTTGTTTGCCATTTCTGCTTTGGATGTATTTTGTGTTTCTTTGTGCCAAGGAAGTTTCCAGTGAGTTGTGGTTTATTATTTGAAAGGTGGTATTTTGCAGTGCAGCAACACCACTTCCAGTGCACAACACAAAATCCATGGCTTTTTAATTAACACTGCTGGCCCATTTTCTTCCCTTTAAGAAGTAGTTGTGCAAAACCCAAGCCCACTGATCACCCTGGGGAGAGAGAGAGTGAAGCCAGTTCTAATGGTCTCACAGGGAAAACAAAAGTGTGTAGCATCATCTGCTTGATCTTTAATTATTATTTAATTACTCTACTCATATGCTCTTAAATCGCCGCTATTGGACAGTATCAGTATCGTTCTGTTGGCTCTCTCTTCCAGCCCCCCCAGGGGCCTGAGGGGGTTTATTACCAGTTGTGTGTAACCACGCAGAGCTCTCTCGGTGTTCCATGCGAGGCTCCGTGGGATGCAGAGGATTCTGTGCAGGAGGGAGGGAGGTGGGAGCCCAGCAGAGGGCTGGGGAGAGTCCCTGGTGCCTCTGCTGACTGAGAGCTCAGGCGGGGAGGGGGAGGCGAGCGCTGCTTTTCCAGGGCTGTGAGGCAGGAGCGGGCACCATCCCTCGCTGCGTCCCCAGCGCTGGGCTCAGGTACCACGGTGAGAGCCCGGCGCTGCTTACTGAGCCCTGCTGGCTCTGGAGTTTGCACAGCTCCCGTGTCCTCCGCCAAAAGGCGCCACCCCTGTGACCATCCTGCTCAGCACTCACACACGCACCAGTCCCTCTCTGCCTCTTCCAACACAGGGTATTTGTTCTGTTTTGTTTTTAAATCCGACCTGAGGCAGTAGGGGTTTATTTATCTCCTTATTTCCTGAGCCAAATGTACAGGCAAGTCCCCAGAGTTCAACCAGGAGCAATACACAAGGGATAAGTAATATCTGGAAGCAAAAACAGACTTTACATAGAATGTTATTATCTACTGCTGATAAAGACTTAAAATTTATTATTTTTTGTCAAAAAGAAAAGTTCTAAAAGCTCATGAAAGAACTTGCTGTATAAACATACTTTTCTCAAATGCTTCAGTTGCAGACTCATAGAAAATAAAGAACACGAGCCTTTCAAAAAGAGCTGCAGGCCTTTTAAAACCCTTTTAAAACGCTATGCCAGGCCTGATGCCAGGCTGCTTAGTTGTGTTCTTTAGTAGAGATGCAGCTATAGAGCTTCCCTAGTGGTACCAGGTTATGTTGGGAGAAGAAGTACATCAGCTGTTCATTAAAAAAAATAAAAATTCAGCAGCATTGGGAAATGACGCAGATCTGTGTTCTTACACTAACGTGCTTCAGCAATGGGAGTCTCATTTTTTAGTGTTCTAGTGAAGGGTTTTTAATACAAAATTGCCTTCAATCATCCATCACACTTCGCTCCATAGTGTGGTAATGGGGAGAGGCCAAGGCAGGCCAGTGAAATCAGCTGAGCTGCTGAGGTGAGAAAGCTGCAGCTCCGGCAGGCTGAGAGCAGCTGCGGGCACAGTGTGAGAGGGTGTGCTGGGGAGGGACAGACAGGAACGGGGGGAGAGGTTACACTCTGAAAGCTGGGCTAGCAGGGAATCAGGCGACTGCAGGAGGAACTGAGGAGCTGCTTCGGAATGAAACTTACTGAGCAGTTCATGCTCCTTCAGAATTCTCAGTCATGGCAGGGAAGTGGTGGTTCCCTGCTTCCCAAACTGGCTGAGAGGTAATGAGCTGGGCTTTTTACAGGTCCAGGACTTCTTATCCCTCTGCCTCCTTAGCCAGGAATAAACTTTTTCACTTGGGATTGAGTTTGAGCCAAGATAAATTTAGTCTAGATTTAATTATCATTCTCTTGGCTCTTCTCAACAACCAGCAGTGGGTTTTGATTTCCTTGTTCATTTAGAGGGTTGATTTTTGTGTAATAAATTCCCATGTTGAGATCAGACTGGCTACTGAGCATGGCCAGGGTAAGAGCAGAAACTGGCACTGCAGGAAGGAGCATTAAATGAAGCAGTAAACTGCTTTAGTGATCCTAATGCTGGCAAGCCCCTCCCTTAGAGCAGCTAATGGAGCACACGCAGTGTGCTGGAAGGAAGGTTGGTGCTCCTGTGAGCACACCTGGCAGGCCTTGTGGACTTCAGAAACACTGAAAAAATCCCACAACACTGAAGGCAGCTTCTCAGGGGTGTACATGCTTTTTTATTAATAATGTGATACCAAGGCATTAGTTACAGATGTCTCACATCAAGGTGACCTGGATCCAAGGTGTAACCTGGAGACATGGGGGTTTCAGGACAGTCACACCCTGCAGGGCAGGTCACAAGGCTATGTCAGCTCACCTGCTGCCTCTGGAGCCCTAGGAGCAGCAGCAAAGCCCAGGAGACGTTACTAAGATCTTGATGCAAACAGGCTGGAGGGAACTGGAGTTGGAAAGAGGTAATTTTTCTTCCAAACTTCTCCTTTTGTTTCATTTAAGTGATTGCAAAGTTCAGGAAGGTGGAAGGAAGAATGATCTGTAGAATTTTTAATTCATGAGTACTGTAGTTTCATGGGGTTTCATAAACAACAGCCTAGAAATTACCCTGCCCCAGCATCCTGCGCTTACAAACAGAGCAGCCCCAAGAGGAAAGGCACAGTTTAGGGTTATTCTTGCTGCCCACACTGGGCCAGGTCAGGCACTGCAGTGCAAACATGGTAATAAACGACCTGGAGCAGCAGCCCGGAGTGTGGAGCCATCCCATGACGGCAGTCTGTGACACACAGGAAGTTCTGGCTTTTGAGGGGGCCCTTTCACCTTAGCAAATGGAGGTGGCCGTACCAAAGGATCTGCTGAATGGCCAAGCAGAGACATCTGGAGTAACAAATGTAGTCTGGGAAAACTCATGACATGGCAAAAAGGCAAGTTAGATCCTTCTAAAGAAATTAGTCCAAGAGGATTTCAGATTCAAAAGGATTTAGAAAAAATTTGTGTGCAGAGGTCTGGACTAGCAGGATTTACCTTCATTACACACTTCAAGTGCAGCCATTCAGCACTCACCAGCACAGTCTTGCATTTAGGACTCGTGTCAGAAGTAACTTAATTCCCTACAGTTGCTTTGGAAAAGTCTCCCCATTCCTAAGATTCAAGATGTGTGTATTTCACGCACTGGTCTCAGAATAGTGATTTATTTCATAGTTGTTATTTTGTGCAGCAATTAGAAAAGTTTTTTATTGTTAATGTCTGATTTATCTGAAGTGCCAAATGTAACAGTCAGCAGATTTACTGGGGCTCACAGGGGAGAGCAGGGAGCAGAACACAGCTTCCTGTCATGTTTCCAAAGGCCTTTTAAAGAGCTGTCATCCCTGCTGGCTTGCAGTCTGTGCCTTTTTTACTACATTATTACATCCGTGTTGTTCCACCACTTTGTGTGTTTCATCAAACATTTTCAAACTTGTATTTCCAAGGCATGGCCTTGGCCAAGGACAAGTCTTTGGGTGCTTCAGTGTGGACCCAGGTTTAGGGCAGCCCAGCTGACCTGGTCACGGGGTGACAAGGCCCATCAGGGACATGGCCCAGCAGCGCCAGTTTGAAAACCTGTGTGTCACAAAACAGATCCAGTGCAGTGCTGGCCACTCTCATCCCTGCTGAGGGAGCTCCTAAAGCCTGGTGAATGCAGGATGGCTTTGGGCACTTGGCACATTGCTGCTCCTTCCCAACTGCAGCACAGGCCCAGCTGTGCAGAGACACCAGAGTTTGTCCCTGCAAGAGAATCACTATTGCTTTCAACTGTGTGCTTCTAATTAATCCAACAGCATATTCAAATAACTTAAGCAAGTGTTATCTTACAGACTTAGAGACAAGCAAAACATTAACATATATAATTATTAAATATGTGGGGGAAAGGTGAAAAATCATCAGAAATTCAAGATAGGAAGACAGTGGCCAAATATTAGATTATTTCTCTGCCTCTAAATTCACTCATGACTTGCACAGGATGGATTCTCTTCTTTGCAGAACCTTTTCTGACAGCGGCGTAGATTTCTTCTGGCTTCTCTCTTTTAATCAGGGGCTTCTTCTCTGGAGCCTTCATTCTCCACATCACAACTGGATGTCGTGGGCCAGTAGGACTCTGAATCTTGATAATCTTTGTGGATGCAATATAGGACATCTTCACTGTCTGCACCACAGAATTCATTAAATTTTTGGCGGCCTGAATTAGTGAAGTGACGCTGTCCAACTGCAAGAGGAAACAGAAACATCAGCCTTAGAAGTCAGTGTGCTTTTAATCACAGTAGGCACAGGAATAAACAAGAGTTAAAAAGTAGGACTACCAGAGACTAAACCATAATTTCCTTATTTTCCCTTGGCGTGTTTGATCATTGTACTCATGCTCTGCTGCTCAGATTCAAAGTGATGTACACAAATTCATGCTGGTGGAATATATAAAGGCTCTTGGAGATAATGCTAATTGTTTTGGTTTTTTCTTTATCAGTAATTCATGATGCTTGTCTGCAGGGTCCTATTGCAATTATTACCGATGGATAATGAAACCAACTTGAAGAAGAGCTGTGAAAATGTGACCCCTTGCTTCCTTTGTTTCAGCACTAGGTAAGGCCTGCGACTGCTCCTGTCACATTCCTGGCTCCCACACGCACTCGTGAGCAGTGCTGGGATACCCTGAAGTGTTGGCTCTGGCCCTGGCAGAGCTGCTGAACCTGTTCTCAGCAGTCAGGATTTGTATAGGATATTAAAAGTGGGATAACCCCCAGAAATCCCAGTGGCTGTGTGGCCTCTCCAGCATTCAGCACAGCCATGCAAGTGCCACAACAGGAGAGCCTTCCATCGCTGCTCATGGACAGGAAACAGGAGCACTGAGGAAGCTCACTAGGGCTGGGATGTAGAAAACAGTAGGATTACTCTACAAAACTGGAGAGCCTTCACACTTTACCTTGTAAACATCCCCTTTGATGAAACATTTGTCTTGTGTAAAAGCACTGAAGCCAGTTCTCTGAAGGGCCGTGGGTTTAGTGACAGAGTGATCCTGTGCTTTGCCATCCAGCCCAACCCCAGAGCAAGGTACGGATTTACAAACTGGGTTAAATTAGGAAAGTTTCAAGGACTTCTCCCTTTGCCAGGTCAAACAAACTGATCAGGGGAGAGAGGTGTGTTATTATTGTTGGTCTTCATTCTGATTGTGTAACACAAATGCAGATAACGCAGAAATAAAAAATGCAGCCAAGAGGATAGATTTAGTTGCAATTTGGAAATGGCTCTGAATTGGCAGAAAAATCTTCCAGTTAATAAAACAAACACTGCTGCTCTCTGGAAATGCAAAAAAAAAAAAATAGAGGTCTGGTTGAATGCACACATATGTGTGATGGCAAACTGAAATTACCTCAATTCTCCAAGAAAAGGTGTAAAATTTACCAGATGGCCTCTAAAGTTCATTCCCTGCTGCAGCATGTGAGCTTTCTAGAAAGGGCTGCCAGTCTCTAGCAGCCACGTGGTGCTTGCAGGGCACTGTTGCCATTAGGGGGTAGGTGGGTGTGTTTGGGGACTGTGACTATGAACGGAACTGGGGAGTGGGGCTGCCCAGCCCCTCAGCAGCCCTGGCCCTGCAGCACAGCTGCTGTCACACACTTTGATGTGAACTTCAGAGCACGTGCTGACCCTCAAGCCTAATTTCAGACATTTCTTGAACACATCTAACACATTTTAAACCAGCCATGTCCCCAAGCTGCAGGCTGTGGGGAAGGTTTTGCTCAGTCCCTGTCCCACGCTCCCGGTACGTCTGCAGCGCAGCCCTTTCCCCGGGGGGCTGCCTGGCGGTGCAGCCTCAGCTCAGGGGCAGGTGGAGGGGGGCCCCGGCCACACGTCACTGCTGGATGCTGTCACACGGTGTTTACTGCGCGAGGAGGAGACACAGCTTCGTAGGAACTTCTTCCCTTCATGCTAACCTGAGGACTGCTTACACACAGGCACACCTGTGCGTGCACACACGCGAAATTTCAATTATCTGTTGTTTTCTGGAACAGCTGACAACACCATAATCCTGACAGCTTCTTGAAAGCTTTGAATAACCTTTTTTTTTCCCCTCACCATAATTGTCAATATGTACGCAATCCCTTTTCCAACACTGGCATAGAAGTAACACCACTATGAAGCTGCTGGGACGAAGGAAAAGATGCTTTTGGTTCTGTGGCAGCTGGTGAATGGGCTTCAGAGGCAGTTTTATTCCCTGAAGTTTCCCAAGGACTCCAGTGTGTGTAATTGTTCCACCTTTTTGAAGTCACTGGGCAAAAGAGGCACATGAGGAGGGATGGCTGGCTGGGCAGCAAAAAAATTCCTGTTTGCACAGCAGGGAAAAGGCTTCTGGAAGAAATTGGTAGCGTCCAGGCAGGATAAAGGCTGGCACAAAACTTCAGCTGTTTTTTATTGTGACTTTAGTGTGTACTGTGGAACATGGAGAACGTTGAGGTGAGCACTGAAACTTAGCTGGCCTTTCCTCTCCTGTGGAAACTGAACCGTTACCTCCTCCTGCCCCCTGGGGCTCCTTCCACAAGTCAGCTGTGGAACAGTCCAGGACTCCTTCAGCCCACCACTGGGATCAAGAAAACCGTGTTTTTATTCTTTTTTAAACTCTAATCATAGGTGTCTACTATAAACAGCAAAAAAACTTCAGGAGTGCCTAGTTTTGATGAGGTTATAACTGGAAACCAGTATGCAGCCATGTCAGCCTCACAGTCTGACACAGGCTCCAGGGGGGACATCTGTCAACTCCAGCATTTTAAATGTTAAACATCCAAAGCCTGACTTCAAACCCAACTGCTGAGGTGTTCCAAGTGGCAGAATTCCCCTGCCCCTTGCCACGCCAGAGGAACTGAACCTCTGCAGTACTGTTAAAGCTCTACAAAAGCTGCCCTGAGCCACAAAGAGCCGTGCAGGTACCTGGCCCGAAGCTGTAAGAAACAGCCGTGTGTGTCCCCTGCTGAGAGGCAGTGAGCCAGAGCCCACCAGGGGTGTTTGACCTGGGGCTTTGCTGCATTGCCTGGGGCTGGGGGTCGGGGTGGGGCTGGGCTGAGTCAGGACAGGCACTGATCCCAGGAATTTTACTTGGCAGCTCTGCACAGGTGGTGACGTACAGGGACGTTCAATGCTGCCCTTTTGGCTGGCTGTCCACAGTACTGGCAGTATCTTAGTGTCCACCTGTCTCAGCTTTCTGATGCATCTCTCACATTTGTCTTCTAAAGAAGAAGGTGCTGCTGGCGTGGGGGTATTAACTGTGTTCACAATTTTGGATAAGCCTTTAGAGGTTCTTAGATGTGTGCTACAGATGGTAACAATCAGGCCATACATTTAATCTCCTTTTTTTGGCTTTAGAGAACAGCTGTTTTTCTACCTCAATGCCAGTAACACTGTAGAGTTTGGTGCAAATCTGTTGTTCTGTAAAACTGATGTACTCAAGAACTGTCTTCACTTGGATGCTTTTATCTCAGCTATTCAGCAGGCTCTTCAAGGTCTCATATCCAGGAAAACTGAAGAAATGAAACTTGGCATAAGTGAAAGACTGATAAAATATTCATTGAGCGTTTAAGTTCATTTCACTTAGAGAGATGTAGCTGCAAACTCTTCAATGCACAGCAAGCGGTACATAAAGATTCACTAGCAAAACAAACAAACCAACCAACCCCAAACTAAAAGCTGTTTTATTTTTGCCTAACTCCACTTCTGCTCTTTCAGCATTTTCCATGGAGATGAAACATTCCAGCCTCCAGATTTTACAGATCTGTGTGAGTTAAGACAGTAATTCATTAAAGGCTTTAGGAAAAACATTCCTTGCCATTTCTTTCCTGTCCTGTGAGCATTAGTACTTGGTTTCCATTGTAAAGGGAATTCAGAATTCTTCTGACCATTGTAATTTCACACTGGGGTGGAACACACAAGATACAGAGCAGATGACAGTATTTTTAAGAAAAAACCCCCCACCCCAAATCAGGCTGGCAGCACTCATGCTGAAATCCACTCTCCTACCTCCAGCACTTTTATTCCTCCTCTGTAATGAGTCCTGAGAGCAAGAAAGCAAACCCTCCACTGAATAACAAAGCTGAAGGAAAAGGATGTTAGATAAGAAATGAATTTTGAAACTTCTCAGTTTGTTTACATGCACTGTATTTTTCTCATTTTTGTAATTTCATGTCTTGGCAGTAGTGGCAAGCCATTGCTATGAAATGTTGAACAATGTAATAACTGATATGGGCAGTTATTTTTAATATTCACAATAACTAATAGAATCATGACTTAGAATTTGAAGAAACCCTTTTGCTGTGTAACTACTTTCTGTTCAGTGCACTAAGAAATGCTTGTGCTGTCACATGTCAGCAGGAGCTGTAACTCCTGTAGCAGTTAGTGCAAACTCTCCTTATTCCAGAGCACGTACAGAAGCCAGGCTCCCGCTCGTGTTGTTTGCGTGGATGTGCAGGTGCTGTCCCTTAGCCATAAGGAAGTGACAGACGTGTTCCTTCTGGAGTAAAGCTCTGAGGGCCTGCAGAACAACACTCCCAGAGTGTTCTGTGTGACCTGGCAGTGCCTGGAGCCTGGGACAGCCAGCCTGCTCTGCTGGGATTCTTGGGGTTTTTGCAGGGAATTGTTAAGGTTTTGCTGTTTGAGAACAGATATATCAGTTGGCTGTTTACAATCTCTCAAGCCGCATTTACAGTTCAGCTAGTTCTAGGTCTTTCATACAGGTGGAAGCTGAGAACTGAATGTCAAATACAAAGTTTTTTATCAGCGTTTGAAGTCTGAACTTAAAATTCTTTTGAAAACAAGGTCAGTTATTTAAAATTGATTTTAATTGAAACACAAGGTGCATTAAATACATTCCTAGAAGCAGATTTCCTTTGCTATGCTATAGTGAGAGACTAAGAATGAATTTTTATTTCTTTGACAGCTACATCTGAAAGTAACACAGGTTCTGCGTTTCTGTGGAGAGCAGTGAGTGTCTGAGTAGTGCTGCATTTAAGGTAAGGAGTCCTTACTACATTGTGCTTTTGATTTTAGCCCTCCTTTTTTATTAGGTGTAGCTGTTTGCTGTTTTGAATTATTTTATGGTTCTTTCACTAAGGTTGCTATATAAAATAGTCATTTAATCCCTTAAGATTAAAAGCACCAGAACAATCCAAACAGGTAAATTATTAAGAGTGAAATCTTGACTGTTGAAGGCATTAGAGTTTTTGCTGGGCCTTGGGCAGCATTTTAACCCCACGTACTTGCCTTGTTTTCTGAGCCACTTTTTTCCCCACTCAGAGTAGTGTTAATTTCTTTTTAGTGGGAGATCTTGGTCTAACAGTGACACCAGAAGATGGGTGTCCGAGACAGCCCAGCAAAGTTAGAACTGGAAGCACTTGGAATACGTGCCGTGTTTGCTCATGCAGGTGCCAGGTGACACTCAGAACCTGTCACAGCTTAGATAGGAAATAAGCCAAAGGGAGGCCTGCCACTGTGATTCTTTTCTCTGGAACTGTTCCCTCAGTGCTCCGCTCACCTCTGCACTGCCATGCTCTCCCTCTGGGATATCGGAGAGATTTCATCCCCATTCATGGATGTGGCCTCAGGAAATCAACTTCACTGCTTGGGTTTCTTTTCAAGGAACTGAGTTTTCCTAAAAATGTGCCTGTTCCGTTGGTTATCTATGGCTGTGTGTCCATCTGGTGATTGCATTAAACACCTCAGGGGTGTCTGGGGTTTGTTCTGTGTTTTACCCATTTTTCAGGTGGGGAAATTGAATCTAATGGACTGAAAACTAACCATTACCAGAGTCTGCTTCAGGCTACGTAGGATTCAAAGAACTGAAACTGAGTTCTATAATTAGCCCAGGCCTGTGTCCAAGTTCAATGATAAACAACTTACATTAAGGGCTGTGAAATTGTTCCTGTGCAACACCATAATAGAGCAGATGCTTAGCCAGGCAGATAGCTGAGCCCCTCCCCAGTACTGCTGCTTTCACTTCCAGGGAGGATTTTAAAAAAAGGAATCTATTTTTTTAAAAACAGGCCCTTGAGAAAAAGAGAACAGTGGCTTAATATAAATCCATTCCTTGCTGTTGAGGAAGAAATCGAGTGTTTGTTGCAATAATTTTTTTACATGCACTGAGGCTAAGAACAACTACAAGACACATCCTGATTTTGCTTATTACCAGAGTAATTATTACTAGGAAAAGTTAACTGTCCTGTAGTGTACGTTACCAGAAATACTTCCTACTGCTTTGAATTAGTTTTTCTCAGTAGATGCAGTTTAGAAAGCAGTAGTAACTGAGCTGTCTGTAAGCGATTGACAGGAAAATCTATCCCTTGCTTTGCTTCCAAAGGCCAGGATTTCTATATACACGCACCTGCCAATGTACACTACGCAAAAGCAAGAAAGGTGTAGTGTTATTAGATAAAAAAACCCAGAGTGAAACATTTCTGTCAACTCTCAGTAGAAGAAAAGTTTACTGTATCAGCTCTTGAGGGTTAATGTCAGCTGTTAGAAATTCAGCAGTTCAGTATTTTCAGAGTCAAATACTGAAATAAGTCATTTCATGCATGGTGTGAGGCCCTACAAGTAACCTCCCACATCCATTCAAACAGCCTGAAGTATGAGTTCTCAAGGAGTGCCAAGGAGAAATGCCAGCCAGGAGAAGCAAACTGGCTGAGCACAGAGCAGGAGCCGTGCCCTGGTGCTCAGGGGCACGGCTTTGTCAGAGCAGCCACTGTGGATCTGAAGTAAGGAAAAAGAGATGCTTTTCCACAAAGTCCACGCAGCAGGGAGAGCAGGGCAGCAGCAGTGAGGGCAGAGGAACGAACCAGGTACCTGTAGTGACTCAAGTGGGCTGTCAGAGCAGCCTGTCCCAGTGTGATTCCCAGCTTGCTGCTTTCAGCCTTTTCAGTCCTGCCAGGGCTACAACAAAGCCGTTCTGCCCATCTCAACTTCTCTTCCGAGGGGAAAGCACACCCAGACCCTAAAAAGAGCTGAAATGCACTGCGCCCATCTCCTGCCCTGCCAAAGGACCAGCTCTTCAGGAGCTGTGCACAGTGCCAGCCCCTCTCCAGCAGCAGCTGAACCCCTCCTAGTGCAGTGCAGGCACGGGGCTGTGTGCCAGCTGCCACAGCGGTGCACGTTGGCCAAGGCAGCCTTTACCTGGGGTATGGGTATCCAGGGACTGGGACTGAGACCCTCCCTTGTATTTTTCTACCTGCTGGCTTACAGCTTTGCCTCTGTGTTTTCACCTGTGGTTCAGCCTTCAAAGTTGGAACACATTCATTGCAATGTCGTGCTGGCAGCTTGTGATTTAACAGGCCTGGGAACTCAGGAAGGGAAACAGATATTTCAGTCCAGCCTTGGAGCATGAAGTTAGACTTTAAAGCACCTCCATTTGGCACAAAAGCAGCCTGATGTCAGTGTTTAAGTTAAAGTCTGGCTCTTGAGATACCAGGGAGAAAAGCTGAAGATAAATCAGACATTTGCAGGAACAGCAGAGTGGAACAGCCCTCAGTGCACAGGTAAGGCTGACCAACCTGAGAGGGGATTTCTGTGCCAGTTAGCAACTTCTGGGATACTGGAACTGTCAAGAGTTCGCTCTTCCAGACCTTTCCTTTTTAAGGCCAAAAAGCTTTGTCTCTCTTGCCAAGTACAATATAAAATGAAACAGGAGAAGATAATGACTATAAATAGCACAAAACAAAATTGCCTGGCAAAAGTATGGAAGCATAATATTAATATGTAAGATATGTTCATTTCCTGGCCTGTGACATAATTCTCTTTACTTAAAGCCATTGTTGGAAAAATACCAAACTGGCAAGGTAAGGTGCAAGCCTATCCCTGTGCAGTGCTTTTAAGTGAATTATCACCTTATCTGCATAAATGAATGCAATTACTGTCAATCTGCATACTGCAAATGTTACCCCATTATCTTGTGCCTGAAGAGGCACCAATTTATTCTAATTAATAGCAGGAAATGTCCGTTTCCTGTTTAATCACTCCTAATGAAGACTCAGTGAATCCTCACCATTTGGACTTGAGCAGCTTAGAACCTGGCAATGCAAGCAGCAGTATTTACAAATATAAGTTCTGTATGGGACTATGAAAGACTAAATACTGAGCATGGAATTTTTAATGAATGAAAATAACAAAACTGCAGTGAGTGGAGAATGAGAAGCTGATGATCCACATCTCTTCCTCTCTTTTTCTGTACAGGACCTCTTCTGACCTCTGTAACGAGGGGCTGACTAGAAAGAAAGTACCAGAGCTTGGGGATGGACAGTGAGAAAGGCAGACTACAAGTGTGCGTGGCCTCAAGTCCAAAAGCCACTAAGTGAGGAGGGCAGTGAGGAGAGCTAGCAGCTGGGAAGTCCCCAAAGCATCCCAGCTGCCCAGGGAAAGTGGCCTAACTAACCCACACTAATGATACAGCCGGGTATGAACTGTAGGTAAGAAACCCTCCAGGGCAGGGGGGCCCAGCACTGCTGCAGGGCAGACAAGGGCACAGGGCACACAGATCAAAAACAGCTGAAGAAGACTGAGCCGTGTTTATGGATTTCACCATAGGTTTTCACATGCATAATGCTCTTTGTTGTCACGGAGTAAGTGCCACACTGAGCGATGGTGGCAGCCAGCAGCACGTCCTCCAGTGCAGGTCATCACGTAGGTGAGAACACACTTGCTGCTGACAGAGACACAGCTGCCCTTGTGCCGTGGCCCTGCCCCCCACTGCTCCATGGTGCTGTCCAGGGTTAACCTGTAACACCACTTCAGGGCTCCTTCACTTGCTCCACCACAGCATCATCCACAGCTGGTAAGACAGGGACTGTGACTTAGCTCTGTTCCAAGAAGACAGTTCTTTCTTTTGCAGATCTGCAAATATGTCATACTACGTCCTCTGCTCTTCATCCCTCTCTGCCTTCCTCTGAATTGGTCTTTAGGCTTCAATAGAAGGGGGTTTGGGTTATTTTCTAATGAACTGCTACTCTTGTGACAAGGAATTTTCCTTAAGGGTGATTTAAATCCAAGATCCTTGTGCACAGTTCTAATGGTTGGAGAAGGGAGGTGTGGGGTGAATGCAAGAGCCATCTCAGCACTGTGCTTTTATGTGTGGATTCCACCACCTTGTACTCAGTCACTCTCGTTTTGTTTCTCAAAGTGGATTTGTCACTGTAGAGGTTGGTATTGACCCATCTGAATGTGGAAATGTGTCCCTTCTCGCAGGAGCTTCCTCCCTCAGCTTTTCTGCTGGCACATGCCTGTCCCAGCTCCTGAAGGAGGCAGGTGCTGAGGAGAGACTGTGAGGAGCCAAGGGCAGCCAGAGGTGGGATGGATGCCCAAGGACCAGGGAGGTCATTCCCAGAACACAGGCACATGGCTGCGGGAGGGAGCAAACAATGCAGTAACCTGTAGGCATGACTATTTCCTAATGTTCTTTCTGGTAGGTTTTTTTTCCTGTAGCAGGTCTTCATCAACCAGAGGATGGATTCAGTTTCAGGTATTTGGAGACTCGCGAGTTTTTTACATAATGCACAATAAAACCTTTGCTATCTGCAAGGGCAGGGTCTTTTTTTTTTTTTTTTCTTAATCATCTTGTTGTCTCCTTTTCTGATTCTCATTCAGAGAAGATCAGGCGTGGGGAGAACATAAAATATAATCCATAAACAAAAAAGGTAAAGAAAACAACGTGAGTATTGTACAGCAGGAGGCAGAAAGAGCAAGAACCAAACTTGGTTCCAACATTTGGCTTTATTCTAACCCACACTGGTCACAGAACTGCTTGTGACAAGAAACAGGTAAGGAAGAGAAACAATTTTGAATGTGCAGCTGTAGTGAAAACAAGTATTGGCTTCAGAAATTATAGTCAATCAAAATGACTTAACTGTAGGTTCCAGAGGTTCAGATGTGAGGCAGCCTTTACCTGTTGAATAGCCAGCACAAGTATCCTACAGCAATGAGGGTTTCAAATCTTACCTCAGCAACAAAGGCTTCATTTCTGATTAGTTTATAAACCACAAAATGTAGTAATAGTTTTAGTGAGAGATAAATAGGGATAGGTAGGCCGAGACAGAGGCAGAGATAGATATGTACAGGTATCGATGGATAGAGACAGGAACAGACAGGCATAGAGAGAGGTGACAGAGACAGGTACAGAGAGGTAGACACAGGTAGAGACACAGCTCTAGAGATAGGCAGAGATGGATAGAGACAGGTGCAGAGAGGTAGAGCCATGCATGGGCAGGTAGAGAGAGAGATTGAGACATGGACAGAGGTGCTGACAGACTTTGACAGGTAGAGATAGATACTGACAGATATTGACAGGTATTGACAGATGAAGACACATTTTTGACAGAGGTATTGACAAATACACATGGGTAGTGACAGGTACAGATAAATTCTGTCAGATGCTGTTAGATTTTGACAGATTCTGCCAGATTCTGTTAGATTTTGTTAGATTCCAACGGATTCTGACAGATTTTGTTAGATTCCGCCAGGTAGAGATATTGACAGTGATGGAGACAGATCTTTGACAGATTTTGTCAGATATCAACAGGTACAGAGAGGGAGATACAGATACGCACAGATAGTGACAAGTACTGACAGGTGGAGTGAGTGTAGATGGATAGAGACAGAGACAAGTACAGAGACAGGTATAGAGAGGTATGTATAGATAAACAGTGATATAGGTATAGATACATAGGTAGAGATGTCTGTATATAAAGAGGTGTAGATATAGATAAATAGGTTTAGACAGGTAGAGCTGAATATTGACAAGTATAGACAGGTACAGATAGGTATTCACAGGTATGGACAGGTTTAGATGGATAGAGAAGTTATAGACAGGTATAGATAAGTATGGACAGATACAAGTATAGAACAGACAGGTATAGATAGGTATGGTTTGATAGAGATAAGCATAGACAGGTATAGCTATAGATAGGTGGAGATAGGTATAGATAAATATAGACAGGTATACAGACAGGAATAGATAGGGATGGATATAGATAGGGATACACAGATGGGTAACCTGAGATAGGTGTAGATGGACAAAGATAGAGACTGAGCTAGGTAGAGACATGTACAGATTAATATAGAGAGGTAGACACAGATTAGATAGAGGTAGAGATGGATGGAGACAGGTACAGCTATAGATAGGTATAGATACATATGGACAGCTATAGATAGGTATATGGTTAGGGATGCACAGAGATAGCTACAGATGAATACAGATAGCCAGTGATAGGTACAGACAGACAGAGGTAGAGTGGGGGGGAGAGAAAGCTGCAGCTTAAGAGATACAGAGATAATAAAGAGAACTGCAGACCATGTGAATGTGAAGTTCTCTTAAATATAGTGCCAAGTATGTAAAGGGTAGCAATGTGCCTGGTGGGAAGGGTGTCTTACCTGGTTTTGGTGCCATTTAGCAAATTTATACCTTGAAATCATAATCCTATGTGCTCCAGGTAGTAACACACCACAGAACACAGGAATGTAAAGACATTTTATGGATGGCTGTGCTGAGGCCAAGTGCATAAATGTTCCATAAAATCACAAACAATGTCTTTTCCACCACTAATGATACTTGGCTGTAATGGCGTGAATAATTCTTAAATTAAATCAAAATCAAGAAATTCACTCAGGAATCAAGTCACCTTGCTCTTCGTTTTATTTATTTCTGTAGACATGCAGAATGCCCTGCAGCATTTCTTTCTGACTTGGAACTCCACCCCTGGAGTGTCTTTTTTGTGTTCAGACACACACATGAGCGTATTCCACATGTGTAAGTCAATGCACCAGCATTTTCAAGTGGGTTACAGTTCTTAAAACCAAACTACTTCAGAGTAACAGTGATAAGGCAAAATGCATTTTGAGAGTTTAAAAAAAAAAAAAATGGTGCTTGCTATTCCTTTAAAGCCGTAAGTCTTACACTTCACTGTCGTAGGTTCTCACTGTTAAGTGAGTGTTAGAAAAGAAAACAAAAAAAGATTTGGAGTGACACTGGAACATGCTGCAAGCACAGGAAAGCCCAACTCAAATGGAACATGTACTTGGACTAACAGAGCAATTGAGATGCCATTTTTCTACTTACTGCAGACATGATGAGCTCCCCACCGAGATTCTGGATTTCTGCTTTAACCTGGCTGCAGATCTTGAGCTGATGGGAGTACAGCTTGATCTGTTCTAGGTAAGCCAGTAAATCCTGTCTGCACGACTGGTCTGGGCACTGAAAAGAACAATAAGTAAAGGATGTCAGTAACTGCTGATTCAAAATGATGTCTCGGTAATCACGTTAAAACTTCACTGAGGACTATTCCAGTTGCACACTACTGGAGCCTTGCTTTTCACTGCAGCTGTATCAAGCTGCAAAGTTCATTCCTCTTGGGAAGCTTTTTAATGCCATAGTTGGAAGCTCAGATTAAGCCTTAACTTCCCCATATGCACTCTGTATTTAACAGTGCTGTGCTTGCCTTAGCAGTATTTCTAAACACATCCTTCAATGTATGGAGTAACTACTTCAACTCCTAAGATGATCTCTATTTAAGAAAGTACCTCCACTAACAGTGACGAGGGCAATATCAACATAGATTATGTGGGCAGTGTAAAACATGCAGAGACATGTTAACATTTCTGTATTCTGCTTTATCTTGTAATATCATCTTTAGGGGTTTCTGTGTTCCATCCAGAGTGTATTCAATTCAAGCTGCAGATCTTCTCTAGCAGTGGGAACAGCAAAATAAGAATGTCTTATGGAAAACTCACCCATTTCAATATTTTTAACAACACAGATAAATTTTTTAAAAACAAAAATAGGGTCTTTCTAACCTAATTTTTGTGAACTCCTAAAATATGTGGAGTACTTGTAGCGCAGTGTTGCTCTAAGGTACCAAGCCAGACACCAAAGGCTGGGTATGAATTTGTTCTAAGGCTGGTTTTCATTGCTCTGGCAGAATAAAGGGATCATAAGGGGAATGGTAAGCCCCTGTTGTGCTCTCACAGCTGGACAGAGTAAGAGTGATAAATAAGCACAAGATCCCTGCAGGTTTTCAGAGCTGTGGCTTTGGCCTGTGTGGTACTTACATGATCCAAATACAGCTCCTTCCTTTCGACAGGAACCTCTGCTCAGCTTTGCATATCGAAAAAGCAAAGATAGATCCCCACCAACTGCACACTGTCAACAATCACCTGTGGTCTTACTGAAACATCTGCTCTTAGGGAATTGTGATCAATGGCTTTAAATCCAAAACCTGCTAGGAGTCAGAAAAAGCAGCAATTCTACTTAACTCCAAAAATATTTCAGCCCATGGCTTTGCTGAAGAAACAGGACATGCTCAAAGGGCTGGTGTGACAATTCTCCATGGCTATGCAGTAATGTTTGGTTAAGCAAGTTCATGCTTTAGACTTAGCAAAAGGTAACAGTAAATAAGGAAGGTCAGAGCGTACAATTTTAAATTAATGTGACTTAACGTCAGTCCTTACCTCATGTTCTGCTACATCCATTATTGTTTCCTGTATTTGGGCACAGTTTACGACAAAACCAGAAGACTTTCTTGACATGTTCTATGTGTGGTGATTTTAAAGTGCTAGCACATAAACTGCCCTAAAATATGTCTTTGTTTTGTCCTTACTAAGCACTTCTTTAAGGACTGCCCAAATCAGTATTTATATAATGGTATCTCAGTGACTGTTTAGAAAACTGGAATACTCACTGTTTATTTCATTTAATTAATAAAGAATTATACTTCCAGTCAAATACAATGTAATCCCTTAAAGCATCAGCACCAATTATACCAAGATGGTGGGTATTCCTGGAATGAGATTCTTCCTCCTCCGTTTTTCTCGTTCCTGAATTACACTTTGATTTTATCCCTCTGGCCAGAAAAACTCAAGAGAAAGGTGTATAGAGTGCCTCATCGACTTCAAACAGCGACAGTACCGATAACCAGAGACAGGAATGATCATTATATAGCACTCTTTTATATAATAATAGTGTCAGGCTAGTCACAGGTACTGTCTCCCTTACACAACATTACAGAAAAAATGTGTACCATTTTAGGAATGCTACAGATGACACACATCAAAGGCCGGGAAATTGCACTCAAGAACACGACCTTGAGGTTCTGTGGAAACAGTTTCAGTGCCGGAAGCATTCAAAAAAGCAGATGCAGGGCACTGAATAAGAAAGTTCTCCTGAAATGTAATTACGCAACGGTCTAAGTCTGTGGCATAGCCACAGCTTCACTACCCGAGCAGATACAGTGCATCTTTCCCCTGCACTGCCCACACCAAGGCCCACACAGAAAGATTTTAATGAATGCTGCTATTCTTTCTTCCGTTACAAACCCAAAGGGTCATTAAAAGTGACTCCCAGGACTGCAAAATAAAGGAAATGGTTTTTAACGTGGGGTTGTTAAGTTGCCAAAATCTTTATTACAGAATGGTTATATTAAAAGTTTACGTAGGTTAAATAAGTTACTGGACAAATTAATGGAAAAATATCAAGGACTATTTCACATGTCAAGTGTATCCAAAATATGTTTGGTTAAGTACATTGTGGCATGGCTGCTGGAGGCTGGGAGCACCATGAAAGTCATGCCATTATCTCCCCAGTTGTGTCAATAGTCACTCTTAACTCCTGGCAGCAGCGGGGAACAGCCCAACGAGACTGAGGTGCGGCCACACCGCTTCAGCCGAGGACACGGCGCGGCCAGGGCCCCACTCAGCACACACAGCAGCGTTTGCTCACGGAGTGCACCAACAGCCTACACTGCTCTGAGCAGCAACAAGCACTGCAAAACATTAAACCTCACACCTTGAAGAGTATGAGCTCAACCATCAACAGATGTTAGGAGCAAATGTACTGTAGGGAGGACACTGCGTAAGGAATCTTCTCCCTATTGCTCAGGAGTAGCTGGTACAAGCAGCACTGGCTCACCAGTGAAACCAAACACGAGGCTGCTACAGAAGGACAGTTAATAAATGCTGAGTCTCATCATCCCACAGGCTGCTGATGGTTACCAGTTTAATGCTGCACCCTCCTAACTGGGAAGCCCAGCGAATTCTGAGCGGTTTTTCCCCACACACCCTGCAGGCAGGGGCTGTTGCTAACAAGGGCTGTCAGGGCAGCATCACAACTGACCTGCGTCCCAAAGATGGTCTTTTACCTAACAGAACATCCACCAGAACCTCCAAATGATTTGATAAATTAAAATGATGCAGTGATTAAAACCACACTGAAACCAGCATTCACCATCCAAGTGATAAAACCATTGGCACAGCAGTGGCACAAGGGGTGTGGATGAGCAATGCACAGGAGATTCTGACTGCAGACAGTTCTGCATTTGGTTTGCTCTCACTTCATCTCTTTGCTAACACAGTCAGGAGCATTTCTCTAGAATCCAAATCTGGCTTCAAAGGGATCAGTACTGGGGATAATCACCCACCATCTACTATAAATGTGTGCTGTGCATGGACAAGAGGCAGCCTTGAAGCTCCACCAGTAGGGTTCCCATCACCGAAAGGGATCATTTACACTGTGCTTTCCTTACCACCTTAATTAGCTCTGACAAACAGCATCCTAAATGACCCCAGTCAGGGCCTGCCTGGGATCCTAATGGGTGCAAAACAACTGCAAGTCTGAGGAGGCTCTTAATACAGAGCTCAATCTTCAGCACATTTCATCAAACTGGCATAATGTACTCACTGCCTTCGTTATCTTAGGGCTTCCAGGTCACTAAACAGCAAAAATCTTCTGACAAAAGGAGCAAAGAACAAAAATCTTCTGACAAAAGGAAATGTGTCCTGATAATGAGTTTATAATGCACTTGTGATTTATGTGCATAGGTTGATGTTGATGCTGTAATTGTGATTATTTTCACCTTGTTAACTCCGAGCCATTCTAAAAGTGCTGTGACTGTGGACTGAAATACAGCTGAGTTCTGCTAATTGTACCACACTGTAGCCCTTCCCTTCAACACAGGAACAAGGAGCTATAAAAATCTGAAATGATACAACACTCATATCAGAGAGGTTCTGCTGTGGCTAACAAGTTACAGAAGACTGCAACTACAGTTTTGGTGTGGTTTTTTTTTTCTTTCTTCCTAACAGAAAGACTCCATGAATGATGCAATTGCAGAGTTCTCAGTTTGGGTTCTCTGAAATTAGAGGGAGTGTAACTCAGAGTTACTCATCTGAAAATGTTTTACAAACAGGAAAAGGTCAAAGAGACACAGCAGTGATTCTTCACTACACAGTGGTGTTCTGTAGGGTCCCTGCTCAGGTCTGAGCTATGGGAAAGAGGAAGGAGAGCAAGGCCTTGGCTTCTCTTCCTTGAGTGCACTCTCACATTGCCTTGTCCTGGTCACAGCACAGGAACAGCTGAGTCTTGGGAAACAGGACACTGACGTGATGGGGCCTGATTTAATGGCAGTGTCAGAAGTGGTGACAAGTACTGAAAGCACAGCCTAAGGTTGATAGCAAGGGGTGAAAAAGTGTCCAGGAAAGTATGTGCAGGAAGAATGGAAGGACCATCGTGGAAGATCAGTTACTTGAAAATTGAAGCAAATCATACAAATCCTTTTTTCCACATAACAGAAATTCTGCATCATTTAGATGTTAGTAAAAGGCAACATGTGAAATATTCCCTGATAAAGTCAAAATGCTACTCAGGAAGGCACTATTGGCATTCATGGCTGGGCACCAAGTTCCTGAAGGGCTTATCCAGTTTGGCCCAAATTCAGAGAATGGTTATTTGCTAGCCCCGAGGAATGTAAAGTTTATTTTATTTTAAGACCCCAGGAGTGCAGGGCATAAGAAAATTGGCAAAGTAACAGCTGAGAAAAGGAATTTGAAAATACCTTTGAGATTAAAAAAAACCACCACAAGGAAAAAAGAGCTTTCTAAGTTAAAGGATAACTTGGCACAGCCCAAAAAAGGTTACAGACGGTAGATCTCTAGCCACCCAAGGAAGGAGAGGATCACACTAAGAATATCTGTAATAGGAGGAATAAAGCAAGATTCTCTTTTTTTACTAAGCTTGACACCTATCTAGCAATAATTGCAATTGTGGTCACCACAACCAGAAGGGCTGCTTTGGATCATCTTTTGATTTGTGTTTGGGTTTAATTGTATCTTGCTCATTTGGTTTTGGTGCATGTAATGTAAAATTGCATCCAAAATCCAAGCTAAACTGGTAAGTAAGGAGTGTCCTTCAGATGCACAAAACAAATCCCAGGGGTCAGGTGGCTCCCGGGTGTCAGCTGTGTGCAGCTCAGAGCCAAGACAAATGGAAAAAGTTGGAGTGAACTGAGTAAAGGGGTTACAATAACCTGAATGATGTCACATTTCCCAGCAGCTCTGAGGGGACACACGAATTATCACCACTAGTGGTTCATGAATACTTTGTCCTCACACTGATTTGTTCATGTTTCTAGTCTGGAGTCGCTGTAATAATACAGCTGAAATCGTTCTTTCCTAAAAGAAGTATTTCAGTGAGAGTGGATTCCCTGTCCTAAAACCAGCAAGAATTTATGACCCTTACTCATCTTTGGCTTTGCTATCACATCGTTTTCTGCACTGTATCAGTGACAGGTTTGAATTTTAATCTGTAACAGATAAAATCTTGAAAGGAGCTGTTGTCCAATACTGGAACAATATCTGTCAAAATCAGGAATGGGGAGCGCAGACATTTTACCTATTTCTTCCACAAATCTGATCACAACTGTATAGATGCAAAATAGAAATTCTTTGTCTTGTTGTCTGGACTTCAGGGAGACTCATGACAACCATTAACAGACTGGTGTTGCTTCCTAGACAGTAGAAAAGCAAGCACTGAATATGACAATAAAGAGAGAAGGAAAGAGAGAGAGCACGTGAGGGTGTGGGAACAGTGACACTTGCACACTGCCATTTTCCTGCACTCCGCTGTTGGTGTTGTAGGGCCCTAACCCAACCCCCCCAGCCTGCTGAGGAGGCTGCAGGTGTGCTCAGGTGCCACTGCAGCTCCCTTAGCCAGGCTGCTGAGTTACCCTGGTCCTGCTGGGCTGGTCTGGAGGGAGGTTGAGCCAACTGCTGATCTAAAAATCCAACAGAAGTAAAGCACACCTTCCAGCTCTAACACTTTGTATTTCGTGGTGATAAATAACTCTTATAAAGGCAAAACCAAAAATCACCTTGAAACTGCAGCTTTGCAGAGGCCGAAACAGCCACCGTTGGGGGAGGGCGGGGCAGAGAAGGAAGGTACAGCAAAAGCATGGAATCAGTAACTTTGCAGAGGGTGGAAAACCAACCACTCTGGAGCCAGACAAGTCAGTGCCCTTACTAAGATGGTGCTGAGACCAAGCACCTGCCAAGAGCTCCTGTGTTAGCACCGCCATCCTGTGTCCCCACAGCTCCCCTGGAACAGCTCCCCTGAAACAGCTCCCCTGGAACAGCTCCCCTTGCTGCTGGGTAATTGACTCAAGTCACTCAGGAAAGGACAAGCCTGCACCTCTAAACTGCTGCCTCCACAGCTGTCCCGGCTTTGCCTGGCATGGAGTTCATGTTCTCCCCAGCGGCTGGCCCCGTGCAGTGTTGGATCCAGTATGGAAAGGAAGTTGCTAACAAAAGCAAAGGACCTTTTTCAGTGTCCCACGCTCTGCCAGTGAGCAGTGCACAAGCAGCTGGGGGGGAGCAGGGCCGGGACAGGCGACCCAAACTGCCCAAAGGCTATCCCTTTCCAATTCCATGGAGTGTCATGCCCAGTATGGACACTGAGGGGGACTTACCTGGAAGGGGCCGATCGCTGTTCAGGGACAGGCTGGGCATCGGGCAGCACGTGCTGGGGAATGGTGTTGGGCATCACTTCTTTCTCCTGGCTTTCAGTCCTCTGTCTCCCTCTCTTTCAGCATCAATATTACTACTACTACTACTATTATATTTTGTTTATTTATTAAGCATTTTATCTCAACCCATGAGGCTTCCTTCTTTTTCCAGTTCCAGGAGCAGGTGACCAAGCAGCTGCATCCTACTCAGTTGCCAGCTGAGGTTAAACTAGGACAGCAGCTTTTTATACAACTATTTATATACTAACATATAACTTAATATACATATATATATAAGCAGCTATGAATATATATATTTTAAATATGTATGCATATACTTGTTAATACATACTCTATGTCTAAAATGCTGCATTCATAGCTTAAGGGAGCTCACAAATACTCACAGACGTGTACAAATGCATGTCAGTGCATGTACCTAGATGTGTGATGTATGTACACATCCATTTCAGAGTGTACATGAACAGACTGATACAAATCGAGACGAGAATCCACACAGAGTCAGACAGGATCTGTGTATGCAGTGCCTGGGAAGTGGGGAACAGGAGGACAGTCAGGCAGGCAGCTCTAGAAGTGTCACAGGCACTCCTTTAAGTGACCGTGGCAGGTGTCACGGGTGTGTGGCTGAGCAGGGTTCCTGCAGGGCTCCGTGAGGAACTCACCTGGTCGGCGATGAGCCGCGCCAGGACGTCCATGCGCGAGCCCGACTCCGAGATCATCTTGGCTGCGTTGATGACATCGGACGTGTGCTTCAGTGGGCCTCTCCCCCTGCAGAGGAAACACAGAAACTGAGAATCGATCACAGCCATGCACACTAGGTGCAGAACAACTCAATTAAACAAAGCAACTAATCCATACTCAAGTGACAGTCATTAAATCCCCTCCCAAATGTTTGTTTTCATGTCCCACAAATTTGTATCGTTTGGCATCAACGGGATGCAGAAGTACGAGAAAGATGTCATACAGTTTCTTCATCCTGAGAGCACAACCCATGCCAAATCCTGATTTTAAGAAGTTTTTCAGGCAGTTTGCTTTTCCCAGGGTTCCATGAAGTTCCTTTCCCTTCCGTGAATTTTCTAGTAATATGTTCAAAGGAAGTTCAGCTCAGTGGTGTATTCTGAGAGTCATTATCGATAGGTGCTCAGAAGAATAGTGCGGTTGGTTTGATTGGGGTTTTTTAAATTTAATTGGTGCACCCAAGCACAGAGATTTATGAACAGGGCTGCAAATCAACTTGCACATGCCACTCAGAACACAGATATGCCATATCTGTAAAATACTTCCCAAACAATTTCAGAATTTCCATCTAGGAAACAGTCAAGTTCTTGTGAACAGTCTGCCAAAAAGTCAGCCTCTCATTCTGTATGTCCCCCTCCCAAGCCCAAAAAGCTGCTTTAATTACAGGAGAATGTTTCTAGGAACTAATAAGTAAAATGTGAATAATTAAGGCAGGAAGTATGACAGCCATTTTCTTCACATTTGTTTGAGCCTCAGCATCTTTAATGCTGAAAGACTTCAGCTAAACTAAAATCAACAATGGTACTTCTTGCATGTATAAAGTGAGCAATGCTGCTGAACTCAGCTTTGCCTTCCAACTTCTTTGACAGGAATACTTTTAGTTTTACTATGCATTTAATTCCTGAAGGCCCCATATCAGTTTACAAGTTCTGCACTGGACAGAGGAAGTAGACAACATGAAAAAAATTACTGTGACTCTTTGTTTAAATGAGAAGATCCTTTTCCTCAAAGTCCATATGGTCTCATGTATAAAGAACATTCCAGTAAAAAACTCATTTAGCCTAAAAATATTATAGTATGGAGATGTACAAACACTGCAGTCAGGAAATGACAGTGATGACAACACAACATGGCAGATAATGTTTAATCTCTTGATTAATCACACTGCATTACTCCTTAGGGGAAAAGCATACTTTACTAATTACAGTTCCTTGTTCTCAGCTTTGGAAGCCCACATTTGGAACAACCTAGAATCCAGTATTTTACACATCATTTTTCTACAGAAAGGCACCTCCTTGTTACAACAAACCACCTTGGCAGATTGATCAGTTTATGAAAGAGTAACAGTGTATGTGGGGAATGAACTGCAAACGCAGTCTCCTGTATGTAGGAGTCAGTACTTGAACCCTCACCCATACCCTTCATTTGTCTTTCCTGGTCTTTTCCCTTTGAATCCTTAGTTCACAACCCAGTTCTTACGAGTACATACTGACCTTTCCCACCATTGCAGGCCACTGGTTCATTGCTATTTGCACTGCAGCAGTTCCAAAGGCCAGAAGTTTGTCAGGCGTCCACAGCACATCCTTTAGGTGCTCCACAACCTGCCAGCAGCCCAGTACCCTCCTGGGAAGGTCTAACCCAGGCACCAGCCAAACAATACCAAAGGTGAACACAACCCAGGATTAAATCGGCCGGGAAAGGAGAGATGGCATGAACCATTCAAGCCATTTCTGCTAAGGTAACTCCTGGATCAGCAGCAGCTTTGCTGACACTTGAAGCTGGCTGAGTGTTTTGAGGGCAAAGTTCTCCAATTAAACTAGCCATTTTCTTGTACCCTCAGAGATCTAATGAGAATGAAACAATTCCACACAAAAAAAATACTTCAGATAAATAAATAAAGTTTTACTTTTCACCACAAACACAGCCACCATGAGAGCCACTAGAAGAACACTCAGCAATGACTGTTCTGGAGACTTCTGCTCTACTTGGCACCTACTGCACCAATGGTTCAAGTACTCCACTACAGTCCCTAAGCAATGTGGGGTGTGATGCTTCTGAGCAGTTAGCCACAGCTCAGTCTTGAAATAATTCATGTTAAATGTTTAGGAATGCCTCAGCCTTGTGTGCTTTAACCCCAGCACATTAAGGTACAGGTACAAAGGCGGCTCCTTTGCTACACAAGCAAGAACTACCTGTGCTCCTTTTTTTACCTTCATGTAAAATCCAGAGCCTCTGACAAAGCACAGGCTTAGCTGCCTTGGGGAATGGTGTAATGAGCCGTTAGTCCCAGTTTATGATGTTGGGAAATTCTGAGTACTTTCAAAAGAATACTTGGGAAGTACACCAGGTACGCTGAATCATTGGCCAAATGGAAGAAACAGAGAGAAAAACCAGAAAAAACTAAACAGGATGCTAGTTCAACTGCAAACACTAAATTTGGACATAAGTAGAGTCTCTGTAGTATTTCTGTACAAAGCCAGAGGGGTTATTTCAGAAAGTCAGTGTGAACAGGAGTCCCTGAGGCAGAACTGTTGTGAAAACAGCAGATACCACACCGAGGTACACACACAGGCAATATCCTAAACAAAGCTTTCCTGCCTGTTGTGGTAAGAGGGCAGCTGCAGGTCTTAGGGGGCTTCCATGAATGAAGCTTGGGCACAATGGAAAGCTGTGCAGAAAGGATGATTACATGTCATTAACATAAGGAGGGACAGAAGAGTTTACTCCCACAACAGTGTGGAGGTTTGGAGTGGGGCAGAGGAGGAATCAAGAGCAGGAGAGGCTGTGGGACACGCAGAGAGCCTTCGAGGGGCTCCAGGGCCGTGGTGGGTGGGGAGGTGGTTCCAAGCTCACCTTCTGGAGGAGCAGGCTCAGGAAGGTGCGCAGCAGAGCAGCCACACAGCTGTGGCACCACTGCCAGTGGACAAGACCGGACAGCCGTCTGTTCTGAGGGTGGGATCATTTCCAGCCTCTGCTGAGGGCTCTTCAGTCCGATGATTTTATTGTTGGAAATTTAACAATGAAGTTTCATGGGTTTTGGTGAATAACTGCCAGTTTCGATGCACGTTGCCTTCTAACAGTACCGGTGCAGCTGTGCACTTTGTGAATTCCCACTTTTCCTGATTTAGCACCAAATCAGCAGATTCAGAATGCCACTAAGTCAGATTAACTCCCTGAATCCAGATGTTAGAGACACGAAAAGTCTATTAAATCATCTAGGTTGTCTTCCCCAGCCACCGCACAGCTCCCTACCAGTTTTGCACTTGCATTTTTTTCTGGCAAGTTTGAAGTATGAAAAAACACTGCTTGAAAGGCTGTTTCCCTGAACGATCCATCTCACTCTCTGGAATGCTTTTCCAGATATTTCACTTAGGTCTCTCTCTGTACCATTGTAACAGCATCCCTTTCCTCCTACAGACCGAGTCCCTGATCCTACTCCACCACATGCTGAAGTATCCCAAATTATGGTGGATAGCGCAGACCTGCATGCAATAGCTCATGCACCTAGAGCTGTTAAAGAAACAAATAAAAAAAAATCTTTCCACCAAGTACCATCTGCTGGTCAACAACAACACAAAATTTCTTGACTGTGGAGTTTTCCACCTTTTCCCCTAAAGAAATTCTAATTTCTCTGCTATGGAAACCATGTGATTTTTTAAAAACATTTTTTTCAAGTCAGCTTTAATCTTACTATTTTTTCCCTGCTTCCAGCCTCTAATGTTTAAGGCCAAACTTCACCTCACACACTCAGTTACTGAAGTTCGTCCCCAATGACTTCACTGAGTTCATAACCTACAACAGTAGATTCTGGATTCATTGCATGCAAGATCTAATATATATGTTTCCCTCACACCTCGCTACTTCGAAGCATAAAGCCTTATAGGCTGAGCAAGCTGATAACACATTCAAGGCTATGAAAAACAAAGACAAGACACAAAGGACTGTATTTACCAGCAATTTTATCTTCCCAAGGTAGTGATGGATTGTTACTAGAGCTCAAATCACCTGCTCTATCCAACAACAAAACTGGGAATAGACCATAAATAATATAGAGCAAGATGTCCAGCTAAGTCTAACAAGAAAGAAAATGGATTCTGTACAAAGAAAGCAGTTTGGAGTATCTCCACAAAGGTATAGGAGAAAAAACCCCAAAACTTCACATCAATGCTTCTTGGAAGGTTAATCATCGGAGGAAAGACGTTGGAATGTGTTAATTAGTACAACACCAAGGGTTTTGGGTAATTGTGAAAGAGAGCCTGAAGCCTCTCAAATCTAATCATTCTTGCTCCAAGCCAGGACAAATTGAGAGCAACTCCATCCCTGTCTGCCTAAACTTAACCATAGCGATTAGCAGACATGGGTATGGGGCATTATTATCTGTTTTCCTTCACACTGGAAGTTCACTCTTAAAAGCAGTGATACTCATAATTCTTACAGTAACGGAAACTTCTACTTCAAGTCCAAAAAGTCTTTGCCATCACCTTTTCCAGGAAGAGAAAGTCTTCAGTCTGCAAGCAAAGCTGGTGACTTCCCCCTACACGCTGTGCTCCCCTGAGCACACGCTCTGTACCCGGCCTGCAGCAGAAACAGCCAGAGGGGCTGCACTGAGCAGTGCCCGAGGAACTCCCACCTCACACCCCCAGCACACGGCCACATTTCACAGCGCTCCACGGTGGGAGCTGAACGCTTCACCGGCAGCTCCAACCCACAACCCCACTGGTCACAGCCACTCTCCAGTCCTGAGCTCCAGGCTCTGACCATCCTGCCATCAGGCCTCGTTTGTAGCTCAGCAGGTCCTGACAGCTCCCACTCTAACTGCAGGTTTCCAGGGGCACTGCAGAGGAGGCACGACTCCAAAGCAGTCCTGACCCAGCAACGCATCTCTCTGCTGTTCCAACCTGAGCTCAGCAAAGGATCAGGTTCTGGCAATCCCGGCCAAAGCCAGGCCAGTGCCCACCTGAGCAGCCCCAGTCGGGACCATTGTTAGTGCCGGAGGAGACCGACTGCTGGCAAGGGCTCCTTGGTGGTGGGAGTGGACCAGGACGGTTCCTGAGGTGAAGAAGGTGAGAGCTCCCATCCAGGTGACAAAAGCATTACTTCAGACACACGTTTGTCCTGAGGAAAGTGCCTTACTTACACTGCTGTGCAGTTGTATAAGGCACAGCCACTGCCTTACTCACAGAAAGATACTCCTATAAATAATAATTACCTTTTATAGACACTGTTGTAGTTAGTTAATTCAGTTGTCACCACATTCCAAGGTACCATTTGTACCTCCTGCAGTTCTTCCCCAAACACACTGTGTGTTTCTCCTTTCTTCTGCCTCCCACTGCTGCCCTGCAAAACACTTTAGTACTGGCATGGTAGGAAATCTGGATTCCAGTCACACATTCTGATCTCTATTCCATGAGCTATTTCTAAAGTTTGCTTTTTCTTTTATTAACCCAGTGATTGTGTGCAGTCCTGGAAGCGGGGATAAGGAAGCAGGATTCACACCTCGCTCATTACAAATGCTCTAAACTTACTGAGTGTATCATTTTTTCCTGCAGATCACTTTGCCTGCCCCTCCCAGCTGAATGTATACAGTTTTAGATGAGATCTGTGAAGGGCTTGGTGTTCAAGGATGAAAAATTACGCTTTTTAGAATCATGGCTATAAACAAAAATCACTTTTATTACACCTGGCTGCACATCTCTATCAGCTACACCTACACAAACAGGAGGCAGCAGAGCTCCTCAGGAAATCCACAAGGGGAAAAGGTAATTGGAGATTGTACAGGTGGATCCTGGCTGACCTCTGCCAGTTCGTTATAGCTGTACACACAAGAGCAAGAGGGATTTTCGTTTCACGCATTTTCTGTCCCTGTCTGGGTTTACAGGTTTGGAAATTAGGAGAAAGAACTCTTAATGCTGGCAAAACTAAGTAACGGAATAAGGCCAAACCCCCACTTGACATTTACAGGTGCAATATAGGTCTATTCCTTAACTGAATAAATGTAATACAAATGAAAGTGTAGCCAGATGAGAAAAGGGCAGTGTGAAAAAACCATTAAAAGGCATGAAGTAAACAACCATAAACTCATTGTAATAAATAGCATTTTGTAGGTAGAAACACCTTTTGTGAGTAAAGTAATTTAAGCCTCAGAAAAATATCTGGATTCCATGGACCCAGGAATGGGACAGTGAAGTTTCAGGCAGTGTGAACGCAGCATATACATGTATCTGTCTGTTCTGTATCTCTGGAAGAGAAAATGGGTTTAATACTGGAGTTTCTTTTCCTTTCTGCCCTCCTGCACTGCTAAGACATGAGGTCTGCATCTCCCTCCAAGAGATTCCTCTTGGAGAGGAGGGAGAGGAGCTCCAAAAGTACAGGCTTTGTACTGCAAGAGCGGGGTGATACACACAAACCCAAGCTGAGTATCTCGTAAAGGAGTGTTACACAGGCTGTTCTGGTAAGACTGGTTTGAACTGGGTTGGTACCTTTCTGACTGTGCAGAAGCCAGCCCCTGACCCTGGTGCCCTTCCAAACCTCTTGGCAGCAATGCCAGCAAAGCAGCTGCTGCCCTGTTTGTCTGTCAGTTCCAAATGGTGTCTGCTGAGGGCAAATAAATCCTATCAATTTGAAATCAAACAAACAAGAAGCATGCAGAATATAACAGAGATGAGTAACAGCCCACATGATTTTTCAAGCATAAATATTGTCAGACTAATGGAAAATAAGCTTTTATGGCTTCTGGAAAGATTAGAAGCTGTAAATACCATGTATCTTCAGGCAGGGTTCTGAAACCTTCCCCTGTTGCTTTTTCACGAACTGCCTAAACAATACATGGAAAACAGATGAAGTCATTGCTAAGGAGATGCCAGACTTGGAAGAGCACACTCCAAGATGGACTGGTTATCAAAGGGCCTCTGTCACAGCGGAGGGCAGAAGAGAAGGAACCTGGTTTCTCTGGGATCTGCCTTGCTGTCCAAGCTGCTCAGTTCTTTATTCATGACTTGAATGAAAGGAATAAAGAGAATGCTTAATGAACTTACATTTGATACTGATATGGAAGAAGAAGGAAATAGGCTAAGAGGCCTGATTTGGAATTAAGAATTACCTGAAAAAAACAGGAAGAAAAAGTAGATGCAATGAAAAAAAAGGATATGTGCCCTCAGGTAGGAAAATCAAACACAGAGATACACAGGGAGAGTCAGTCCCTACACAGCGGGACAGTGAGAGGCACTGAGTTTTAGTGGATCACAAATCCATCAGGAATCAGCACTAACACGCTGCAGAAGAAAAGGTAATGAGAAAGCAGCGAATACAGAGGAGAAATAAACAATCTGCTCTTTTTTTACAGTAACAAGGTCTCTGTAGGAGAATTCCTGGAAAGACATAAGATTCATTTAGGAAAGAGAAGACTGAGTGCCGACAGAACAGATTAGGTTTGGGTTTGCTTCCTAGGCTTCAGCTATTCCAGTGGAATAGGCACTAAGGCTCCTCCTGTTCAGTGGCAGTCACTGGTGCTGTGCACAGGGAACTTGTGGCACTCACGCAGAACAAGGTCCAGCACCAGTGACATCCCGTCCAGTGCCAGGCACGGCACGTCCTGTCCCACAGGCATCTGTCCTGTCATAGTGGCCGCCCAGTTCCTGGGAGCTGTACTTCCATACCTTCCCCTTCTCCAAGGCAGAATGATAATGCAACTCTGGCTAAAGAAATACTGAAAACGAAGGCCAGTGCAAAAATCCATGGGATTAGTTAAAGGCTTTACACCACTGCGGCAGTGAAATGGGAATTGAAAATTACTGTTATTTACAGCAGTTTTTTACATCAATACAACTTTATATCAAGTCCTATGATTCTTTCTTTTCCTGCTCTACTATCTAGATACTCATTGCTGATCTCACATTGGTAGTTTTCTTATCTGGGTCATCCTTCTCTCCCCAAGTCCCCCATGCTTTCACCAGCTCTACAAAATGAAGCCAAGCTCTTATTTAGAAGGCTTTGCTCTATGAGGGACCCAGCCATTTATTTTTGTTGCTCTTTTTTGCTGTATTGTGCAACCCAAGACCAAAATACAGCAACCAAAAATTTTCTCAGCACTTCATACAATACAGAAGCAGATTTTTCAAAGATCTTCAGTGACTACCAATTTCAATTCTGAGGGCCACGTCCAAAATTCCCTGCATTTCACTAAAACCACAATCACTTGTGGTTTCTGAGGAAAACCCGGGTGCTGTGGTAATTTCACAAAGCACCTGAAGACCCTGTGGTACATTTGTAGCTCATCTCCAGTGCCACACCTGTGCAGCAGGGATTTGTGGGCCACCGAGCAGCAGGGCCCTGCCTCCCCATCCACCCCAGCTGCTTTCAGGGACATGTTCCCTGGCTCTCCATCTGCTGCAGCCCTCAGGTCCATCCGTGACAGTGTCTGCTCCTGACCTCCCCATGCTTTTCCCAAAGCTGGCCATCTCTCACCTGTAACAGACAGCAGCACTGCACCACAGCAAACACAATGCCCTTCATCTGTAGCACTGCTTGGACAGTGTATTTGAGGATACATAAGCACAGCAGGGACCTTTTCCTAATGATCCCTGAGTTTTCTTCCTCTCTGCTTGGATAAGTGAAGTCTCAATACAGCTATTTAAACATGGCAAGGACAAAACAGGCATATTTCTAAGCTCCCATGCTCTATTTTATCAGCTGAATAAACTTTGTTAGAGAAATCCAGGCACTGAGCTGCAGAGTCAAAGGTGAGCACTGCGAAACAACTGTCACTAGAGGTACTTCTGGTCCCCAGTTTAAAGAGCATAAAACCAGAAAGGAATTCCTGCTTCACAATGTAGTCCCATATAGCAGAGCACTGCTCTGCCATCCTGATCATATCACTTGTGGAACTGAGAAATCCTAAAATAATTCAGAGGGAAACGTGCTGATATTACTTGAGTAGTTGCTGATAATAATGTTACCTATCAAAGATACGTCACAATTTGGAACTGCATCTTAAAATAATACGGGAGAGAACACAAAGCAGCAGTCAGGTGGGAACAGAGGAAGGTATGTCAGGACAGGAGCTGTACCTGCAGCCTGGGAAGCAGAAAAGCAGCTGAAATTCTGACTATACATTGTTAAATCATAATTCTGACAGAACTCATCACAGCAACAGCAGAATGTGGGAAGCAAAGCATCAAAGGGGTATGTTTGTACAGGTCTGACTCTGATGCACTGAATATTTAGGTGTGCAGCAACCAAACACAGCAGGGTCTGGATGTTTACATACGCTATTTATGGAGATGAAAATCCAAGAATTGCGGGATCTTCCCACACTTACACTTGTGCACTCACACAGACACCCTTTCCCTTCACTTCTTAATCCCGAAGTCCAAATCTTCTCTAAGACATTTGCAGTTCTTTTGCAACCCTGATGAAATGTGTTAATGAAAATGTGCAATTTCTGTCCAGTTGAGACCAGCTGCAGGAGGCATACTAATTAAATAAACAAATAAAACACCACATAATTAAATACTTTTACCTATATATAAAAAAGTAACATTATCAAATTCTCTTTGTGATCTAAAGATGAAAAACACTTCATAAAGCTCATTGTTGTTGCTGAACTATTTTATCAGTGGATTTTACACGGAACTAAAAAAAAAACCAAAAAAGAATGTCAAAAGCCTGTAGTGATGAAAAGAGTGGAATGAGAGGAAGCTGCTCTCCTGCAGCAGGTCTCAGCTGGGTATAAACTGGACTTTGATGATGCATCTTACCAAAGATTGCAAGAGAATTCCAAACATCCAAGGGTGTCCATCTGTGTGCACAAGTCAAAGAATGGCATGTCTTAGATTTTCAGTTCTCTAAGTGGATATAAACATAGAAATACTTCTGTGATTGGTACTAGTTTGTTACAAAGAGATTAATTGTAATAAAAGCAGTGGTTTGTAAAAGATAGCGCACCTGGGTAAATTTGATTATGCCTTGTGTAGGCAGATGGCATCCATGAAACTCAAGTTTAGTTCCAGAGGAAACTATTTACAGGTGTAGAAATGGTTTTCCCCAGTTTGCTATTCCCCAGACACTTTTTCCTGTGCCACCACAAACATCTCCCCAGATTCCCTGTGATGTTTCTCACAGCCATGCACAAACACCGTTAGTGCAAATTGAGGGAACACTACAACATCTCAAGCGTTCTGCCATCTCAACCAGGCATCAGCTGTATGTCTCTCACCTCTTTTTACTCTCATTCTGTCTCAGCTGCTTCTCCATCTCTTTCTGTTTCCAAATCCAGCTTTTCAAAGGACACTTTCATTTCCAGTTGCTAAGGTCAGCAGACTTTACCAGTCATGGGCTTCAATTGGGATGCCTGTCATTTTAATCACTATGTTGCATGCCCACAGTTACTGTTTCAGTGATTGCAGGAAAAGTCCCTGCGATTTGCCTCATCAATCCCTTCTCCCATTTTTTTTCTGTCATGAACAGAAATCATCTGGAGATTTTAACCTCTCTAATACAGGAAACCAATCCAAGAGCCTCACAGACTGTGCTTCAGGAATTTCTGCACTCTGTCTGTGAGCAGAAGTGACTGGCTTCTGAACAAATAACACTCAAATTGTAGGGATACACCGGCTCTGAAGGCACGGCTCCTCTGCACTCTGAACTGGGCAGGGAGGGGACAATGCAAAGAACTCATCGAGGCTTGTCCTTGCCCAGCAGGCCAGGATTGCCCCTGGTACCCCCAGGCACTGCCAGCCTGGCTGCAAGGGCACTCCTGGCTGTCTCCTGGGAAAGCTGGCACAGCAGGCACGGAGGTGTTTGGCTGTGTGCAGATGTCTCAAATGTGCCCAACTGCAGCTGCACATCTGCACCCTCCCAAAGCACAGAAGCGAACTACAGCCCAGCCAGCTCCAAGGAATCCCTCTGCAGAGAGGCCCATCTACTTCCCACTCCTGTGGACCATGTGCTGAATTTTCAACAGGAGTTATAACATGCTCTAGAAAAAACAAGTCTTAAGAGCCTGGAAGGAGAAAAAGTGCCATGAGAAGGGTACTAATGAAACAAAATAGGAGTGTGAGCAGTAGAGGGCAAAAATAGAGCAATGCCTCTTAAGTAAGTCAGTATTGTCTTCTAAAATCCTCTCGCTATGATGTAACCTTTAAAAAATGAAACATTCTCTTTGCTTTTCAAAGTGTATCTTTTCAGTTCTCCAATGAGAAAAAGCAAACAGATTGTTCTGAAAATCACTCTTAATGTCTTTTCTTTGAAAGAATCCAGCCGCATCTACAACCAGACTACTTCCTTATCCTTTCACAGAGCATGCCTTGCAGCAAGGCCTGTTCAGCATCTAAACTCAGTGAATCCCAAAAGGTAGAGTTCATGGCTTTATGACCGCTGTACTATCATTTTTAAGGGTATTTATTCCTCACTTAATTGTGTCACTAAAAAAAATTACATTAATGGCAGACCTTACTTTCTGCAATTTCCCATCAGAGCACGGACACTCATGAACTGAGTGTTAAAACTGAGTTACAGGAGCCTGGCCCAGGGCCATGCTCTTGGGGGAAATCACCTCCCTAAACCAGTCTCTGGGCTCTCCAGTGCCAGTGCCCTTCCCAGCAGCATCCTCACTCAGATGGACTGTGAGACCTCCCAGGCCATCTCTGTGTCCCTCAGCTGGCCCGTGGTCCCACACAGCCCCTGCAGCCTGTGCCTAACCCCGCACCGCTGCTCAGGAACCAAACTCACAGATCCCCCAACTACAGAGAGGCAGCGGGGCTGTCCTCGGCCAGCAGCTCTGCCCCTGCACTTACGGCCACTGTTCCAAGGCCATCCATTGCCTCGTGGGTGCAAACGGCCACAAGGGACAAGACGTGCAGTTAAAGGAACGGAGCAGCACATCTATGAGACGTCAAACTGTCACTGTGAGAACAAAGCAGGGATGCAGCGCATGGTAGGAACTGACCTCACTTGTTTAATGGTACGTATGAATGAGCAGAAAGCACTTTCCCCTGGGCCTCAAGCAGGTATGAACATTTCTGGGGGCAGAAAATAAACTAATACAAAATATATCCATGCATTTAAAAACACAAGCTACTTGAAGACCATTAGGTATTCTGGCAGATGCATAAATAAACATCTGACTTCAGAAAGTCCAAGCTAAAGGCTGAAGGTGCCAACTACCCTCTGCACAGGGAGTTGTAAAGAATCTTAATTACATCATCACAAACCCAGATTAAGATTCAATGGTGCACTTTACTTACCCATGGAAAAAAATGGACGGTAGCAAAAGAAAACATAGATACTATGAAGAACTGACTTGTAATGGATTTTTAGATTTTTCAACAGCAAACAAAGCAGACAGTAAACTGATTATCCAAAAATAAACATTGAAAAACCCAAACTCGGAGTTCAGAGCTCTTTTTCATGAACTCCAGACAGACAAAACGACTGTCATGAACAAGAGTCACAGCAGGAGACCTCTGGTTCAGTAATGCAGGGTCACAGTGCCAGCTGTTGGATACACCCAAAGAGCTGTAACCCTGCATTTACATGTGCTCTATGACCAAGCTGTCGTTCTGGAGCCTACACTTTTGATCTGGTTTTTCCCCTAACCCAACTGACCGCAATCCTACTGATCAGCTGACAGGGGAAACTGCAAAGGAAGGTAGTTTAATGATTCTCAGTTTGCTCTCAGATGTCACAGTTCATATCACTAACCACCACATCTGTTTTGTGGCAAGAGAGTAACAATTAGATATAAGCAGATAACAACTGGAATGAAAACAATTTGCCTTAAAAATGAGTGAATAAAAATAATGCTAAAAATAATGACGTGAATATAGATACAAGAATCAGGAATAATTACATTTGCCTCTATAATAGATTACTTTTCTTCAGGACATTTGAAAAACGCTCTCCATTAAATCCCTCTTTTTCTCAAATTTTCCTTTTGTTTGCAATGCACCCTGTTAGACCAGATGCTTTGCTTTTCTTTTCCACAGTAAGGCATCCGGAACACTGCCTTAGCTCTTAGCAAAGCTTGCTCCAAGAATCCAGTGAAGCAGAGATCTGTTCTCTTTGTTAGCAAGTCTTTGCTTACAGCATTTTTTGTCTGTGAGGAGAGGTTTGAGTTGAATGAAAGGAAATTTAGAAAATTGGTTTGTTCAGTCTTGAAAAGGAAAATGAAGACACATATATAATCACACTCATAAAAGGTTACTCAGACAAAGCTGGTAAGAAATTACCTCCTGTATCCACTGGGGAATAAGGTGAAAGGGATGTGCATAAAATGCAGCAATGGAGGTTTAACCTAGATGTTGTGAGAGACTTAGCACGGAGAGGATAAAGAAGGAATTAAGAAAGTAGAGGAATCCAGATTTTTAAGGGTTGGTAGGGCTACCAACCTTGTGGAGCAACTCTCTACATGCAGACCACCTTGCAAGTAAAGATCCTGTACCTAGATTTCAGTACCAGCCAAGCAAACTGGAAACTCTGGGACACAGGCACAGAGTGCTGGGTGTGCGAACACAGCTGCTGAGAGGTCTTTTTAACACAGCTAAGCTAAGAGCTGTATCAACAACGCAGTTTTAATTCTGAACCCTTCTTATCTCAAATTCTCATTCCCCTTGACTATCTCTTCAACCACAGTAATTAAAAAAACTCATCCAGATCTCAAAAACCACAAAACTGTCCAAAAAGTTCTGCTGTTTGAATTACTTGGGGGGGAGGGGGTTATTTTTAAGGCTCAAGACTGCACACTGGTCAAGTCTCCGGGCATTTACTCTCTAATCATGAAAGCCCAAACCATTTTACCTTTCAATCAAGCTTATTGAACGAACTGCCGTGACTGCAGTCACTGGGGACACCACTGCAAGAACTGACAACAAAAAATATCCTCCCATGTGAAGCAGAGGTCTGAGAGGCTCCTCTACCCACAGGTCTTCAGAAGCAGTCATTTTAGGGAAAAATAAACTTGTATTCCTAGATGCAGCAGAAAATTGGGAGGACTGACAAAGCCGCTGAATAGCAGCAGTATCAGGGCTAGGAGGGAGGCCACGCTATGGCCACATCTGTCCCAGGCACCTGAAGCTCTGCGCAGGGAGCCTCTGCAAGCCCATGTTTCACTTCCCTGCGATATCCTTCAGATTCTCTGAGCTGACTCACAGCACAATCCCTCTCCCCTTTCAGGGCAGCCCTTCCCATTTGCAGAACTCTCGGCTGCAGGGTTTGTCATGGCCCTGGAACGCGGGCTGCCAGGCGCCTCTTCCCCAAGCCTTTAACCCCTGTAACACCCGTGCTCCTGTCTGGCAGGGCCATCTCAGTGCCACTGCCCGCTCCTTCTGCTGTGAACGTGGGCTATTAACAACCACATTTCCCAACACTTGTGCCCACGAGCTATTCATTAACAGCTTCTAAAAGTTACTTGAATGAACAAGACCTCCCAGTGGTATAATTATAATTTTAACTACCCAGAATTCACAACAAAGGAATGAGTCTTCGAAAAACCCCCAGAAAAACACAAGTTAATACCAAAGTCTGATTAAAAACCTCACCTGGGCTACCAGCACACTGCTAACATTTTTGCTCAAAAAGATGTATTTGGCTAAAAGGATATTACATTACTGCAAAACTGTCTTTCAGAGTGTCCACTTTGTGTTCTGCAAAGAAAAAAAACCCACAATTATAAAAGATTTTACAACCATGACAAATGCATTTTAAATTGGATGAAGTTTAGGATGCATAACATGGGAATGAAAGAATTTTTTGGAGTTAGGGAGTCAATTATCTGGTAGTTAAACTACCGTATCTTATACTACTACTATATCTTATTTTATCAAGTTTTCAAATTTCATCTTCAGAAAACAATGGCAATTTTTGCCAGACTGGGACATTTCCCAAGGGGAGTCATGAAGCTGAGCCCTCTGCATGCCATTCATTATAAACTCAACAGCAACTGGAATTAAGGGGGCTACTGATCCTAGAGAGGAATCAAACCAGGACCATCAGAACCAAAATCCTGCCCCAAACCTGTAATGATAGGCTCAAAGCTAGTAGTGGAAGACAATAAAACTCACCTTTCAAAATTAGTTTGTTCCACTAGCAGAGTCATATTTCAGAATTTCTCAGAAAACTGTCCTCACACCATTTGGTTTTTTTTAAAAAAAGCATTTTTAGTGTTGCAAACTGAAACTAATGGCATGATCTATAATGTGATTAAAACATTTGGTAGTAAAAAAAGAACAAAGTACTCATAAAAAATGTACATTTTATGTTATATATGCACCTAGCACATCTGCTATGCCGCTGGGACAGATGTTTATTAATATGGATATCTGATCATATTGCTAGACTGCTAATGGCTCAGTAATCCATCTTCTAAATACCACACAAGTTTCTGATTATATGCGGAACCAATTATCAAAATATTTCCAAAAAAAATCCTTCTTTACTGCTGTGGCCTGTGAAAAGCACCATTAACTTCCAGTTTGGTTTCAACAACAGGGTACAATAGTTACAAAATGCTGAGTTTACAGTAAGTATGTTGTATGTTGTATGAAAGGCTTAAAGACAGTCCCTTTAATACAGCAACTAAAACAAAATTCAAACTCTCAAGATTAGAAATCTCCCCTCTTCTTGCCACAGTACTACAGATCATGCCCTTACCTGAATTACTGGCTTGTAGTGAGAGAGTTTATTTAAACAATTAGACAATTCAGTTAATTATGGAAATATCTGGCTTCAGCTGAATATCACTGTTTTAAGATTTCTCAAACTGTGTAAATAATGATGGTTTAAATTAAAGATCATAATATCCTTTTGTAATATCCCAGCACTTAACTACTGATGCCCACTACACATTTGTACTCACCTTCACTGTGGACATATTCTCTCACCAACTCTTCTAATTTCTAAGCCCTCATGAAGGTACAGATAAAGTTTACTTCATTGCAAGTTCACTAAAGAGGAACAAGTACCTGACTTTAAAATGCAAAGAGGAAACTACTTTCAGACTTTCAGAATAAAAATATCTACTTTGCATAATGACAAAAAACAGTCTTAGAGACAGACTGAAATGCATTTTCTTTGTACTTCATCAATCTGATACATGCCTTGCTCATACATTGTGAAAAAAAGTAAGCAAACAAATTCTCATTTATATGGTTGACTTAATATCCCTGCAGTACCAAAGGAGAAGGGTTATGATGGTCCCATTCTCCCAGATCTCCCCCATTTTTCACGGTGGGCTCTCCTCATTGCTCTGCTTACATAAAACAACGTAACATAGAGACTGTGTGAATGAAATTCGTATTGTCAGCCCCAAGCACTCAAATATCATGAGTAAGGCTCCAAAATATCACAGAACTGGAATAAACACCATGAGAATTGAAATAATACATCTGCACTTCTTTGTATTTACTTTCTCTTTTCTGAGCCTTCAGGGGTCCCATTTTCAGGATTTGCTCAGCAACCATGAAACTTAATTAAAAAATGCTGGAGGTAGGTGAGTTTCTCCTACAGTAACATATCTCAAGTGCCAAGACATGAAATAATACACATACAAAGATTTTTAATAATGTCCTGAGTTATCAGCACTGACGTATTATATGAGCCTAAGAAAAGAGCAGTTAGAACATGGAAGGTCTTAATTTCTATCTGCTCATCAAATGGCAGTGAGGAAGCTCTCTTGCAGCCACACAGTGGTGAGACAGAAGTGGGAATATGGGAGGAGAATATTGGCACTGGCTAGAATCCACTACTGATGCCAAAAAAAAAAAAAAAGAAACAGAAAAACCCGGAGCAAAGACATGAGAAAAATTATTAACGTGGGTGCTGTTTGCTAGAATAGCCTTTGGCAGACAGTCCTGTCTCTTACTGTGCTGTTCAAAGCTTACCTCACTTTGCTTTCCTCTCCACCACTTTAAGAATAAGGAATTTACTCCCAACTGGCAATTAGAGAGCATCCATCGTTCCTGCTGCAGAACGCTGGAGTGAGGAGGGGATTTCCTTCCCCACAGTGATGCAAGAACTCACCTGCTGAAAGGCCTGGCTGAGACACTGCAAACTGCAGCCAGAATTTGGGGCTTATAGAGATCATTCCTTACTGTTTTGGACTGCCTAGTGCAACTGCAGCAAGACAGGCCATTCCTGATTACATTAATTAGGTACTTCAAGGTTTTCTTAACAACAAAGAAGGCAAGAGACTTTTCTAAGGGACACACAGTTTCTGCAGAAAATTGTATGAACACAACTGACACAATTCAGACACGCAAGTTACTTCTCATCAGCATCAGTGTCACTGCCTCTTTGCTGTGTGTCAAGACAAAAGCATTTGAAAATATGTTTGGCACAGGCTCTCCAGTGAATGAAACTCCTTTCTTGTGTCATGGTAGGTAAAATTTCCTAGGACGGAAAGAAGGAAGGGAGTATTTAAGTTGAATAAAACATGCATAAAAAATAATGTGGTAGTCCTGAATAAAAACACCACTTCGTCTAATTCTTCCATCAGTACTAAACCACACTTTTTTTCTAAGGCCTAAAATTATAACAGCAGCTTGTTTCCTCAAGCCTACAGGATTTAAAATTGAAGAGAACTTCTGGAATAAGTTAATGCCTTGGCAGGGAATGCAGTAAAGACAGCTGCTTGTTCACTGAAATACTGACAAAATCTCGAGGGTTTCTGCTGCTGAGACAGCAAAGATGAGAAGAATGGCCCTGAGTAACTTAGTGAGGACTTCCCTCTGCAACGTCCCCATCATCACTCCTCCTCCCACCCTCCTTCTGTTCGGTTTGCCTACTGTCAGAAGCCAGGGGGAGACCTTATCTGAGTGGTTCTCCCTTGGGAACGTGGGATGTGCATTCCCAACGCCAGCAAGGGGCTGTTGCTCAAACACCAGCCAGACAGCACCTGAGAGCTTTGGCATCCTGGGGCCTCAGGGCCTGCCACACTGTGGACAGCAACTGCTCTTGCAGAGAATTTGATGGACTATTCTGGAAGCACCCTTTGAGGAAAGAACTAAAAAAACATCCCACAGCCAGTTTAAAAAGGTACAGGAAATGAAAGATAAGTAACTCATTGGCTCTCTTATTAATCCAGACTGAACTGCTGGTTCCAAAAGCAAAGTTATGGCTTGTGCAGAGGAAAGCTGCAAAAACCCCATGTGGAAAACAGAACATTCTTGCGATGGGTAAGCTGCAATGATTAATCTGGACAGGACCTGTCCATTTATAGCCCTGAATGCCTGGAAATGCAAACAACGTGTTTCAGGCATAAATGCAAAATTAAAGGCAATACTGATTGGACGCTTGCAATACCCCTTCCAGCAGCATAACTCCCTTGGCAGCAGCTCCTTCCTGCCATATCCTGTGTTTCCACACCACGCCAAACCCTTGGTGCAACACAGCACTGAGCTCTCGCAGTTCCTGCTAACAGATGTCCAGCATCTGGTGTCTGCAGCTCCTGCCTTCCTGTACAGGCACTGAGAACCCTTTAAGGAAATCACTTTTAGAATATTCATGTTATCCTCATCTGCTACCTCTGACTGGCCCACTTGAAAAGCAGTATCGACAGAGAGCAGGCAGCAATAATGAAGACATTCCAGAGAGAGAAACGGAATCATGCATATTCCAGTAGAGGAACCTTGAAGCACTAAATTAACTGGGACCTATGATCTGTTTATAACTATTTAGCAAAAAAAAAAAATATTTAAGAGCAGAGCATTACCATATGTCTAGCAATTACCACAGGCCCATACATACCAAAGAGGCTTCCGAGCCATTACCCACTGAATATGCTGCTCTGTGTAGATGATTCGCCCAACAGGAAAAAGATGTTTAAACCAATTAACAAAACTGAAAATAAACCACTGCTTAATGCTAAAAGTAAATCAAAGGTGTTAGCGTAAATGGCCATCTTCTCTTAATTTTACACCCAGCTTTCACAGTTTAACTTCAGCTCTCTAGGGAGAGACAGACTCACCTCAGGACAGCAACAGAATTAATGATCAAGTCATCCAGGTGGAAGTGGGAAGCTGATCTGAATGGCGAAAAGCAGGAACTACATTCCTGTTTCCTCCTCCTCTCACACTGCACTGATCAGAAGCACACTATCTATCAATCTATCTGTCTCCACAAGAGCACTCATTCCTGGGGTAGGCCTTCAGGAAGAAGTGTGCTAACAACACCCCTCCCCTCCTCCTTTACAGCTCTGGTTGTATTTTATTTATTTTGCTTCTTGGTATATTACGGACCTGTGGCCTATGCATCAACATAAAGAAGACCTCAGCGACAATGTCAGCTACTTATTTTAGGAGAGTAATAGAGGTGCCTGTGTAGGGATGATCTCAATGGTCTGTGATAAAAATATGACTACAGCAGGGACCTTTAAACAATAGCTTTTCAAGAGGTTTACCACAAAATGAAGCAACCCTACTGAACTCTGAAACTCCCTCCATTAGCTCTCACCCACCCCAGATACACTGAACAGTGTCACTCCTTCCCTCTGCCTTCAAAGAGGGCCTACAAGCAGTGGGATTATTTGATCCACTACTTCCTAGCAATAAGAATAGCTCTCAGATGACCTTAACAGTGCAGGATTGAGACAGGTTTGAGAAAATACTGTGGAAGAACTTCTTACATTTACAATCTGCCATGTAGATCCCTCTCCATTTCTGCCTTTAGCCATCTTCTTACCAGCTATGCAGTTGGGCTAGAGGCTGGCTAAGGGCATCCTCTTTCTGCCCTACACTCCTGTGCCTCAACCTAGCAACAAGGCAGGAGGATGGAGAGGCAAAACTATTTGCTAAGCTTTATGAACAGCAGTACTCCATCTGAGTCTGAGGCGTACTGAGAGACGCTGAATGCCACTGCCAGCACCATCTTAAGGAGAAAGACAGAGTTTTGATCCCCCAAAGTACCAAAACAGCAGCTGCCAAAAGTACTAAATAGAAAAATGCATGTTAAAAAATGCCATACAGTGTTGGAAGAAAAAAGCGTGAAAACCATTGGCAGGCTGTGTGAACCATGAAAGGTCCTGGTTTAATTAAAAAAGGTTGGAACAGACACCAGTCATAATTTCAGCAGAAAACAGCAGTTCAGCACTGTTTCTCTTGTTCACCGTGCTCCCAAGGTGAGCATTTGTGCACAGTTTTTCTCAGAAGCATGCATATTCCAGAAAGAAAACTGAACTAAAACATTACTAAATAAAATTAATTATATAGGAAATACAGTAAGATTGTTTGCAAACCTGCAGCTTCTGGGAACAGTTATATTTTATTAGATGGCAATTCCATCCTAGCCTGACTCGTGGCCATAAAGAAACCAAAGGTTCTCTCCTGTGGAAATTATTTCCTGTGGGTTGATCACTCAGAGAGAAGTCAGTCAGACATTTGGTAGGCTGAAGAGAGAAATAATACAGGAGAAGTGATTTTGGAAAAACAAAAGCCTCTGAAATAACCATGGCTTCATCTGCACAGAAAAGGGTGGCTACAGCAACTGCTGCCGTTCCCAGTCTAGGGAAGAGGGGAAAGCAATAATAAAATAATCATTTAGGAACAACTGAAGTAATATACTTCAGTCGAGGAAATGCTAACCATACATCTTCTCCCCAGCCTAGAATGTACTTCTGGCATCCCAAATGACCAAAGCCAGACACACAAACTGCAGAGCCTGTAGCTGATTTGGATACAGGTGGGCAACACATCAACCTGCTTTTCAGGGCATGCTGTGCCTTCACCTCACCTATACAATGACATGAGATGCATCCAGAACACAAAGAACCAAAACCGATTTTTCTCCAATGCTTATGGACTTATTGTACATGTGAATGTAAAAGAAGATAGTTTGTATTATAAAATCCCTTTGCTTTGGAAAACAGGACTTCAGGCCTCAAATTTTTTCCCTGTTTTATATTCTGATAGAGAAACCTCGATATACAAAGTTGATAGCCTTGCTAAGGGAAAAGAAGCAGGGGGAAGATGGCAGGGAAGTTCCTGTCCCTTGTTCCCTTCTGCAGACTGCCCACTTACCTCCCCACCGAGATCAGCGTGGCAGCTGAGACAATACCACCCCTTTACTGCAGTCATCTCATCCCAGCAGCCACAAGCAACCCCCTGAGGAGTATCAGCAAACTGTTGTCATCAGCTCTGCAAAGCCTGTTCAGCCTCAAAAGCAATTCCCACTGATCTGTTTCCTTTCTATTTCACTATCTGCAACTACTACTCATGTTTACGTACCCCCATTAGGTACTATCTGTATTATCAAGTTCACAAACTCTGCAGTGACAAGTCCAGACTTCTGTTTCACCAGCTGGGTCAACAGTGCAGTAACTGCCATATATCCATTCTTGAATAAATTGTCAAGAGAAATGTGGGTGTACATCATACTCTGAACATGACTGATCTCTTGTAGAAGTAAGCAAAACTTTCATTTGAATCAGCATTAAATTCACAGAAAAAGAAGTAACTAATATTTTATGTCAAATTTCTGGTCATAATTAATTCACTGCTGTGCCTACCCTTCCAGTGAAGGGGCTGATAACTGCAAAAGTTTCCAGTCTTATTTCTTGGAAGCCCTCCAAAGGTTTAAGCTTCTAACTTCTGCTAATTAATTTAGGAGGAACCTGAACATATGGTGTTATAGCCAAAAATATATAGCATATACAAAATATAGCAAATAAATCCCATAAAAATAGGCCTATATTTTAAAGGGTAAAAAGCTGGAAGAGGTGCTTTGCCTTTTTAATGGCTGCTTCTTTATTTTCCTAGGTGACATTGCTGGGTGCTCTCACCCAAAAACAGCTTGAGCAAAATAAACATAAAAACAAGACTTGCGTCAAGACACTGAAGCTCAAAAGGCAGGTTCCATGACGTGCCTTTGGAGAATGCGAAAAACTGTCAGTTCCCTGAACACTGTCATGACAACAGAACTCCACCTCATCACTGATCACCACCTCGTATCCAGTATCCCACGTGGTCTTGGCTTCCTGTTCTGGGTGGGCCTGAGCCACGGGAACAGCCCGAGAACCTTCTCCCCTGTAGCCGGTGCCACGGCCCCAGCGCACCCGTGGTCCTCAGTGGCACCGCCCAGACTCACCCGGGCCCCTCCCACAGCCCACAAGCCCAGTTAAGCTCTGCCCCGCAGCCCAGCCCAGCCCTGGCTCACAGGTACAGCTGCCCCAGGCTTGCCCTCTGGCTGGGTGCTGGCCCTGCCTTGGCAGCAGCTTCTCCCCTGGACAGGCTCAGGGACATGCTGCAGCCCGGCCTTGTGCCCCTCAAGGGGCCAGGGAGCTGCTCCCTGTTCCCCCTGCCTGGGACTGCCAGTGGTTATCAGCACCCTGCGCTGCTCCTACCTCCCGGCGGTGCTGAACACGGCGGTACTCAGAGCAAGCTGGGTCTGCACTGGGATCGCTCTTGGACCCTGGCTTGCCTCCCTCAGGCAGCAGCTGGCCTACGCCCTCAGAGTTTCGGGATGCTGCTCCTGCTGCCCCCAGGACAAGGAGGAAGATACCCACGGATGGCAGTGGAGCGGCCGCAGTCAGTGTGGCTGCCCTGCAACAGCCCGGAGCTCAAAGGTTCCTGTTCCCCCTCGCCGAGGGGCTGACCCCACCCCTGCCCACCCTGCGAAATGCTGAGAGCACACCCTGAACTGCTGCAAGGCACCCCTGGCTCCAGGCTGGGCACGGTGCCGCTCACACAGGCACCGCTCTGACTCGCTGTGTGTGCCCAAAGGAGATGTCGTCCCACCACAGCCCTCCCAGCTGCCCAGGAATCTGGTCTGGAAGCTGTTAAATTACTGCCTGAACTCCTCTTTACACTCCTGATGCCTCTGCTGACAGGAGCTAATACTTCAGAGCTCTGAAATCCCTCTGTCCTCTGACTATAGCAGTCCTGAAAGATGAAAGGCAAAAGATGGCTATTTCTGGCACAAGACACAGTTTGTCATTAAAATAGGGTTGTATTTGCTCTAATGTACACTCTGATTGTGTAGGGATGGATTTCTGCCAGAGGCTACTAAGACCTGTTTGTCTGCCTTATTTGTGATTTTGCTATATTTGAGCATGTCTCCATTTTATTAATTTGTTTTTGACTACATATACGAGGCATAGACCATAGTTCCTCATTATCCTCTTTGCCCAACCAACAAACATCTCAATCTCTTCACTTTTTTCCCCTCAACTTTTATGCTAAGGGTTTTAAGTACTAGATACTCCGAAACAACTGTTACATTAATTGTAATATTGCTAAGAATGCAAGGAAGTCACTGAAATCTTACACAAGACTGCAGGAGAAATAGCAAAGCAGCAACAGCTGTTGTCTCCGACTTTTTTGAGGAGCCCCTGTCTCCAAGTGAATACCAGTCACACTTGGACACGGAGACAGGGAGGTTGTGTCAGTATGGCTTTGCCCCGTACCTACACGAGGTATAGCTAACACATCAGCACAAACCAAGGATTTCTACAGAAGCAGCACAATTAAGAGCTTTACTGTTTAAAATGGAACACGTTTTCTTGCACTTCAATTTATAAAATTCTTTTAGGATGTGGAGCATGTAATTGCTCTAATCAGAGGAATTAATCTTCACAGCTTCCATGACTACAAGGCATCCTACAGCACGCAAGAAATTATTCAGAAGTGGCTTCACACAGTCCAGCAGTAAGTCAACTAAACACATCACACAAGCGAACCACCACCAGAATTTTTAAGCTGAAGGGTGCTACACAAGTCTGTTAACCAGATGACCGGAAGAATTCTCTTTTGAGAATGTGTCCAGATTTCTACCTGTATACATGAAATTTAGGAGTCATTTTCCATTCCAACTGCAAGTGACTGTTTGTTTGAAATCAGTTAAAACCTTATTTTAAATTAACTTTCATGTCCATGTGAAAAAGACTCCATTCATAAAAAAAGGTTCCATTTCTGAGCCCTGCTACTTGTATCAATATCTAGTTTTCTTGCAGGAAAAATAAGAATTAAAAAGAATTGGTTTGCAAGCATTGGCAATATAAAAAGTTGAAATGAGAAAGATCAAACGTCAACCTAAATAATTTTTTGTCACCTTTCTATCAAAAGTCTGAGTGCAACTCTTAAGCTCAATAGCTCAGTATAGGACAGTATTATGTTCACTTCCATTTCTCTTCCAAGGAAACAGAAGTTGCACAGATAAAGCACCCTTTTAAAAACAGTTTTTAAATGAAACTGTGAATGCCTCACCCTTCCAAGGAAAGAGGCAATAGCTAAACTGTGAAATAATTACACACGTTTACAGTATAGAAAGATACGCACAATGGAATTATGTCACTGAGAGAAGGAAGAAATAGTGACCCAACATCCTTCTGTCCTGACATTTGCTAAAGAGCTTTTATTTTCCCAGAAATTCTGAGAACAATTTAGACTTAGAAGTCTCTCCCGCCTGTACCAGAGCATTATGAATGTCATGTGCTGCTGCAGTCAGCAGCAATACTTGAGAGATGAGAGAAAATGTGTGGTTTGAGTTTGACAGCTAAGGCAGAGAACAGAAGTGCCTAAACCAGTTGTGTTTAAGGAACAACAGCTGACAGAAAAGAACAAAAGACTGCAAAAACAAAGCTGATGCATATAGGCCTGTGTATGTACCTGTCCTCTTCCTACTGTGATGCTGACACGCAGCTCCAGTTTATCCTTTCCCTTTAGTATTTCCACTCCAGTTACGAGTAATAGCAAAACCTGTTTCCTGACTGTGGCTGCACATGAGTCAGCTGTGCTTTGCCACAGAAATACCGCAGAGGAAAGGAAGAAACGTTGTGCTCATTATTTTGGCCATTAGCTGTTCACTGTATTGGTTTACAAGTACTCACCGTGCTTTGTTAACCTGCAAAGCAGCAAGCATGTCAAGGGTGTGCGAGCGCCTCTGATCCCCCAACAGCCTCTGCAGCTGCACACTGCCACCATCAGAACCCGCGGCACTGAGGGAACTCTGACTGTTTAATCCCAAAGGATCTAAATCAGACTGTGCATTCATCATCTACTGTGTTTGTTTAATAATTCTACTATTGATGGTAATTATGCCTACTACAGGAAAACAAATCCACTTAGCCTGCAGGCAAAGTGGGTATATAAATACTTGGAGTAACACTGTCACAGAGCCAAACTGTTAAATAATTTTTTTTTTCTTGGAATGTTTCTTTTTTGGTTCTAAGACTTCAATCCACCAGGTGATTTTCCCTTTGGAATACAGGGTTGTATAAAATAAGTAATATATTTGGATTTTATAACTTTTTTAGAAATTTTACTATCAAAGGGTGAATATTTAGCATTTAATTTTTAGAACTATATTGAGTAGCAACTGCCAAAGCAGTTTAAATATTTGCTGGTGTATGTATTTAAGAATCAGCTGAAATTATTTCTACTACTAAACTGGCAGAAGCATCCACATAAGTATCATATGAAATACCATATTCTATGCAAGTGTCATTAATAAAGACACAGTAGTAGTGTAAAGGAAATTCAGACTCAGTCACAAGCTTTTGAGATGGTCAGGAGGACGCACATACTGGATTTCTGCCTTCAAAATCCTCACTTATTTGTGTAAATATTAGAAGCTCTGTGACATTCAGGCAGAAGGAACAGTATCAGCTGATTGTGTTACGTGGTTTAACTTGGCACCCCTCAACAATCTGTCACAAATCTGAGAGCCCGTGTTTATTTGAGAGCAACAACTGCCCGAGGCCACTGCGCGCAGTCCTGGCAGGCCAGTCAGGATCCTCGAGCACTGCAAGCCCTTTAACAGCACTGGCACCACTGTAGCTAATGCAATTCTGCTGCTCGTTTTAACAGCCAAGTGTATCTGCTTAACCTACCATGCTGGAACAAGGAAATCCTGCTGGCTCTGTTTGACAAGGCATGGATGATACAACACATGCAAGTATGCACACACAGCTGAACTGTTCTTGCTCTGGAAACAAATTTTCCTTAAAGAACGTCTTTACATAATTAACACAAGTAGAAGTTGCTCTTAATACAGAGCCCTAAGGAGAGGTTCACCTTCTTTACCCAAAGTCATTGTCTCCAAAATAACTCTGTCCTTTCTGATGGCTCAGCTGGAAAACACCTCTGTTGACAAAACTTCTACAACCTTCAATCTTTAGGTGATTCTTGATGAAATAATGTTAAAGTGGAAGTTGTTTTTTCTTATAACAGCTTATGACACAAACACCGAGTAGCTACGGACTCTCAAAAGCACCCCAGACTGCTTAATGAAACCGTGCTGAGCAGTGAATGCCCTGAGATGAGCAGGGAGGGGAGGGAAAGGGGAAATTCATACATCTATCTCAAGCTGAACTGTGACTGCAATGGCACTTAGTTCAGGGGGGTTAGTAATAAAGGTACCATTATCTTTTGTGGCACTGACAAACCGGGTTGGTGACAGGGACAAGACTGAGCAGGAGAGCTGGGACATGAGATTGTCACACGGGTGAGAGGAGCTGGATGGAGCTGATACAAATCTGAGGGCTAGAAAGGCCAGAAAAAGGCAAGGAAGGCAGCAGATTTCAGGGTGCAACAAAAAAGCACCACAGAATTTCAAAATCATCTGGCTGCTAGATGGGAAATAGGAGGATCATGAGTAACTCTGAAGTGAGAAGGGGCACCAGGAAAAGTAAATCAAATAGTGAGTTATGGTGAGGAGTTTCACAGATGAACCTGACTAGGAATAGAACCCCTCTTCTGTCCTCTGTCATCTGTCTGTCCCATGGTCTCTTCAAGTCCCAGTAACTACAGAACTTCCATCTCAACTTCCCATCTTCATTTTAGACTCCCTATTTTCCTTTCCCAAGCAAAGATTAGAAGCCCAGATGAACTAAGGCTGAGGACTGTGGCTATTACCAGGTGAGGAGCCCTGCTTAATGGGGCAGCTGCACTTGGTGTTAACCAAGAGTACTACACAGAGAAAAGTTCAGCCAAGCTGCAATGCTTGAAGTACTAGAGGTAGAAGCAGAATTACATTTAGTCTTACTACAAGGATGAAGGCGAACAGCTTTCTGGAGGATGACTTTGCTAGATTTTTTTCAAGTCTTGTTCATTTGTTTTGCTATTTCCACTATATTTCTCATATTAACTCTGATACTGATGCCATTTTAGAAACAAATGCCAAGGAGCAAGAACAAATATGAGACACTTTCTGAACAGTTTGCTGAGGGCTGCACTCTTGTTAAAGAAAATGTTCATATGGCCCCATTTGGAATCTAACAACCTACACGATGGGTAAAGGGTAAAACCCCAGCAATTCTCATTTACTGTTTACACCACAGAGAAGCGAGAGGGAGTGTTCCAGAGGCTTCGACAGGCACTGAGAATCCTGAATCCATGGGCTGCATGCTGTTAGGACAGGCTGTGGAACAGCCCAGCCAGGTCAATAACCAGCACTGGTCTCTCTGTGGTGCATCTACAAAATCACCTCTGACACAGCAGCAAGCTCTGCCTGGTATCCCAATCTTACCTGAGCTCTGGTGATACCTTTCCTATCATTAAAGTGCTCTGAAAATCCTGCACAGAGACATCCTGCAGTTCTGTGTTTGAAGGAACTTTCCCTGGTGCATAGGGCTCAAACAGCAAAACAGTAAAACTATTCTCAAAAAGTTCATAGCAGAGCTCCCTTTATGCTTAAACCATCGACCCTTCCTTGCTATTTTCTCAACAGGAATTACAAGTTCCAGTGTTGTGATCCAAAGCACTGCTTGAATTAGATACACATTCCCTTACATGAGCAAAAGTGACTTAGGTATGTTTAGTGGCAACTATCTTTTTAATTGTAGGTCTGCTTTGGCAATGGAAAACAAAAATTCTGCTCCATTTACACATAAAGCTTAGGGAAAAACAAAACAAACCAAATGCAACCCTGGGATTTTTCTTGTACATTTTTAGCCAATCAGAGAAATTAGAATATTTCCACTAAAATATTATTAAAACTGTTATTGCAGGGCAGGCCATTTCTTGCTATTTATCTCTACAGAAGACAGCAAAAAACCCAAAACTTTGAAAACCACTCACTGGGATTAAATAACAATGAATGCAAGGTAACACCATTCGAAGAACAACAGCAATCAGCTTATGTAACGAGTGACTCAAATACAGAAATTTACTATTTTTCTGAGTATCTTCTGATGTAACAATATACAAAATGTCAGGATCTTTTATTTCTTCCATGTTCAAGAACTTGGGAATTACAGACGGAGAGCTCAGACCCTAAGGTGAGCTGATGTTTGCTGTGGCTTCTGCAATATTCATGCCCTGAATGAGCATGGGGAAGAGTCTAGAGCAGCTCAGGGAGCTGGGGGTGCTCAGCTTGGAGAAAAGAAGGCTCAGGAAGGACCTTCTCACTCTCTACAACTCCCTGACAGGAGGGTGCAGTCAGGTGGGGTCAGGCTCTGCTCCCAGGGGACAAACAACAGTATGAGAGGGAACGCCCTCAGGCTGCACCAAGGGGGGGTTTTTATCAGATATTAAGGAATATTTCTCCACTGAAAGGGTGGTCCAGCACTGGAACAGGCTGCCCAGGAAAGTGATGGAATCCATCCCTGGAAGTGTTCAAAAACATGCAGATGTGGCACTTTGTGACATGGTTTAGCAGTGAACACGGTGGTGCTGGATTAATGGATAGACTCAATGATCTCAAGGGTCTTTTCCAACCTAAACAATTCTATCATCTGTTCCCAGATTTCCACAGAGTAGGAAGTGAAAAGCCAGCTTTGCTTTTCAGCACATAACTGCCACCTTTGACTAGCAACAATAAGAGAAAGAGTCACAAGAGTTCACCCATTGCTCAGACAGATACAAATCTTCCTTTTACCAGACTTCATCTGGCATCACTAAAGAGGAAACAAAACTTCTCACTGAAGGAGATATTTAAAACCAGCTTTGTAACGGATTGCAGAGTTCTCCACGCAAGTCTTTATACCTCTCTCATCTGCAGGTGGATTTGGAAAGCGCCAGTGTGATAAAATGCAACAGCTGCCTTCCCCAGAAGGAGCCGGCACCAGAGCCCAGCTCTGTCACAGCTGGTTCAGCTTGATGCAACCCTGCTCACTGACACCCACGAAAAATTTTTCCAGGAGGCTGAGACTGTTCTTCACATCTTGCATGAAAGGATTTGTTTCGTGAGGCAGTAAGTGTCTTGCAAGAGTGGCTATGTTTTAGGGTTTCACCTGTCAGCAACTATTTTACTGCTGCCTAGACTGGGAGGGGCAGGGGAGGGGGAAAGGACAGACGGACACCACCACCAATATCTTCCTTTGTTATAATCAATTTGATGAGATTTACAGAACATTTAACTCAGAGCATGGCAGAAAAAGCTCCTGCACTTAAACTTGTTTCCTGCTGTAAAAGCATCATCGAACACATAGTGGCAGCAGAAAGAAATACCAGCTTTGAGGGCTATCTGCTCTGGTACTCTTCATTCTTTAAAACTACATCTAGTAGCACAAGAGTTCTGATGAAAGCAACAGCAAGTTATGAGATATAAAATATGTATGAGTCTGAATGTGGGCTCTGAACAGTGTGTTTTATGCTTGACAGCACGGTCTGATACAAGTAGAAAGAACAACAGATGAGACAAATCTACAGCTTAAAATGGAGATTATTTTGTTACTTCTTCCCTTTCACTGAGAGCACAAATGGAGTGCTAAATCATGTGCAAAAACCCTACCAATGAATTAATAAAAGAGGACAAAGGAAAAAAATTAGGGACAAGCATAGTTCAAAACGTTAAATTCCCCAACACTTCAGTGCTCCTACCTGATGTGTTGCATTGGCTGAGCCACCCAATTTTGTAGAGATGCTGACATTAAAAACTCTATTTGCTGCTGTAACACTGTGACAATGGCCTCCAGCACTTATATCGAAGAACCTTTTTTTACGCAATTACCTTGTGAAGTCAGTCATCTCCATCATAATCACACACATCCTCTTGGCCAGAACAATTATGTCATTGCTGGTATCATCCCATATTTCAATCTCTGCATCAAGCTTACTCTTGACTTTTTTGAAGTCAGCTACTTGCTCAGCTATCTTTTCCTTTTCGGCTTCTGGCAGTTGAGTCATCTTGGCCTAAAACAGAATAATTTGATTTGTAAAACATCTATGTCAGAGTATTTTTCTTTTTTTTTAAACAAAACCACTGCATATTAATAAATACATTGTTTAAACACATTATGGCCTGAGCCAACTGTTCAAGTTTGAGCACTTCTAAATTTCAAAATTTGTACGTTGTCACTAGGTTGGGCCAAATAAATAATCTCAGTGTAATGGGGACAGTGGTGTTTCCGAAACCGTTAATATTAACATAGTGAGAGAAGGAAGATTAAATTCTTCCAAAGAGCCTTTATGGAATATGACTGATACATTTTCCTATTCTTAGGGCTGAGGAGCCTAAATAGTTTTAAGTATGATACATGTAAAAGTTACAAAATGCAGTTTTGAGTCAGGTACAAAATAAGCAATGAAAAGGGTTAATTGTCTGAAACTCTCAGGTATGTTTGTTCTCTCTTCTGAGAAGGTTCCATATCATCATTTTAGGAACTGAAAAAGATTTAATTGTTCAAATATGCATCTTCTGCCTTTGCAGAAGATGACGAGATGAACATGTCAGAAATCAGTATGTGAATAAGATTACCAAAAGCTCCTGAAAATGCAGCATGGTGAGAGAAATGTTTTTACTCAATGTTCTTCATGAGCAAGATGAGCAGCGTGCTGCAGACAAGGGTCAGACACCCCTCCTGTGTCAGAACAGGCCACGAAGCAGCCAGGGGCTAGGATATTACACTGGCCTGGTCCTGGCCCTTCATACCTCCCACCCCAGGAGAGAGGAGCCCGGTTGGGCCTGATGGCTCTGCTGCCATGGTGGTTCTTATCTCACACCTTCCCTTCAGGCCACCGGGAACTCACACCTACACGCAGCAATTATTAACACACTGCCATTACTCTGCAATTAAACAATAAATATTTTGTGACTTACTCTTGTTTAGAAAACATTATCTACAATAAAATGGAAAGTTAAGGCCGTAGCTGAATTGTTTATAATTAATAAAATGGGTGATCAGTTTTATACATGATGCATGTGCTTTTCAAGCCATGCCTTTTCAGAGATTTTATTTACGCTAGAATCACTGTCACAGGGTGAACTTTCTCACTTACATAAATTACTGAAAACTACAGGTTTCCCAACATGTACCTGTAAATGCAGTCATGGAATCACACAATCACAGAATGGTTAAGGGTGGAAGGAACCATCTTAGAGTGGTCAGAATTACCCTACAGTCACAGAATCAGAAAGTGCAACTATTCTGAGGCTACTTCTCCCACGTTGTTAAAAAACCCCAAGCTGGGCTACACAGAGCACAGAACTTTTATGATCTCATCCATGTTTGCTGATGGGTGGATGTCTGTGGTATTTCCTAGCCCCCAGCTTCAATACTGCTTTGAGTTCAAGATCACAGGCCTGGATATGGAAACCACAAGAAAGATGACATTTTAATGAGGCCACTGTGACATACAGCATCCTGCTATCTGCCAACAATAATGAGCTTCAGGTGCAATGAGACACATTATCCACTGGAACAAAGAGGCAGAGGAAACTGTAATTCTGATCTTGTCTTTTCTCTCCTTTCCCTCATACTGCTATAAAACCATGTACAGCAACAAAATAAAGCAATTGTGTACACAGCCTTTTAAGCACAGATTTAACTTGGTATCGAAATAGTCAACATAACAGTAATGGTGAAATAAAGATCTAAATTGAGTGACTATTATTTGAGTGCAGGTTTATTTTGTCCACCAGGAGAAAGTTATTTTTTCACTTCTTCTAAGACAAAATGCTATTATTGCAGTAGCAGATAACAGTTAGCACTAGGTGAGAGGAGAAGTTATATTTCTGATATTTTCTTCCTTCTATTAAAAAAAAGTGTATTTTTTTTCTTAAATTCCCCTGAATTAACTTTCCAGAAGGCTGTTTGTCCCTGCTAGCTGGAGTCTCCAACACTGGAGTGATGTTATTTGAACTGTCCCATTTGCAACCTGACTTGCCCTGTCAGACTGGTGTTTCTTTTCATTACCTTTCCACATTTCAGTCAGTTCTCCATCAAAGGAATTGAACTTCTAAGGCCATGTAAGGACACATGGGGGGTAATGACCTGGTGAAGATTTTGACTCTTTTCTCCCTGATACACTGCTTGCCAATGACATCCCAACCCTAAGAACCGGCCTTTTGCCTACCTTTGTCTCCAGCTGCACTCCAAGGATCTGACTTTCATATAAACTTATGATTATGCTCTTTAAATCTCAGGCTGACAGACATTTTTTCTTTCCTGACCCCTAAAACCAAACAACTGGCCAGATCCACACCACCAACGTTCTTACCACTTCCAGGGACCAGGAAGGAAAGAGAGGCAACAGAAAGCAGCACAATACATTCAATCACGATCGAAGAACCTTCCTTGAAAATTATTTAACACTTCCAGCTTTGTAGGCTGCAATATGTATGTAAGCACAGAGAAGAAAAGAAGAAAACTATGTTTTTCTGCAATTTTGCAGGTTACAAAGAAACAAACCCCAGTTTCCTGATCAAGCAGATGAAAAACTTCTCAGAGCTTTTACAAGCAAGAACACAAAATAACCTGCTCTTCCCATACTGTAGCTATAAGATAATGGCAGAGATCCCAAAAGAACCGATTTGTGTCCCTACTTTATCTTGAGAGCTGAGGTTTTCATTCCACCACAGCCTCAGCAGCCACAAGAAGCCCTCTGGTCTGTTCCTGCTCTCCTGCTGCAGTCAGCCGAACATTTGGTGAAAATGAACAGGACCCCTACAAATCACTCAAAGGACAGTAATATATTTCAATCAAGCTCTTTCACAACAGTTCCAATTGTGACCTTTACCTGTTTATTTCTTGAACAAACTTTGCAGACCACTGTCATAAAATACACATGTGAGCTGAGCCCTGAGCAACCTGACCTGGTGAGTGGCAGATCCCTGCCATAGATGATCTTTAAGCTTCCTTCCAAGCCAAATCATTCAATGAGTCTATGATTCTGTTTGAATGCCAGTTTGTTCTAAAGTGCATTCATGAAGACAGCACCGAGTCAAAAGGGATTCTGTTAAAATGAGTAAGATGTGTCCACTACCTTTTACTACTACTTTTCCTACTGAGGGAACAACTTTCTGAGTTTCAATAGAGAGGTGACAGAGAGAATGCTGGATATTCAGCATTCCCAGCAAAGTGAATACACACCCCCAGAGATGAACTGTGTGGGTGTGTGATGCTGACAGAGGGGAGCAGCTGCATTTCTTTTGATACTTTACTACCTGCTGTCACCAGCTGCCTTCTCCCACTTTCAAGAATTGCAGCAAGCCTGCTGAAGTGCAGCATTCCTTAAACAAGCCTAGAGAGTGCCTCATTTGTTCTGCCATGACAGTTCTGCTGTATTTTTAGATACAATATAATTGGATAAACCAGAAAAAGAGGTAAAACTATTGGGAAATAGTAAACAAACTGTTTAATGCCATTTTTGCATCAGCCTTCACTAAGAAAGTTGGCTTAGACGATGCAACTGTGTCAAATGTAATTTCTCTTTGTCCCAGGGCCATAGGCCTATAGATGAAAAAGCAACATGTCCTAAGTCGGGGCTTCACCAGAGCTTTGCCACGGGCTCTCACATGATCCTTATTTATAGCCTGGAGAAATAAGGTCTAGATGTAATCTCCGCTGGGTGGATGTGATATTGCTTAGAAAACTGCTCATAGAGCACTTATCAAGAACACACACCAAGCCAAGGGATCCATCAGGAAAAGTTGTGAAGGAAGCTGCCCTGACCCCACCATTAGTCAGTATTTCCACATCAAGAATCAAGAGTAACACATCACACACTTGCAGTGGAAGAGGCCTGGTTTACAACTCAAAGTGAACTTGAGAACTGAACTGAAAACATCACGGCATGTATTGCAGCTGAGACAAGTATGGGGTTTACCCCTAAGAAAATTCATCAGCACACACACAGAACTGAGACAGAACCAGTCATGGGCAGTTGTGTGGGTGGGCATTTGTATCTGATAAAAGGTGGTGCTCTTGGCAGAAAGGCAAACCTCATACAAACCTTCTTCTGAACTAGGCACGCAGCAGGAAATAGTGCAAACCTCACACTTGTGCTGTTGAGATCACAGATGGCTTCACACATTTTGCAATATAAATAGTCTGGACACAAAATTCAAGAACTCATTAACCAGCTGCAGAGCACCCAGAGGAGAGAAAGAGAGACTAAAAGGACACACAGAAAACACTACCTTGAAGAGTAAATTAAGATTACTGGAGTTATTCAACTCAGAGTTTCCAAAAGAGAGAGGCCATAGAAGAAGGATGTACAAGTACATACAAAAAATTATACATGAAGAAAGGAAGCCTCACACACTCTATGTCCATTGCAGATGAGCGCTAACATGTTAACTGCAACATATGAGGTATAAAGACAAACGTTCCAATAAACCATCAATTCCAGTAATGAGCTAAGTAGAGAGCACTTGTTCATATATACGTGTGTCAAGAAGAAGTATATTTATTCTACTCGGGCCCAAGTGGCTGGATTAGCTGAGTTCTTGGGGTTCTTTCCAGCTCTACTTTGTAGAAGTACATAAATATACTGCTACAACCTTGAATATTTCTGTAACTTAATCTCTTCCCTTTACAGAAATTGGGTTAAAAATTGGCAAGAAAATGAAATGCTTTTGATAGATCATGACTCCTAACAGGGAATCTTTTGCTGTGTATCAAGTGTCAAAATTACTATTCAGAGAACCTACTCAAAATTACAGTAGTTAGTTTCATTACGCTTGCATTCTTATCATCAGTATTTCATGCTTGTGCAGGGCTTTGGTAAAAATTAAACTAACTAAAATATTCTAAAATTGGTTTTTTTATTAACAAAACAGCACTTGTGCCCTGATAATGTATGTCAGCATTTCATTTAATGTAGCAACTTAGATGTAAAGTATGTGCTACTCAAAGAAGAATTGCTAATTAATTTGATGGTAAGTCCAACTTCCCTTCTAACTGCTTTTTATGCGAGTATCAACAGTTCTTCTTGGCCTTTGCTATTTTATGCAGTCTCTCTTCTTAGAGTTTAGTAGATTTTTAGAGTAATATAATTGATCGCTGTATTCAAAATGCACTACAAATAAAACAATGAAATAACTTACCCAGGATTTTCTCATTCACACAACACATTGAGTCAACTTTTTATCAGCCACAATATGCAAAAAAACTGTATAAAAAAGCCATCTTAATCTCAGACGTTTTTGTCAATGCCTTCACAAAACTGCAGAACTCTGAGAAAAAAAATGTGGGTGTGCGGCTGCCTGAAAAAGTTCTGCTTTTGCCACCCCTAAGTGGATTATGTTATGACGTAAAACATTTTACCTTTCCCTCAATATGATAACCTTAACTTGCAGCAGCAACTCTGAAATTAAGTTAAGGTGTTCTCGTCACTAATTTAGTAACTTCAAACACTTATCATCATTCGTTCTCATCACTAACATGTACATTGTCTTCTAAGTTGAAAATGAACTGGGCAAAATCTTTCTTGCCCTTCTCTTCAACGCAGAATTATACAAAAACAAGCCACTACCTCCCTCAGTGGAATTACACTGATCATGATGGCATAAATTGGTGTGTGACCAGCAGGCAGAGCTGACTACACAAATTGCACACAACCACCAGAGGAAGAGCTAACTTCCAGCTGGGAAAAACTGCATTAGTCCTTGGATCCACAAGCAGTACCTGTTTTTATAGTTCCTTTATCCTAAGGAAGGAACGTCTTCTTCAAGGATATAAAATCACCCTGCAAATAATAATCACTATTTTTATCCAGTTTCAATACCCAGAGATCTCACAGCACATTGCCCAAGCTGACCTGTGTCCCCGAGCATGGGATGGTGCCACAGGCACTATCATATTCATCTCAGAAATATGAAAGTATCCCAGAGAAAAGATCAATGAAGTAACATTTTCAAGATGAGTCAGGAAGATAAATACGAGGTCAAATCTCAGTCCTACTATCTAACCACTAACCTCTCCTCTCTCTTTACTGAAATAGATTCTGAAGGTGTGATTAATAATACATGACTTTTCCATACATAAGGGAAACAGGATTTGCTAGTTAAGATGTAGCCTTTGTTACAAGTGGCATACACACATCACATCTGGTTTTATGTGTTGTGATAAAAACCGAGAGAAAAAAAGCACCAGTTCCCCATTGGAGCAGTGAGAGATGTGACATCAAAGAAATTACAACACTCTTGACAAAGTAAGAGGAATCAAGAGCGCTGCTATGCAGAACAAATATGGAGCCAGATATGTATAAATAAAACTGAATTATTATAGCTGAAATGCCCAAGAGAAAGAACTCAAGGAGGAAAAAAGGTTGCTCTGCAATCCTGCCAGAGCACTTCTGGAACACAGTCATTCCTGGTGTTAACACTGCATGCAACGGCCTCCCAACAGCACACAAAGCTGCTGCACCACACAAAACCACACACTGCCTAAACCCTAACATCTATCTTCCCTACACAGATTCCTCATATTGCTTAAGAGGTTACGGGTACAAATCGTCAAATATCAATGTCAAACAGCACTCCAAACAAAGAGGCCTTAAATCACTGTTCTCGTTTGCTGCTGCAGCTGCAAATAGATTTGTTAAGACATCTTTTTAAAAAAAGTATGTGCAGGTGTCTGTCAATATGTTACTTTAGGCTGAGTGCATACACATATAGTCAAAGCTATAATTTTCTATTGCTTTTGGGGATAATGTGCCATTTATGGCCCCAACAGCAGGATCTGAAATCTAGGAAAATGATTTCTAAACTATAGAATCAGGCTTTAAGCCATGACCTCTATCTAGATCCCACAAAAAGTAACATTTACAGTAACTGTATTATTTTAGGGAGAAATGGAAAAAAAAAATAGAAATGTCCATACTATAATGTTAAAGTACTGGGGGTTTTTAGCTGTATTAACCACAGTCTATGTGTAACAGTCCCTTCCACCTCACAAGGAGAAGCACATCCCAGAAACATCTCCCCACAGCACCAACCTGTGCCTCTGATTGCTGACAGCCAGCTCCCTACCTACCTCTGTCTTCAGCATCTACTTCTTGATTTGTGCCCTCTGAAGGATGTCTTATTTATGGTTTTCTTTCCAAAGAAAAGCATTCCCTTTAAAGAAGTACTTTGGTTTAGCTGAGAAGTAGAAGACCATGCATGAAAATGAGATCTTTGAATACTTTAGTGGATCTTTTCTTATTACATTTTGATAGTAAATATCTACAAACTACTACTTCTGTTTTGCCAGTAAGAGAACTTCAACTGTGAAGTGACTTCACAGAACAGAACACAACAGCATTGCCCCGATCACGGGCTTTCCCCACGCCCGGGGTAACACGTACCCGGTCAGTCTTCCCTTCGGTCTGAACACTGGTACGGCTGCGCGCATCGTGCTCGTCCTCGAGGTCAGACACATCTTCCAGCTCCTCGGGAGTCTGGGGAAAAGGCAGGAAAGGGTTATTCTCTGTCAGAGTGGGTGACTTGGGTACTCGTGTCAAACATATTGTACTTGGTCTAAGATAAGGTCTGACAAACACCACCCAGTCCCATTGGAGCCGTTACTAAACTCTGTGTTTAAACTGGTGTTGCTGCTGCTAGCAAAGGTGTCTAACAAGAAACCGTTACACGACAAGAATGGATTTTCAATGTGTCACTTACCAGTTCTATTAAGCAGCACGAGTTCCTGCACTACCAGAAAAAAATAAGTGTCCCTAATTTACTATTTTTATACATGGCATTATCTCATATGCCACTGTCTGTTCCTTCTAGTCACATCAACTGCTGGTTGATTCTGTGATTCTGTTTCATTCACAACAAGAAATTTTCTATGCAATCCAGGTCTTCAGATTTATTTACTGCTTCCCTTTTATCAAAATATTATTAAAAGAAAAGGGGTTTCATGCAGAAGTTCTGAATTTTATCATAAATAACACAGTAAGAAAAAGCACAGTGAACATGACTTTATAAAGGACACTAAAAAAAACATTAAAAGCAAGTTTCTTCTATCAGCAAAACACTGCACAATGAAGCACATAAAATTTTCGGGATTATGAACCACTTAAAAAATAATACTAGTTCTGCCAATGCAATAAGGAAGTCAGGAAATTTTCCTTTAGCAAGTAAATTCACATTTTTAAGAACCAAAAATATATAGAACCAAGCTCTACAAAACTCGTGACAGATCTACCACCACCTTGACATCTGGAGTTCCAATTAGAGGGAAATCCTGATGTTCTGAGTCCCCCAAAAGCCTGACATTCCAAGAGAAACATGACAACACCAGGACTACCAGAAAACCTTAGTAAAAGACAGGCAGAAAGAAACCCAGTCATTACTTTTACTCAATTTTCAATCAAGTCAAATACAATGTTTTTAATCCAGAATTGCTATATTCTCACCTTCATGTTTTTACTGTCAAGGCATATACAAAGGAGATCTGTTGAGAGGGAAACTGCAGGGTTCTGTCATTTTATTTCTGGGTTCCTAGCATGGTAATGGCACTGCATTAACCTGAATAAATCCACCTGTGCACGCATTTTTGTCGTTCGGGAAAGAACCTGTGTGGTCACAGGGTGGTATATAAACCACAGAGCTCAACATCAGCCTTGAAACAAGGTTCAAATAGCACTCTGTTACTTCAGCAGCACAAAGACAATTTCACTCACTGAAGAAAATCATCATTTCTATGAGACAACACTGCAAGAAATAACTCAGTGTTGGTGCACAAGTTGGCAGAAACAGCATGCTGGGGGTGATAAATACATCTAAACTTCCTCAAGAAAACAGGCAATCAATTTTTGGGACAAAGATAAGCATAATGCTACACTGCCAAAGTAGGGAAAAAGAACAACTTATTTTCAGGCAAAGACTAACATTGTGATGAAGTCTCAATTTTAAATCTGGAATTAGACCTAGTAAGAATTCCACAGTAGCCAAAGGCTGTTACCATACAAAAGTTGTTGTGAAAAGCTGCAGTGTGAAAGCAAAATGAAATTTTGGTGGTGGTGGGTATCCCAGCAATAAAAAAAACTATCACAAACTCACTTTAATTGAAACACTTACAGACACTCCTATTAGAGGACCAATAACATAAAGGATATTAAAACAGAGTAACTTCAGCTTCTCAGGATTACACTGACTCCCTCAGGCAGGTAAGAGCCTCAATTAAGTTTTACAGAAAAAAGAAATCATTTTCCTTTTAAAGTTAAACTATACTTTAATAAAATTTAAAAACCACATTGCAATTCTTAGGTTTTTATAAAATTAGTTTGGAATTTTTTCCCCCAATGATCATAAAGCTGGATTCATGGCAGCAGAGCACCATTTCTTCCTGGCTGAACAGATACTTGAGAATCCCGCATTTCCAATACAGAGTTTCTTTCTTCTATAAAACATGGAATTCAAAATGTTGTGACAGGGCAGAACAGTTAATAACTTAAAGACAGTCACATGATACATAGGTGAATTTGAGGTAATGTGTTTAAGAGCTTTATACCATTATTACCCCACAACAACCTGTATACATTTACAAAATGGTTATTTTAGGGCCATCAAGAGATTTTGTAGAATTCCACTGATACTATTTTTCTGTGAAGTCAAACTATGTAAATATGACCAGCCTGAACATGGAAACCTTGGCAAGCAAAGAGGTCAGCAAACGGACAGTAGGATAAGACACCTCTCAAATGGCAGTCTCAGGCAAGCTTTCCAAAGACGAAATCAGCATTGTATTAATCTGATCTGGCACTTTACAAACCACAAATCGTAGAGCAGAGATCTCATTCCAGTTGCACTGGCATAGGGATTCCCTCTCCAACTCTTTATCATTCACAGAACATTGACTCAAGGTCTAAGTGTTGCTCGCCCAAACCCCTCGTAGGCTAAATGTTGTCAGAACCCCTTTTGGTTTTAAATTGCCTATGGCCTTTTCAGGTTCGTAAAATCTCTTTGTGGCTGGGGTGAGAAGTTTCCTGCAGAAAGCCCACTTTCCCAGCCGGAGGAGTGCACTCCCATCGAGCTCTTCCCAAGTCATTCTCTCCAAAGCCCAGATTTGCCACATTTCGAATTGCTGGTACCACAGTATTCAGAAAAACAAAACAATCCTATCCAGTTTTTAAAGACTAAGGACAACATTTCAAGCAGAGAGAAGGTGTTGATTTATCAAAGCTTAAATCACAAACCATAAACTATAGTCATTTTCAGACACAACACCAAAAACTGAAAAAACTCCCCACCATAATAATGAGAACAACAGAAGTAGTTACTCAACTGTTTTCCCTCATCGGAAGCTCTTTCACGTAATGCAACACAAAATCTGATTTTTTCATGTTGCTCTCATGACCCACTATTTATTAAAAACCCGAGACACGCATGTATCGGCTTATATGAACATTCCACATGCCAACACACTCAAAAGGAATGTTTGATGACTGCTTGGTTAATCTGGTATGAACATGAGGGCTTGCAACACAAAATGGTGTGCTATCATCAATAAACAGAAATTTTGCACAGGGAGAACAGCACAGCTGGACGACTGGAGTGAGAAGCATGGAAGGAAGCTGAGAGCATTGTTTAAGACTCTTTAAGGAGTCTTGTCAACTGCAAGTGACAGAAGAGGAAGAGATTTGAGTACTGTAGTCAGTGACATGATGAATCTGAGACATAAATGGCAAATTCACTGTAAGACACATGAAGTATGGAATTTCCAGTAAATGTAAGGAAGAATGCTGAGGGGTAAAATGAAGCACAAGACTCCAGTCAGCAACAGCCTACAGACTGGCGTGTAACGTAGTGGCAAACAGAGTGTAGAAACAAATTTGAACAGAAAAAAATTGTAAGGTTTCCAGCAGTCACAGGAGCAGAACTCTTGAATAGTCTCCCCTAGAGGTGCTGGAGGAGGGGAGAAATTCATTCCAAGATGAAGCCCGAACAGCCTGCACTACAAATAAGGTGATGGAGCAGCTGGCAGCAAGAGCAAGGCACGAGGGTGCACAGGACACCTACCCCAGCCCCGGCTCAGGGCTCCAAGAGATTCCCTTTGTCAAAAGCCTTTGTTGCTCCTGACAAAAACGCATTCAAGTATGTTCCTACACATACATTCCAGGCTGTAATTCCATTACTGTGGCTGACAAGCTACACAAGTAGTATGTACTTCTTTTCACATTTCAATGATTGTAATAAATCTGCATTCTCAGTGGGTTTGTTACTGAAGACTCAGGCTGAGGACTCAAAGTCATATTTATAGCAAAGTCTAATATTGATGAATTTTACACCTTCCTGGTACTCAACTTCAAGCCACAACAGCAAGTCATTACTACTGCACCTGGGTGATTTCAGGATGTGAATTACCTTTTCATCTCTGAAATGAAAACCACTCTCTGATGACAAACCTTTTAATTTGCTTTTCTACAAGGATTTTAAAGAGAATAATTAATAAAACCGAGGTCTGGCCCTAGTCTTTAGATCTCTGCCAGTTTTTCTAAACTGGTTGCAAATGGGCTTTATGGTTTATCTGGTTTTTAATGCAAGCTTTGTAGAACAATTTGTTTGACTAGGTTTCACAGCATCTTCTCCAACACAGTTTTTAATGCAAACCCTCCTCAGAAGTTATTATCCAAAGAACTTTATCTATATCATTTGCTTTTAAGGGTCACATACAACCCATGGAACCATCAATCCTGCCAATAAAGGGTCTCAGCTGCTAGAACATAATGCAGAGCCAGGTCTAAAATCTCAAGATATACAATGTAAATGGACAAACAGGCATCATGGTGTGAAAGGAAACTATCTCCTCTTATCTACCATTCAATTAAATGCTGACCTTTAGACTGTCATGATATGCTCTTACGCTTTATCTTATCTTGGTTTTAACAGCCCCATCAGTCATTCTTTTTCACAGATCAATACTATAATGCAGAGCAGACTAACACCTTAACAGAAGCTAAGCTGATGAGTGATGTCTTTATTTTACTACACAAACATGGTTATTTGTGCCATGTAAATCCCACAGCAGCAGCAGAAATGCTTGCATGCGCTTCAGGAGGATCAGAGTTTGCCTATTACGTCCTTCAGTGAGCACACAACGGGTTTAAAGAGATTATCTGTTCTACTGTGGACATTCCATCCTGTCAGGCTGCATGTCCCCCAGTGTAACAAACCATGGTACATGTGTCACAAATGCAAAAATAACGTGCTTTACAAAAATTTAGCTACTGAGTGATATTTTTGTGTATTAGTCACAACACTACCATTATCTCACACTTAATTCTGCCAGATGACACGCTGCCAGAGCAAGAGTTTTGATGCACTGGAAAGAGAACGAGACATCGCAAGCATTGTTTATTTTTTCTGGCTAGTTTAGTAAGAGCCTCATGTAATTGTTGCTATCTAGTCACTTAAAGTACTTTTCATGGTTTTGCTAGAAGCAATTCAGCGTTGAGAACAATAAACCTCATATTATAAAGGTCAAATTAAAATACTATGCTCTTAATCTATCAATATCGTGACATCTCAAAGCTATGGTAAATACCATCCCCTCTGTTAAAAATGATCACATGTCTGTTCTTGAAATCTACTCGTGGCAGTTCCCTTAAAATGACATCTTTTGCATACCACATTATTTGGGATATTGTTAACAAAAAAAACAACAAATGATTAATTGAGCCAGAGATAGAATTCTGTCTTTGATAGCAGTATTGTCACCAAGCACTGGCAAGGAATTTGTCATCAAACAATAGTAAAATCATTATCCTGCCACAGCCTGTACACATTTTCATTTTCAAGTGTAAGTAATAATATTTCTTGCCACTAACAAGAGAAAATTTTGCAAAATACTTTTTTATATATTGAAGTTGTAATTCGAGGTAAGATCAGTGAGAATATAAACTGTGGCGAAGAACAAAGTATTTAATTATGAGAATAAGTGATGACCTTTAACACTGAAAGATGAAACTATTTTCAATAACAAAAGATGTTATAGGGAACAGAGTAGAGGTTTTAAAACTAAGAAATGCTGTGAACTCACAGTATGGGACAAAAGTTGCCTTGTTGTTACTGGATGCTTGGAGGTTTTGATTGCTCATTTAACAAGTCACCTTATAACATTCTGCTCCAGGAGATTAAGACCCAAAAAGTTAAGATTAATCACCATTAGAGACAGCAAGACAGATCAATAGCCGGGCTCCATGTGATAATTGCTGTGCTTCCAGGTCTCACTGGCCATACATTAGGATACAGTCTTCTCAGTGACCAGTCAGGAGATAGGGAAGATCCGAGCTGAGTAGCGTAATTGAAAAGTTTGAAGTGAGAATTCTGAGTACTGCCCTCTGAAAACCCTTTTAACGAAAAACCACGAAGTTGGCACAGCTAAGTGAATTGGCACACAGTTTTAGCGACTGTTTTCTAGCCTAAGCTACATTTTTTGTGCTGGAAAGGTGCATTTCAGACCTGTTTTTATTGCTTCCTCTTTCCTTTCCCCAACAGTACTTTGTATGTATGCCACTCTCACATAATGCCTACAGCAATCCAAACACAGATTTACTCCTGGAAATACTGACCTAGTTATGCTGCACAAAAGCTCAGAACACATCTTTAACTCTAAAGTTGGGGAAAACTTGACAGCTGCCTGAAAATCCCAACTAGTAATGGTATCGCAGCCATAAGGGTCATAAGATATGTGCAGAGTAAGATTTATAAACAAGGTAACAGTTTTATAAAACCAATAGCATGACCAGAAAAGCAGCTAAGATTTCAGGTGTACGAATCTTCCATTCAGGGATCTGAGGATTCACTTAGGAACCTGGAAGCTTCTTGACTTTTCTCCAGTTATTTTATTTCAAGAAGGCACTTTTTTGGGTGCAACTTTTAAAAAAGAATTTCAAATCCCTAAGAACAAAATATGATCAAACATAGGTATTACAATCACACCTCTATTTTAACACAAGTCCCTGTCTTCATGAGAACCATGACAACTGATACACAGCTTCATGCAAAGCACAGCCTTTGCTCATGTTTATTAAGTAGGCAAAATCACCACACGGCTTAAAAGCTTCCATTTTAAACTCAGAAAACTAATAATTAACAAGAATAGAACAGCAGGTTTTAATACAAGTGATTTGTTCTTCAGCTGTCTAAAATGTATTCCCTGTTTCTTCTGCTGGGTTGACATACATTTGCTCCATCTAGTGGGAAACTAATTAAGATATTTCATTTATAAGGGAAATACTTGCTGTTTAAAAATGGATAGTGAAAAACCAATTAAGCCACTGTTCTTTTGCTAGTAATCTTCATAAAGCAAATTATATATGGCCTTATACATGGGCAGTTTATAGCTGTGTTTGAAATAGAAGACTTCATTTCTAAACATCACCTCAACATTTGAAAATGAGAAGAGATTAGACCTTGTTTTCTCTCTCTTTCATCTGTATGTATTAAAGGTAAACTACAACATTTTCAACTGTCGGCCTGGCTAACTCCAAAGGCAACCGGAGAGGTGCTGTGCATGTTGCCTCTGCAAAAATTCATAATGTTCCCCATTTTTAATAAAGGACAGAAGAACAAACTGACCAAGTACAGGCTGCTCACCCTCCTATCAGTCCCTGGGAGTGTCATGGACTCACTGTCACTTAGAAAGGCTCTTCACACCATCTCTCAAGTCCTGTAACCAAGCTGGGCCAATAGTCTTTGGCTGTCAGGCTCAGGGGGCAGTGCTTCCCGGGCTGTCCCTGACCTGGGAACAAGAGGAGCACCACAAGTGCGTGTCTGAAGGCCAGTGCTGCCGGACATCCCTGCCAAGGGCCATGGGAGCTGCTGGACTGCACACTGAGTGAGTTTTCATGCCACACCAGGCGGAGGAACTGCTGGTGGGCTCAGGGGTAGGGCCATCCAGATGGACTGATGTACTCTGGAGGAATGGGCTGACAGGAATCTCCTAAAACTCACCAACGGAAAATGCAAATTCTGGCACCTAGGAAGGCAGAAGCTACAAACAAAACAAGCTGGGGTTGCCTGACTTCGGAGCAGACCAGCTGGAAAGGACCTTGGGCTCTTGGCACACAGAACACCAGGCAGCAGCCAACAGTGTTCCTTGGCAGCAATACACACACAGCATCCTGGGATGGAGTGAGGTGTGGCAAGATAAATCCACTTCTGAGAACCAGAGAGCTGAAGTTATACTTGAAAGTCACATAGTAAAGTCTGACTTCCTGCAGAATCTCCCTTCCCTCTCTTAGAAGCTTCCATTTTTTGTGGAGGAGAGTATATCCCAAAGGCAGAACAAACCCATTGTTTCAAGGCAGATGAAATGCAGAAAAGAAACTGCTTTTGGAATACATCAATACATTAACGGTAAAAAAGGTGCAGCGAATATCTCAGTTTGACTGTGTTAAAAACATGTCAGTGCTCAGATAGGACAAGAAACAAGAGACAAAAAGACAATTCAGAATTCTACAAGATATGTAGGCTCCTCAGATAAATAGTCTGAGCAATGGTAGCCCCCTCAGCAAAGATTTCTCTCTAACATGCCAAATCAATCTGTTACTGTTACATGAATTATGCTAAATGATTACTCTAAAATTCCCTTGGGTAGATTAATATATCCCCTTAGTAAAAGGTTGCCAATGGTAAATGCATTTCTCAAACTGGAGTAGATGAAATTATTGACTACAACCTCAACATCTGCTTAAGCCTCTTCAGTCTCAACCCATACTCTGTACTATCTGAGCCGCAAGTAAAACAGATCGGCTTTTAAAAAGATACACAGAGTAAGCCTGTCCATCACAAACTCATGCCTCAGTGAAAAATGCACACTGTAATGCACAGCCTGCTTCTCAAAGTACAGGTACCACTGCTGTCATCCTTCCCACACATTCCCACCCAGGACTTAACCATTGTTAAGTGCAAATTTCTGTTTTAGCAGCTATTCCTCCCAGACACTCAGACAATGGAAATAAAACCACCCTAGCCATGAATCCTGCATCCATCACTTTGGTTCCTGCTTTTAATTATCAAGAGGCTTCAGATGCCCCGAACATGCATCCACCCACCCTCAGTCATTCAGTCACCAATAATGTTTGAGTGAATGATCAGTGCCAGCTGACGTGGAACTAAGGAACCCATTAAGGCCCTCACTGTGAAAATCAGCCTTCATGTCACAAATCACTAATTTCATTCTGCTCTGGGAGGCTGAGCACCTTCATTACCAAGTAGGCTCTCCAAGCAAAGTGGAATTAAACACACACACACACAACTGCCCATCAAAGAACACCAGTTCAGGTCTAGCTTCTGAAAAAATTACATGATTTTCATGCTAAAATTCTTGTTTGTATGTGAAATGAATTCTTCCATCTGGGAAGGTTTCATGACCAAGTTCTGTGAAAGGCAGTACAGAATATTCCCCTCTAAGACACCAAATGAGGAAGTTATTCAGGTCAGTACTTTGCACATTTTTTCACAATATGCAGCTTTGACAGCCTCTGCTGCCCAGTGAAATGGGAGAGGCTCAACACAACTCTGTCATCTGCTAACAGACAGAGAGAAAACTGGCACAAAGACAAACATGAGAGCCTTAATATCTATTAAAATTGAACAAAATCTTAAGCATGAAATTTGGTTTTCTTCATGTCCAAACTGAATCTTTCCCTTGTAGCCAGAGTTTATTCTCTTTGTATCCATTATGAATATGTAACACAGATTTTCTCCAGTCTTGTGCAAAAACATTTTACATCAATGAAAACAGCTATCCCGTCTTTCCCTTCTCTCCCTTCGGGTTCTCTGTTCCCTGGGCCAATTAGGACTAACACATTTGGTGTTTTTCTCATAGGTCACATTTTCCAATGCTCTGGTTATTGTAGGTGCAATAAATCAGAGTGCACTTGCTTAAACAACTAGGAAATTTTGGAGGTTCTCACTGCTCATTTTGGGACATAAAATCCCACTTCTCTTATTTTTAACAAAGGTACCTATGAAGCTGAATAACTGCAACCAGTTGTAACTCAGTAAAATCTTGCTTGGTTGCATGGGCTGAAATTGGTCTTTCAGACATCTCCAGTATTATCTGACTTAAACAGTAAGTGAACAGCAAGAACTAATGAATCTAAACACAAATTAACCATAAGCAGCCTAAGTTTAATCAGTAACTGGCACTGATAGAAATATTTTTATCCCATGGCAACAGATTTTAAAAAGTCTTTCTCACTACAACAGAACAGAATACGGGGACTTTTTTTTTTAAATGCAAAGAGAAAAACACACATGATAAATACTTGCTAGAAAAGCACTAAGAATCACAGGGAAGCACAGGCTAAAGAGGACACAGCAGCATCACATTCCTGAAAATAAAGGCAACCAGATTGTTTTAAGTATCTGCAGGCATACACAGCAAGCCTTATGAAATACGCCTTCCCTTCAGCTGAGAGCTGAGCCTCCACTGCAAGTACTGTATCGAGTGCTGGACACTGCACTTCCCAAAGGAAGGGCACAGCTGGAGAGCAGGATCACAACAAGCATCAGCATGACATGAAAAAGCAAAACAAACTCAAACTTTAAGTATATAGGAAACAAGCAGAAGATCATCCATCCTTGATGGACATGAAGTGCTTTAAGATGCCATATGGAGATGCGTGGAGTGGATTTAAGGAAGAACTTTCTAAAGGGAATGGAGTGGGATTGACTGCTTGAAGGCACCCTCCGGTTGCCAGCTGTGGATGTTTCTAAGAATAGGTCAGACAAATGAACACTGGGAATTATTTGAAGTTAATCCTGATCTGCACAGGAGACAGTATTGATAGAGTCAGTTCAGTATCTTTAGAGTTCATATTTGATTGCTGTATTTATCTTAGGTCAGATAAAAATCAGAATTTATCTATTAGTTACTCTTTTCCAAAGAGACTGGCACCCTGTGGGGATGCCACTTTTCAGGCTTTACAAAAGACAGTTCTTACATGACCTTAGTATGAGGCATGAGAAGAAAATCTACATATAAACAACACAAGACAAACTGTAAAGAAAGAGGAGAGAAAACAGAAAAGAAATGAAAAAAGAAGGGGAAGGAAAAGAAGTGAAGAGGATACAAAGAAACACCACTGTCTGAGGCAGGACAATGCACAGCTATGCCCGTGATGCAGCACCACGAGTCCTCAAAGAATACTATGCTACATCTTTGTGGTAAGCTATTCGTATGGGTTGCTGAATGGTCCCTGACAGGAATTTCAATTGTTCCTCTTTCCTCTTACCTTCTCTTTGTGGAGGATGGTATTTTTTGGCAATTAATACTGCTCAACCTTTTTTCTTCCCCAGGCAGTAGATAAATCTCAGAGCTCATCAACATACCCAAGAATAAACAAAAAGGAGCGGAGATGTATCACAGCCTACACCCGAACTCTGCCAGGCAGAAGCTGCCTGCCAAAGCCCTGAGCTATCTGGCAGGCAATCCCACAGGCTGAGTAAGACTGAACCATTCCATCTCCAAAGAGCCAGGCTGCAGGTAATACTTGCTACTGAGCTTTCCGGAGGAGAAATTTCAGGAGATAAAGAAGCTTTTTACTGATGAACTACACACAAAGTAAAATTTCATCTCAGTTTTACTCTGCTAGGTGAGAAATGTGAGAATTTTACTGGGAGAAAACAGTCCTGCAAGTTATAAATTCAGTATGTTCTACAAATGGCATGAGGCAATTTAATATGCTATTTAATAACCCAAACATGGAAACAAAACCAACAATACAACAGCAACACTATCAGATAAGATGATCTTTTCATTCAGGAAAAAATAACTCCTTTTCTGCAGTTAAAAGACAACCAGGGTGAGTCACCTGCTTTCTGACCTGTGAGTCTCCTATAAACTGCACAAGCAAATCAAGCACCCAGTCTGAGATGGAGGAAGCTGGAAGATGCAAGGTTTAAGGCTGTATTAATGGAATGGAACCACCAACTGGAAAGAAAAGCCTAAGTTAAGCAGACATAATTTTAGGCTTCATCTCTCCTGGGGACTGGCTCCAGCAATAACTGATTAACTACAAACCCCAGCACTGGTAAATTAATTCACAATTTCCACTGATGTTGCTGTGCTTAAATCTGGGTAAGTTCTGCTTCTGGTTCCGCTTACCAAGGTGACAAGCAGATGTTTTATTTGTTGCCCACTGAGCAGCCAGACTGAGCTGCACACTCCCATGGATCCAGGGCACTGGTGTGACCTCGCATCACCTCAAGCACATAACCAGGTGCTTTGTCTTTACCTTTGTTTGCTGTGCTTAGCATTCCCTCACTAAAACAGCAAACAACTATTCATGTCTGTTCTTTATTTGCTGAATGTTAATTAAGTCTCATGCTTGTTTCTTTACGCATTCAGAATCCAGCTTTGCCAAACCCACACACATTTCAGAGTGAATTCGACACAGCCTCCCTATGGGGCCAGCCAAGCTCCCAGCCATGGCACGCCCTGCTCAGGTGGGATGCCAGACTGGTTTCTCACTAGGGCAGAAGGGTCCAATTCCCATTCTGAGAACACATCAGCAACAAACATACAGCTGACATCTGCCGATCTGATTTCCTCCACGCACAAACCACACACTGATCCATAAAGAAGGCAAAAGGCAGGCAGAGGTGTGATTAATCCAATATACATAGGTGGCAGAACAATGGATGCCACCCCCCCAAGCTGGCTCTGACACCAGTTACTGTGGCCAAGCCTGTGCCTGCATTGCAAGACTACACAGCCAGCCAGTGAGCTTCAGTGTCTGTGCAATAATGAGCATATTCCCTTCGTGTGCTGGCCATGACTCTGACAGAGGAACCCCAGAGGCCTGCAGTAAGGGATGAGATTGCTGGGATGGGGCCCTGCAGCTGCTCTGGGTGCAGGGGCTGGCTGAGGCAGGCATCAAGTGACAAAGCTGTTCTCAGGGACACGCAGTTGTACCTGTGTGCACCCCCAGGCTGCCACAGACTCACTACGGATAGTTTCCAGCAGCTCTTTATCCTTCACGTGGATATGCTCTGCTGTATCCCAGCATGGACGTTATGCTCCTTCTGTGGGTGAATTTAACACTTCCACAGATTCCAGGAGATTTCAAAGGGTAATCACACTGGCCCATATGATCATTTCTCATGTGGTATTTCATGCTGGACCATGTTCAGGAAAAAGGAAGGCTTCTACTTTCCAAAAGAATTCTGTCCAACTTGCTAAATAATCAGGTTCTCTTCTATTTTCTATAATTTTATGCAGACTACTTCATGTAGACCAGGATCACAAGGCACTTGGAGTAACAAACTAATTTTAAATTAATATTACTGCTCCAATTTCCTAATAACTGAAGTACCTGGTATAGCAATTACCTTGAAGGCACTGTTGCTGTTTGCTACGCTACACTGGAGGAATGGTGCAGCAAAACAGCAATTTCAACCCAATCCATGTGCTAGAGGATGCACAGCACTCCCCTGCAACACAGTTCACTTCACTACTCGTGTACACTGATTTTGTTGATAATATAACGAAGGGACTCCTTTATCTCTATTTTAAGAACAGGCTGTAAGTCCCAGGGTTTCTCAGGAAATTAGGTAGCATCATTTTCGTCAACCACTACAGAATCTTTTCAGGTAAACAGGACTCACAAATACCATCTTCCATTTGTCAGGCTCAGTGAAGGATTTTTTTTTTTTTAATTCTCCAAATAATTTTTTTTCCGAGGTTTCTTTTTTTGTGAGTCACTTCCCTGTTACCACTATGCCTCCTTATATCCACCTCCCTTCATCAACTGCATTCCAACCCTGAGCACACTCTCAAGGAAAGAACCTGGTGTGATTCAAGTTGGCAAGCAATGTTAATTGAAAAAACCCCAAACCAAAGGCAGGAAGCTGTCATTAATAGCAGAACCTGAACTCAAATTGCCCCACAGAATACTAAGGAATTCTAAAAAGAGAAACCAAAAGAACTCCGGGAAGCAATAAAGAAGCAATTATCCCCAAACCTCTTACACTGCCGCACTGCTTTATCAGCAAGGACATGCATGACAAAAGGACCAGATCTGACACTGTTACACCAACGCCGAAACACAGACCCCAGCACTACTACCCTACTCTTGTGCCAGCAGAACTGAGATCACAATCTAACACATATAATTATTATTAGTTTTTGAAGTCCAGTGACATTCTGAACACATTTGTGATGTACCTCATCGCTTTTCTGCACCATCCTAAAAAAATCCATCCTACCAGATAAATGATTCCACAGTGATAACGGCAACTGAGAAATTTCAACTAAACCACGGACCTTACAGATGGCTGTGATCAGTGGTAAAGGGAAATACAGCCGGATCTAGGCTGAGCAATGAAGATCTCTGAGGTAGAACTGCACCAGCACTGACAGGGCTGATTGCAGCATCAGAACTACAGCCTGAGCTCTTAACACTGCTAAGAGCCTGCTCCATTCCCAGGCTTGCCTTGCTCATACTCCAGTGCACCATGTGGCAGGATGCATATTTTAATGGAGTATTTACGATTTGTAACACTTTTACTGTGCTTCCCAGTTTTGGTTCCAGTAATTCAGTCCTTCCCTTTTAACACAATAATATTCATTCCATTTCTCTGGGAATATAATTTATATCAGACAGTAAGCACCAAATGGAAAGGAAGGAATACACATCTCTTTTTCTTGCTCTAAGAAAAAAAAAACCCTCAGCAAAGATTTTAATGTTCCCAAAAAAATACTGTTATGTGCTTAAGTTTCCAATGAGCCACTAAACCAGAGCTATCAAATAATTCTGGAAGGTTCTGTCTTCCTGAAAGAGGGGGGTAATTTTGTGAACAATTAAAAGCATAATCATATGTGACACTTGCAATGTAATTTAATCCCTAGACTGGGAAGAATTGACATTTAAAGTAGTATCTAAGCCAAAATTGTTTATGCCATCCATTTCCATACAAAGCACATCGACTCCTGTGCGTGACCCAGTAATCCCAGCACTAGGAGATTGCCATGGAAAGCCATGTAGCAATTTGCTGCTGAGGAGCTCTTAATTCACAGCCTTGCTTGATGCCTAAGGCTGTGTAGTTTGGGCAGAAGACAACACAGATTTGCCAGGATGGATAACTGCACATGGATCTTGCAATGGATACAGTACGCAGCTGACACCACCGCTGTCTCTGTACCGGCATTTCTGAAATCAGTTCTTATTTTTGTCTGTATGTACCCATAAAGGTTTGCCTTTTTTCTTTCTTTTTTTAAACAAAACACAACACAACATCCTTTCCATTAGCTGACAGTTTACAAACTGGAAACCTATGGCAGGCTAAAGAAAATTTCATTTTTAACTGGAAAAGATGGCTCATACATTCCTGTGCTACATGCAAACAATGAGGCATAAACACAGCAAACAATAGTGCAAGAATTATAGACTAGTAGCTGTATGCAGTGTAGCAAACAGCTTCCTTCTGTAAGTAAGTTTAGCACACACTATTACTTTGTTTGACCCATCAATTCCCCATTACTGTTTTAACTTTAATAGATAAAATTAAGCAACAAACAGTGAAGTCAGACATGTCTTGACAGGGCCCTGGATAACACTCTGCTTTCAACAGCAGGCTGGACCAGCTGATCTCCTGAGGTCCTTTCCTTCCGTGAGCTTCTGTGCACACTTCTCTCCTCCTTCCCCTCTGACAAGAGTGTGAGACAAGTGAAATGTGTGATAGCGGAAAGTAAGATGGGGTTAAAAGACATTACAACATTTCTGCCTTAAAAAGGAGGCTCCATTAAGCATAATATTCTGATAAACAATGAAAAACAACTGAAGAGTATTAATAGAATTTAAACCAACGGGGGAGAAAAACTAATACCTGTTAACATACAGAAACTACAGGTTTGACCATGGCACTATCCAAGTGCTGAGTTCCTGGTACTATTCTAAAGACCCACTTCCATTTAGCTGTCTGTAGAGTCACCAGGGTGGTGCATGTGAGCTCCTGCTTTGGAGAGGAAAAAATCTTCCCCACCAGACCTGTACACAAGACTGGCCTGACAACATCAAATGATTTCTCACAACCTTATTAGAGCTGCAATTAGAGAGAGTGTGCTCCTCCAGCACATACATAAAACAACACAGGAGTTCTACATACTGTTCCTCAGAAGGGGGAAACTGCTTTTGCAATTCCTCTACTACTGGATGGGTTCTCTGTAGAGAAATAATGGAGCACATGGACACGAAAGGACCATTCTGCAATTGCACACAGGAGGATAAAGGGGGCACTTACTTTTCTAGTCACTGTTCATTTTGTATGTAAAAAAGAACCCAGAATCTAAAATTAGGAATCTCCCTGTAAAACCTGAGCAAATGCCTGGAGCATAAGAACAGGGGCAGCAGTCAGAAGGACTTACAATGAACCAAAAAGTTAAAACCTGTTAATCTCAAAGTGCAAAAATGTAGAAGCACAAAAGCAGGTAATTTCTCTTGTCTTTTATTAACAAAAAACAAAAAAAAAACCAAAACAAAAAAAAAATCAAAAAAAAAATCAAAAAAAAAAAAAAATCCACCATTTCCCAACTACCCTGTGGATGGACTCTAATTCAATGTTTAAGCAAAGGGGATCTGAAGAACAGGGAAGAGAGGGGCCACCTGTCCTTGAGTGAAATAATACTTTATCTGTGCTCTGGCTTCCACTCCTGTGTCCAAGATGGGAAGGGTAAGCATGTACTTTTTTCCCCTTCTGTCGCCCTCCCCTCTACCTGAGATGTGAATACACTATCTGTTTTTAAAATCAATAAATTATCTGTATTTCTACTAACAAAATTTTTTTTCCCTGATGGAAACACCTCAGCTCTTAAGAACAGGTGCTTGTTATGGCAATTGTGGCAACTCCAAACTAAAGCTATTTCTTAAAGTAACATCCTGCCCACGCATTAAGACAAATGGATGCAACTTTCAAGGAAAACAAGAGGTGGGTTTTATTTCCTGATACGTTGTTAACTAGCTCTTTGCAAAGCAACAAAGTCAGCAACACTACCACACAGAGAACCAGAACAGTCACCTGATTTGCTGAAGATATTAAAGGCCCTAAACTAATGAAACTGAGACCTTTGAGAGTTCGTTACATGGTACATAAACATGAAATAGAAACAAACATATGTATAGTTGTTTGCCAGAAAAGAGGGATTGGCTTTATTTATTTGGGAAGACAAACTCCCCTGGTACTAAACAGAGATTAGCATTTTTAAAAATGTCAGCATGTTAAATTGAAATGTATGCTGACTGTGTCCCAAAACTGTTCAGTACAGAGCATTTTGCTAAGATATCAGCAAGGTAGAGTCATAATAATCATGACTGACTATATGATGCTAATACTGATGTAAATTATAACAAGTATTTGTACATTATGAGAAGGCTTCCCAGCTATACTGTAAAGAACATACACATATTTAGAAAATATGTATGTAGGTGAATTAAGATATGAAATGTAACCTCTGTGGGTAGTGCTTTAAGTTTTCCCATAATGGTACTTTCAAGGTTGGTGATCCTGACTTAAGATATTAAAAGCCAAGTCATAAAGCAGGGACAAGCAGCTGTCAGAAGCTTTTACTTGCAGGTATGTGCAGCTGATCGTGGCACTAAACGTTCTAACTCACCTCTTATTTGGGTTCTGCAGCACAAACATAACATTCCCCACTAACACCTTTTATGTGACTCAGGATAAAAACCTGAAAAAGGAACAGGTGTCCCACTATCCTTCACAGACAACACATATTTCTTCTGCACTCCTTTTTAAAGACACCACATGAATATATTCTTTCGCAGTCACACTGCATCCAGACATATCAATCTCTGCATGACAGGACTGAAGCTGACAAGGAGCTGAGGAAGGAAAGGTCCTGACCTACTTAGGTCAGAAACAACCAGAAAGTGCTGAGAGATGCAGGACCAAGTGGCTAACTATTGCTGCAAAGGTTCTGCCTCTTGTGTAGTTGGTGTAGGATAGAAAAAGATGAAGACAAAGGTTTTTATCAAACTTCTCAATATGTGTTTGTAATGGATTAGCATGACTCCTAAATTTCAGACCAACAACAATAAAGTTTAACAAGGTGGTATGAACTGCTCCTTGTCTGTCTGTTCCATGAGGTCTCAGGGCCCTCTTGGAGAAACAAGACTTCAGTAAATGTCTGTCTCACATGTTTCCCTGCTTTGCTTTGTTTTCTCTAGCTTTTAAATCATCTGACAGGATCTAACTCGCTTGGACTACAGAAGTAAAAACAAGCAGAAAACCCTGCATGTGTAGGATAATTCTGTCATTAGTAAAAGCCAAGGTAGAATTTAAACTAGACACTCATTAACTGGCTGAAAGGTTTTCACCACTTGCTACCTTCCTGTCCTAGAGATCCATGTTCCAAAAACTCCTGTAACTCTGCTGGGTGTAAGATAATGAATTCTGCTGTGATGTCTCTTACTGAGAGAAATCAAGTGTACTGAAGAACTCACAAGCTCTGTTAAGGATGAATTCTTACATTTCTTTAAAACAGAATGAAAAAACATGCCAAATTTGCAACCAACAAAAGAAGTAAAAAAAGGGAACCCATCCCAAGGGTATTCTGAGAAAGCCAAAACATATGAAAAAGCATTTATGCTATAGACACCTGAATGTGTAGCTAAACTGAGTTTGACTTTCCGAAGGAAATCCAAACATGCAGTAAAATACTGGTAGCTAAAGAAACGGGAATATTAGGAATTGATTTGAGATGCAGTGAGGATCTAATTGAAATAAAAGTATCTAGGTAAGACAGAAAAAAACTCCAAATGCTTTACTTCAGTTTTCAGGGGTGTTGGGGGATGGATATCCTGTACATCATGGTGCAGGAAAATCAAGGAACAATGTGCAAAACAAACTCAAAAAGCCTAAGACCATAAACTCTTGAGGGAACCTATGGTCTCCATGTCAGAATCTTGAAAGAAACAGCACGCAGAATACACGTTCAGTAGAAAGAATTTTTAAGAGATGTTTTGAAGCATTAAGAACAGTAATTTCAATACACATTCTCCACTTCTCACAAAATTAGGGAACATGAGTTCCTCACTCACTGCTTCCATGAATATAAGAATAGTAAAAGCATTTTGCACAGAGTATAAGAACCTTTTGCCCTCTTCTTTGTCTCTGAAAAACCTGAACAGCTGCTCACTTGTTTATCCTCCAAAAAGAACAAAGAATTCTGTGAAACTTTTGACTTGGTGACTTTGTTTCCACTGCTCCTGCTATAATTGTTAGGATGACTATTAGTGCTTCAGCTACCGGTAGTTATTATTCATTTGAAGTCATTCCTTTCCGCTGTGTTTATACCCTAATGGGATATTGCTAGCTGTTACTTCAAGCCAGCTGTCTCATATTCTTCAACTAAAAACACCTTCACACAGAAGTTGTTTTAAAAAAAGTTCTACCATTAATCTTAACATTCTGCAGCATTTATTATGTATTGTCTCAAAAACTGTCAACCTGTTTCCTTTGACTTTTCTACGTATTTCTCATGGCAGAACTGTCTTTAATTGTAATACCTAATCTCATCTATTTCTGTAACATCAATATCCTGATTAAAATGTTTTCCAGATAAAATCTCTAAAATACAAGAAAATGAGATGCTTAGAGCCAAAAAATGTCTGAGAAATCTGGATACGCCCTGGATCAACTGTCTAGTTATTTCAAATCGACAGCTACCACTGGATTAAGCAGTCCTTGCAAGTGAACAACGAAAAGCATCTCAAGGGTAGCAGCATCCTGATGTTCCAGAGGCATTTCTATTACAGCTCAGCAGTACAACACACCTGCCACTATGTAGCTGCTCTCAAGTGTTACATTATACCTGCAGGACTGCAATAAATGTTTTATGTATCTTTGGTTAAGCTTGGACATTGAAATGCATAGCTGATAATTTGCATTAACAATAGCACTGGGCAGCATTTTACAGTTAGGAACTCTATTTTGAGAAACATCCTCTCTGTGTAATTACATGTTTGAAACATTTCCTGAGAAACTGATCTGGAGAATTTCTGCTTTTACTGCCATGTTGAAAACTTGCCCCCTGTGAATGACTGGCCTTGTTCATTTACATTTCTCAATTATTTTTTGATCAACAATTTCTTACCCTGATTCAGCCTCGCAATCAATCCCCTGCAATCAGTGATGCGCTGTTCTCTGGCACTATCAGCACGCTGGTCACAGAACATTTCATTTCCTCACCGTGGCTGCTGTGCTAACAGTGTATGTCTGAGTAACCACCAGATTGACTAAAGCTTCTTCCAGGAAACTGGCATTGTCTGGAATGTATCTAACTAGGAATGCAAATACATCCTGACTCAGAAAATTAATGCCAGGGTTTCCTCAGCACACTCTGTGCTGGCAGTCAGTATCTCTAAGGGTTGCTGGAGTAGCTGACTAACTTTTTCACCAAACCTCAAAAAAATCCTCCCATGGCTGTGGCTCAATAACGGTGTTCATTAAGTAGAAAGCTCATATGTCCTTTCTAACAATTTTTTAAAATGTCCTGAGCTTTCATCAGGACTTGCAAAGCAGCAGTGGAAGATGGCACTGACAGAAACCATTCTATTCCTACTGTCCACTTAGGTGTTGTGCAGTGACCCACAATTTTATGGGTGCACAGTACCCATGCTGCACACCGGCCGCTTCCTGGGCCTTGGGCCTTATTACAGTCTCTTCACATCTAAGGATTTTCCCCTCTCGCTTCAGAAGGAAGTACAGGGGATCACAATACCCTTCTCTGAGTGACTGTCCACATACATACATCCATCACAGAGAACTCTAAGAAAATACAGCTTCCTGCAGAGCTGTGTCTGGCTCTTCATAGAAACCAACTGAAGCTTTGTTACACTCCTCAGTGCATTTCCCTATTTCCCAAAAATGAAAAACTCCAGACAGAAATGCTCAGTCGCGATCATGGAATTCAAGCCTATCGGACTGGACACACAGAAGACTCAGATCTCACTGAGAAACAGAAGCAACTTTGTAATCTTAAAAAGCCCAAGAGCCCCTGAGTCACTAGTGGAAGGGGTGGATGAGCAACACAGGCACATTAAATGAAGCTTATCCAGAAAAAAAATGAGATGTCCTAATGAAAACTCTTAGCCCGTGTTCACTGACACAGGAACTGATCAGAAGGCCTAACAGAGGATCACCCTCAATCTGGTTTGTTTGGTTTGGACCTACGTCCAGCTCACAAACTCCTACTGCTATGGGCAACATGTTGGATGTTTCAGGGTCTCTCTTCAGCACACAAACAATTTCCTAATTGACAACTGCAATAAGAATGAGACATTTTAATAATTTCCCACATCTGAATTCCTACTTTAACTTACACATTACAATATGTTAAGACTAATATTTTTCACATTAGAATGGTTTTGGTTGGAAGGCCTTAAGGCCCACCTAGTCCAACCCTCCTGCAACGAGCAGATCAGGTTGCTCAGAGCCCCCTGCAGCTTGGCCTTGAATGCTTCAAGGGATGGGGCCTCTACCACCTCTCTGGGCAACCTGTGCCAGTGTTTCACCACGTACACTGTAATAAATTTCTTCCTGTTATCTAGCTAAATCTCCCCTCTTTCAGTTTAAAACCACCACCCCTTGCCCTATCACAACAGGCCCTACTGAAAGGTCTGTTCTCATCTTATTTGTAAGCCCCCTGTAAGTACCCAAGGGCTGCAGTAAGGCCTCCACGGACACTTCTCCAGCCTGAACAGCTCCAGCTCTCTCAGCCGTTCCTTGTGGGAGAGCTGCTCCATCCCTTTGATCATTTCTGTGCCTCCTCTGGACCCACTCCAACAGCTCCCTGTCCTTCCTGTGCTGGGACCCCAGAGCTGGAGGCAGCTCTGCAGGTGAGGTCTCACCAAAGCAGAGCAGGGGTGCAGACCCACCTCCGACAACCTGTTGGTCAGGCTGGGCTGTAATGGGCTTGTATTTACAGGAAAAGGAATCTCTTTCTTACCATTCTCAACTGGAAAGTCAATGCAGAAGACAAACTTCCTCTGAAAAATCTATATTGTTATCAATGCTTAATTTCATTTTAAAACAAAACTGCTGAACATACAGATATTGAAGCTCACTTGTTTACCCTTTGAAGTGGGATTTATGAAGATATTTGGGGAAAAGTCTGCATCTGACACAATTCTGCTTTCAATTTTAAAAATAAGCTGTTCGATTCCATTTCCTGAACTTCAGGAAAAACACAAGTGTAAGTGCAGTGATTGTAATTATGTAAGACTAAAAGAAATCAGGTTGTTAAGTCTTCTGGTGCGAGGCTGAAAGAACTTGATATGGGATTATGAGAATCACCCAGAAATACTCTCAATTCCTACATTCCACAGGTTAAAGTTGAAGAACTACAAGAAGATCTGTGTTTGTAGCTGCAAGTTAATAATAACTGAAGTGAATGAATATCTTTACCAACCAAACATAACTACATATTGTTAAAGATGACATTTTTATGCAACATTCTGATGTGATACTCAATGCAACTCTAGACTTCTGGAGTTACAATCACACGTGTTTCACTGTAATCCAAATTTCCAAGGTCAGTTCAACCTGGGGACAGCTTGGGGACATTTATCACACACACAGTTCTGAATGCTCCTGAAAATGCCCTGATGCCCTGACCCATCTCAGAAATTAGTATGAAAAGAACAAATTACAAACTTACCCGAATCATCATGACTGAGCACCTGATGTTATGAATCGTATCATACACCTTCTTGGAAATGTCCACAAACTGGTTGTCATCAAACAGATGCATTGTGTTCTTGCTTAAGCTCTCCAGTGCAATATTTACTTGACTAATAAACTCTGGAATCACTATTAAAACAAAAAAAAAACAAAAACAAAATTCAGTGAGCATAGAAAAGATAGAACAGGTAATGTTTTATCTTTTCAGCAAAACACCTCACATTGATAAAAAACTTTATTTTATAAAAAGCACTACACTAATAGTGCAATTACTTTTAAGTGAGAATACATTTGTAATTTTTATCACAGTTATAAAAATGCCCATGGTGAGCATGTAAGCTGTGGGGGTTATACAGTACCACAAAGAAGAAGGGAGTTTTAAAACGGGAGCTGGGGAAGCATTGTCAAAATTTGTTGGCAATTTCAATAGCAATCTTACCCAAAGAATCAGGATGAATAACCTGGCTCAAAGTTGGAACTACTGCTGAACAGACTTCCACTATTTCAAAATCTGCTTTCAGTCTGAATGGAGATGTAACTACCAGAAGATTGATGTGTATTCTTCAACCGAGGAAGTCCCACAATTGTAACCTGAATTTACCAGGGCAGTTTATCTTGTTTGATTGAACCAAACAAACTGTCCATTTTGAGTCAGTTTGATATTAACCTGTGTTTTACCCAGAATGGCCCGGGCATTTTCTTCTGATGCTCCAGGGCCTTATTCTGCATAGTGACCTGGTTGCACTGCTCTCCCCTGACCCTTCACATCTATTGGAAGCAAAGGAAACCCAGCACAGAATACAGAGGGAATGCAGATGGAAAATCCATCACACACAGGACTGCAAACAAGCCCACACCAAACTCATTTGCAACAACTTATTTCCTGTCACTATTTCCTGAGTCTGAGGACACAGAAGAAACAGAAAAGCAAAAGGATAAAACTCAACTTGTGTAATATTCAATATGAATAACAAACCTTGTGGTACTAAAGCCCTTCGTCGGGCAATGTGTTGGTTTCAAATACAAATATTACACGTGTCCCAGCCTTCACTCCAAAATTCCACACTGTGCAATTCACAAATTCATAACACATGAAAGCAAGACTACCAACACCTTAGGTGTGCAAAATTTCAGGCAAATTTTGAAGTATATAATAAATTTGTAGGCAGACAAAGCTTCACCTGAAGACAACTGGATTTCTGAATTAGAAAACCTGGTAACTTATACCTTAAGTAGTAGGAAAGGTGCCTCAATAATGCTTTAATCCGTAACTGTAATGAAGAAACACATAACCCTTGGAGACGCTTAAAATTCATTCTCAAATTACACTAACTTCACTGTCTTTGAGCCAACAAGGCACTTAATTTGAAAAACAGGGTATCTAATATCAGTGCTTCCCTCTTCAGATTATCACTGGAATTGTCTCATCTTCTGAAAAGGTCAGTGGAAAGATTTCTTAAGCAGTACAGAAAAAAAAAGTGGTACATTTTTCATTTGCCATCAAATAAAATAATTAAGGAGAGTAAGTGCCTATTTATTTAGTGCTTTTTGGGAAAAAAAACCCGAAGAACCACCATTGAGTGCAAACTTTTCACCATTTTAGGATACACCATTTCATTTTTTTTTTCCTGTTAAAGATTTTGGCCCCTAGATTATCAAAATAATTCCAAGTGGAGCAATTTTGAATAGTCATTTCATACATTTAAATAAAATTAAACACTCAAACCTTTGTATCTTCATATCTTGTTGCAAAAATGCTGCAAAGGAGAACATAGGAATTTTCCAGAAATTCAGGATTTCCACTGGTATAGTCAAAAGCGATGGGATGCTTCCCAAGCCTCCTCCCTTCTCAGCACACGTGACACAGTCACCTGCAGTATTGGGAAGCACTCCCTGCTCAGCAGCAGCATCTTCCGTGGCTGCCACCGCCCTGCAGCCCCTGTTTGCTGGCCAGGCCCTTTCCCTCAGCAGCTATTGCCACTGCCCCCTGCACCCCAGCCCCATTCCATATGCTTATTAACGGCCTTTTCCCAGCTCCTCCCGAGGCCACGCTCCTGCCCACGGTGCGTTTGTCTGTCTGAATGAATCCATCGCTCCCGTGAAGAATTAACTCACACATGCACCCTGGAGCTCGGACACTGCTGGTGGAGTGGGACAAACCACAGCTGCACTGCACACACAAACACCACCTCATGGCCTTCCCCTGGCAGCATTTGGGATGGGGGCTTTGCAGCAACAGCACTTTCACACAGGCAATTAAAACACAAGACTAACTGGAATTCTGAAATAAGTACACACCAATCTGCTAATGGAGCAAGAAAATACACTTGGGCTATCAAACAGGTATTTCCTGGTCATTTCCCCTGTAAATGATAGGATAAATCAAGATATTTGATTTATCAAATCCAAGACTACTGGGGTTTATTTTAGTTTTGAGCTCCCAAAAAATGACTTTAAAAAAACCCCAGTACTTTGGTGCATACATGAGTTCTTACCCATGGATAACTGACATCCAAAACACTTCATAGACCTCAAATGGTCAGGCAACCCTTTGAAATACTGCATTACATGGACTTGAATTACACCAATAATGTGCATTTTTCCTGTACTCGGCTTTATTTTTCTAGTCAGCCTAAGCATAGTGGAGAAGAGGATGCAAGTGAAAACAGGTGGAAATGATTCATTTTTTCAGTCTTTCAAAAGCCGGATTAAACAAGTAAAATGAAAAATATCAAGTGTTAGACAACTGAGAAGTACTAAATTTTTGTGGGGATTTTTTTGTGAGGATGTTTTGGGTTTTATTTGTACTTTATTTGTATTTTTATTTATTTTTGTTCCGTCTTGTTTCTCCTCCAGCAAAAATTAAGAGCAAATTTCAATATGAGCATCTGTAACTCTGCTTTCCCTGAGGGAGAAGGTGCAGAAAGGAGGATGTTTGGAAAATACCAGTATGTTCATAATCATAATGTTCAAAGTCCCTAAAGTAATTAAAGATTTCACACTATCAAAAAAACATTCTTGAAATTAATATTATTTATTTCAAAATTCATCAGTTTCCCTAATTCCTCTGGTTTTTTTAAAATAATAAAAAAAAAACTATTCATCTTTCCTTGTAGGCAATATCTTCTTAGTCCTCTAATATTTTTGCTTAATTTTGTCATCTTCAGTCAAAGCCAACTAATGAACCTGGTCTGCAGTTTAACAGCTGTCAGGGCCCAGCTCTTCATACAGAAAATTAAACCTCACTAACCCCTTTATTCCAATTAGCAACTCTGTGCCTGTTATTTTTAATAACAAAATGGGCAGGAAAACAGATTCTCAGCTTTGCAGAAGGCCACTGACAAGAGGTGAGAGCACGAATCACTGTGCTCGTACCTTTTAATTAAGCTGTGTTAAGCGATTAACACCACACGTCAGCCGCCATCAAAGCAACAGTCTCCAAAGCTAAACTGCCCACGTGTCCAACACTCACCTAAAGAATGTCTTAACAAAACAAATACACCTGAACAGACGTGAAAAGTCATGACCTCCTAAAACTGACCGGAAAAAAATGACTTTTTTTTTTTTTAATTCAAAATGCTTATGGTTTTTCACACACAGGAAAAATGGAAGAAACTAGCAAACCCAAAATTTATCTCAAGAAAAAGAACTTGTGGTAAATAACCGAAGTTTCCCTTCAGTGTTTATCTGCATGTACAAACACTGGGAACAACTTACCCAATGGTGCCAGCAGACTGGGAAAAGGCTGCAGAGCTCCCACTAGAACAAAGACTGAAGAACTACTCCTTCAAAGGCTGCTTTGAAATGGAAGTGAGAGCACAGCGAGTGACTGAAGCTCTCTGTGGCACAGCTTCAGAGCCCAGCTACACACACTGCAACACTGCCACAGCTTTGGCTTAACTCAGCTCCAGTGGCCTTTCGACACAGGAGTGGACTCTCTCGGCCATTCAGCCACCTGCAGACATCTTCTGTGCCCAAATGCAAGTAATTTAAAAAAATCATTAAAAAAATAATTTTGGGCAAGTTGGAGCAAAAATTGGTTTTCCTTCTGAAGATAATAAATCAGCATAAGCTACTAGTCATGAATTAGGACTCTAAGAGAAGGAAAGAGCCCCATGAGAAGTTCCAAAAACCCACCTGAGGATGGAAGTATGGTCAAGTAAGGCCTAAAAAGCTACTGGATGAATTTCATATGAAACTAGCACGATAGCAGAGCACTGAAATAAAGGAGATGTGCAGGCAGGCGAGTTCAAACAGGTGAGTGCAACCTAGACCTACGCCAAGGCACATGTGGTAGCAGCATGAAAAGAGACTTGAGGCATGAGGTGTGCACCTCAAGTATTTTATTATTCCCCCATAACCTGACCACCTACCATGAAAGTCAGTGTGATGGGTATATATAGGTTGCTCCCAGAGGATTTAAGCACTTTTCCAGTTGCAAGAATTCAGCGGAAGTGAAGTATAAGCTAAGTATGGTTGTAAAGATTAAAAACACAGCCACCTCTTAAATGCAAGGTAATACTAGAGAAAATAAGAAATCTAGTTAATAGCCACACAGCCTACATTCAGTACTTCTTTATGTAATTTCACTCTTTGAAATCAAATAATGGTTTGCACTTCTCGTGATTAAAAACTAAGCATCTGTAAATTTCTTCTGGAAAGGTATCTAAGAATTTCAGATGGTAAGAACATTGTCTATTCCAGTAAGCCAATTATGTCTATTCTCAATGCCACTTCAATCCAGAATGGTATATAAAGAATTAAAAAATAAATAAAACCCATCTAAGCTAAAGTAACTGTGCCGGTTAAGGCACACCATGCGAAATATAAGGGATCTGCTGGCAGCAGCCTGAGTCACAGCACCCAACATGCAAATCAGAACGGAACAGACTCTTTCAGTGACTGACGGAGACAGCTTCATTAGAGGTGTTCCAAAACACACTGAAATAATAATGGAATTACTGCAAAAAAAGAGTATTGTGCACTCACTGCAAAGGCTTGAGCTGAATAACACAAACAGCTTTTGAAACTCCAATCACTTGTGACTGTTACAAATCCTCATAATGCAATCCTAATAGGAAGATCAAGCTGCTTCTGACGCTGATTTCACTACAGTACAGACCCTTAATTCAAGCCTCTGTTTCTGTGATACAATGTTAAATTGGTAACTTTTTATTAAAGCACTGTATCCAGTGGCTTTCCAAGAGATATTTACATATACATACATATATATGTACATGAATAGGAGAGAAGTAGAAGACCTTTGTGACGATACGCATTTGATTTACCCCTTATATTAGCATTTATATTCAATCACCTGATTTGGTAACAAGCCTATAGATTACATGCAGGAAAAGGGATGAACTAGTTTTGGACTTAGAACACCTGAAACAGCTCATATTTCTCTGGCAGTCTCAATCCTAGGCCATTATATGAGAGGCACAATCTCAGAATCCCCCATTGTGCCCACTCCCTTCCCTGACTATTCAGAGCATAAGGATCCATAAATTATCCTAATGGAATTTAGTATTCCATGCTAAAGTTTCTGCATAATGAAAGAGTAATACAACATGAAGTAGTCCAGGCAGAGGCCTGATGCATGTAAAAAGTTTCCTAATAAAAGCAAGCTGCAATCAGTATCTGCTTCTTTAACTCAGACCTACGCAAGCTGCAACTCTGCAGAGTCATTTTGCAGCTTGCAAGGTTGTCAGACTGCTGACAGACGACAAGCACACAGCTGAGCATGTATATACATATCCATGTAAGTATTTAGAGCATTACCTAGCTATATGCGAATAGACATCATCAATCTTTTTTATACGCCTAAGTTTACAGACAGATTTATACATAAACTAGGCTGAACACGACAGCAGTTTTGTGGTACTAGATCTTCACAGCTAACAAGGGTAAGATTTTTAGGAGTTAGCTGTCCTGAATATGAGAAAATATTGATAGTGAGTGAGAGCCAATTACCAGCTGTGTGTGTTATTAACGAATGGCAACCCAGTAAATTGCTGCTTTTAATTTTGAAACAGCCCTAATTTATTCCTCCCCTGAACACACCCATGACAGTGATTCAGCTTCCTACCTGGAACACACAGTTATTTTGCTTTGCACCAAGACAGTTTAGAGGTACACACCAAGTGACTCTTCTCTGTAATGTATGGGTACAGGGGATTGCTTGTGACTTTGGAATCCCCGGACCTTCCCCTACACAAGCACCCTCTGCACAGCCTGGCAAACACATGGAACACTGTACCTGGGAATTAAAGCAGTGCCTTGCATCTGAACATCACAGTTCAAGGCTTCAGTGGGATCCCTCACAGGGATCTTCAAGGGGATCTTTGTGGGCATGGTTTTGAGAGAGTAGATGCATTTCCCTGTCGAAGGAACTTATTAGAGGCAGGTCACAGAATCCAAAAGAGCACAAAGATCATTTAAATCATTTACATAATCCTCCTTTTTTTGAAGCCCTCTATTACTTAATACATTTTGCTGCCATGCTCAAGGACAGACTGACCATGAGATCCCAGATGAGAATGGCATTTCCCCCTAGGACAGATGAGAGGAATTTCAGAATTTATCTTTCATTCCTTAGCAGACAGAGTGGGCCATGTGGGCCTGTCTTGTCTCATCAGTCCCCTGCTACAGCAGGGCATTCATGAGCTGTGGAAACAACCACTACTCCTCAACTCAGTTCACAGTCCAGAACATGCCCTTCCTTACTCTAAGTCCCCGGGTTTCATTTAGAGGCATCCACACTATGTGGAGTGGCACATAAATACATAGAAGCTAAGACTAGTAAATACCCTAAGTCTGTACCTAAAAAAAACCCCAAAACACAGCCAAAGCTCAGCCAGCAAGAACAAGGAGACAATTAACACACCGAGCAGTTTCTACAGGCTGCTGACCTAAGACTCCAAAATTGGGATTTCCCAAATGGACTGAGCGGAACACAGAAAATGCCATAAAAAAGAATTTAAGAGGAAATTGAGGTCTTTGCAGGGGGAGTGACTTCAGATATTCTCTCTCATGTATAAGGAACAGAGAGCAGCTTTTTAGTAATTTAAGCGGGAAATAGAAGTCCCGAGAATTTAATAAAAAATAAAATTACAACTACCCCAAACACCTCTCTGTGAACCTTGTTTGGTTGTATTGTAGAAGCATTGTGCTATAAACCACCTAAGCTAGAGAATGGTGTTAATTCACAAAAAACCTTACAGCCACCCCATAAGGGAGAACAGCGGGAAGAAACGACTGAGCACAGCAGTTACCAACAAACGCACTTGTCTGTCATCCCCAGCAAGTGCTTCAGTGAGGGGGCACAGCAGAGAGTGGTGCTGAGGTTATGACCTGCTTGGTACAGGCTGGTTTCCACGTACTACAGTAACATTACTTCAGGAGACACCAGTTTCAGAAGCTCAGAACATGTAACTGAGCCACATTTTCCCAAATGTAACTATGCTTACAATGAGTTGGTCTTCAAAAAGTTAGCACCAGACAACAATCTAAACATTTAATTTTGAGATGCAGCCAGTTATTTTGGTAGATTACTAGAAATACTGTCTTTTTAGAAATCTGGTTCCCAGTGGGTGTAGCATCAACCTAGAAAACCTGAAAGTAATTAAATTAGCCATAAAGAATAAAACTGCACAAGATTCCAAGCTTCTTTTGGCCCAAAGACAAAAAAAAATTTGCTTATCCCAATGCATCAGAAAATTAATGCAGCTTTTTAGGCAGAGTCAGGTATAACGTTTTTGACATACGTTAGCAAACAACAAAAACATAGAAGACAAAATGCCCTTGGGCAAAATGTATTTGGGAAACGGGTCACTACATTTTAGTTCTGTGTCTACTACAATAGTAACCTGGAATAACTGAAATAATTTAATCAAGAAGAATTATTTTTCATGGAAGACTGCTGACATTTAGAGAGCAAGCACAAGAAAAATACAGCTTGGTAGCCAAAATCCTCAAATACTTAATTACAGTGAAATACCAATAAATGCTGTCAACTGCAGAAAATATATTTTTCTGAATGGTGCCAGAAAAATACTGTCTCTAAATTTAATATTCAGAGCTAGCCTCAGAATGATTCAGAAAGCAGTGACTTGTGACAGACTAACTCTGTGTGTGCTCCCCGCCTTTACTGCAGCCCTTCAGTGCAGTGGGACCCTGTTCAGTGGGATCACAAACACTGGGACCAGGCAGAAGGAACAGGGATCCAGGGCTTGTACCACAATCAGAGAAGGCAGTGGCAATAGTGCCAGTGGATTTGGAAATAGGTTCTAATTGCTGAAGCCCACCATGTGAGCTTTCATTATTAGAATATTGTATTACTGAAATGGATTAAAATCAAGAGTGATAAAGCGATGCTGGTACATTTAATGAGAATGTTCAACTGTAGCAGATAATCATTTCAGAGCAATAAACCTGCTAGTTGCAGAAGGTGGAATACCAATGGGCAGCTTGTTTGTGGCCAAGGTGACAAACTCAAGTGTCACCCCAAGACAGGGTCTCTTTAAGGGTTCAAAGCACGAACCTGAAGGGGGCATTGGCACTCTACGCTGACCATAACTGCATCCTGCATTACATGTTCTGCCCTACAAAAGAAACCTTGTCTTACCCAACTGCCTACCAGTAAGGCTAAAAGAACCTTCTTCAGTATTTACGTGAATCTCTCTTATCAACTAGTGGCTAAACAAATTAGCAACATTTACAGATATTAGTGCAAATCCTACTTTTATCAGCAGCGAAAAGTTCTTCAGATAAAGAAAGTTCTGTACAAGAACATAAAGAACAGTTGGAGTACCAGCTGTAACAGGTACTGACTGTTCTGCATGGACACTCAGGGAGAGAACTCCAACTGCAGCGGACTGCTGACAGATAAGAAAGGGACTGCCAATTACATTTCCTGCTACATCCAATTCCGTGGAGAGACTGTGGAAAGGCTGAAAAGGTTCCACAAGATGTTTTTGTTCTTTACTTGTGGTTTACAGTTTACAAAGACTGACTACAAGAAAGCTTTCTCCCAACCTGCAATACAGAAATAATAATTTTCCTCCAAGACACAGAATAGTGGACTGTTAAAGATTCAAGAAAGTCAGTTATCAGCTCACAAACGATGGTTAGAAACTGAATAAAACTACTCTGAATAAAACTACCATTATGAGAAACTGAATAAAACTACCATTGCTTCTAACACTATTAAGATACAAACTCTAAAGGTGTTTGTAGATACAGGTTCTTAATTGCCTTATTTATCTCACAGAATAAAATATAAGCAAGACAAGTGAACAAATTAAGCAAATACAAGATGACTATGTTGTTATTTAACAGAAATCTGGAGCACCGCTGAAAATTTTACTATTAGCTCTCAGGAAAAAAAGAAATTATCACAGTTTGAAAAGAGCATGCTGAGGAGTAAACAAACACTCTGAAAAACAGAGCACCTAGAGGTTTTAAATGCTTCTTTGCCTATTTGGAAACGTATCAGACTAAATCCCACAGATGGATTGCATCCATTTGCAATGTTTCTATGTTTGACCACCATTTAATACACGATACTTCCATGTAAGAGGTCTGTATTAGCATTCTGGAGAAATCTGCAGATTCAGAATGACGTATGTGCAAGCATTTTTACACTGAAAGGCCTTGTCAATAGTAACAGTATGTATTTCTAATAACAAGCAAATCACTAAGCACAGAAAGAACTCTAAGAATCTGAGGTTACTAAAGAGTATGAATGCCTAAATTAAAACATTTAATTACCCAGAAAAGATGACTCATATGAATGCAGCTGGTGTCTAACACACGGAAGAAATACAACATACATTATTTGAAAAGGATTCTGCATATCATCTCCTTAGACACAAGACCAACACAACATCAGGTCAGTCACAGCTTTGTCCAGCTAAGTTTTGAAAAGCTTCAAAGACAGAAATGTCATTGCATCTCTGTTCTAGTGCTGCACTACAGTGAATAAATCCCCTGCTCTGCCCACACTGTCCCTGAACTTCTCTGCTGCAGCGTGTGGCCATTGCCCTTAGTTGTGCCACCTGGCTCTGCCAAGACTGAGTGGCACCAGAGTCACTGCAGCTCTCTCGGGAAGCTGCAGGTTTCTATCCGTTGTCCCTCGGCTGCCATCTCCCCACGTTAACCTCTCAGTCTCTCCCCCTTCTCTCAAGTCACCTGCACTGAGGCCCAGCCCATCCTCAGCATCCTCTGTTCTCCAGAACACTCTCCTCCAACATTTCGAGTTTGGCAAGGCCTACTTTGGAAAGCGTAGAGTGACTACCATCCTCTTTCCAAGGGTCACATTCTGAGATCTTGCCCATCTTCCTTTTGGCACTCTTATTATAATTGATGTATCAGCTTTAATGTTTGGCATACTATCATTAAATATTATTTATTTTACCATGAATGCTTCCTCAGAGATCTGCTTCACAGTATTTCCTGAAATCTAGCCTCCCCTTCCTAAAAAAATAAGCATATCAAAAGCAACAGTATGCTGATATCATCTAGAATTGCTCACTAAACACTTCTGACTTCAGACCTAGGAATCAGTTTCAGGCAATTATCTTAAGCCTCCCTCAATGCCAAAAATATGATTCCTGGGAAAGCACTAATATTCTGGTGCAAGGAATGTTACTTGAAGCTTCAAGTCAGGAAGAAATTATAAAATTGATCTATAAGGAAAAAAATCCAAAACCCCAAACTAAAAAAGCTTTTGAAACATCTGTGGGTTTTCCCCAAATATTCCTGTTGATTAGGAGGGTCATCAACAGGTTACTGCCTAACCTGGCTGCCAAGGCCCGGTATTCCATGAGCAAAGCATGGCTGCTACCTTATAGCACCTGGGAAGGGTGAGGAATTCTGAAACAACTTTTGTGCACAATACCCGAGATACAGACCTTCCCATCTGCTGACTGGAGCTGTCTACCCCTTGACTTTTTAATGCTTTACAACAATCAAAAAGGAGTGACAGACAGTTGTACATTTCTGCATGAAACTCCATGACAAATGCTTCAATTCTGATGGATGCATTCCATGCTTTGCCTGCTATCTACTGAATTATTCCAAAACAACTGCAGCTGTTTAACAGCACTGGGTAAACTGAGGAGGTGGTCTGCTGTTCTCATCAACTGTGACACAAAATAAAGCCCGCAGCAAACAAAACCAGCTTCAGAGATGACCTTGCCCAGCAGTGGGATTCTGGCAGAAAACAGAATACAGTCCCCAGAAAGCAAGGAGAAGCCTATTTACAGAAATTTATTTGGCATATAATGCATTCAATGCCACTTCTCCAAATACTGCCATGAATGGTGGTGACAGACTTACTGAGACAAGGTGAACAAAATGAAGACAAGCTTATCATTTATGATTTCAGCAAGAATCAATTTTACTACGTTAACAGATTTATAATCCAAACATACATACACAGGCATATATAAATCCTACTGAATAATGCATATGCTCCCCCCATCAAGAGCCACTGCATCATTTCCAGATCTAACAGTTCATGGTTTCTAAGGAAGGAAGCACGAAGAGCTGAGGGCATGTTGCCAGAAAGGAATTACTAGGAAAATCTTAAACAGAGTTGAGTTAGCTGTATGTAGTTGGAAATATTATTGGAGGGAGGCGGGGCGACCATATAATATTATGATAGGTCATGTTACGAAAGTTATGAATTTTACTATAAAACATAAAAATGTATTACATGCAAAAATGAAAACTGTGCAAGGTGCTTTTTGTAAATTCAGGTTAGGAAATTATCTCTATGAAGAATTTAAGAGTGAGCTAAGGTTGAAGAACAAGAACATACTGCCATTTTTCAGGTCTAAGGAAATCCTTAGTGAGATTGGATTCATACTGAAGATTTAAACCAAAACAGTCTTCATAGATACTATGAAACAGAGAATGAACTCTTAAGCACTGATGATTTCTGAAATCAAGTTACTTAGCCCACAGTCCTGTTTAGGAGGCAGATCAGGCTCTGACATGCAAATGGTCAGAAGAGTGGTAAATCCCAAAGTATTCAAAACACTTTAGTCTGTACTGGGAAAACCCAGCAGGTAAGATCTGACCAGCTGGCTCCACAACATGTCAGATGAAATCAAAGCTGCTCATTAAGAACCAAAACATTCCTATTGCAAAAAGCTTGAAAAACAGACAAAAACCTCAGCTTCTGTAAGAAAGATGCCATCTCCAATGTATTACAGTGCTCTAAAAGACAACAGAATGACAGGATTCTTTGAATGTGGAATGGCAAAGGAAATAATCAGCTGGTGTCTGAGACACAGCAAGCTAACCATGGACAAGGGCAACAGACACAGCATGCTTGTAACTCCCCCAAAATGCAAAGGAACAATAGCATCAGGGTTTGTAGGTGCAAGACCACAAGAAAAACATGATGACAACAGTAATGAGATAAAACCGTGCTCCAGAGTCTCTGGAAAACACATTCCGAATAACTGGACAGCTTACAGAGCTGGAAGTGAAAGGCAGGTACGCACTTGTGAATGAAACGTCCTTAACATTACAGAGGTCAAGGCACTCAAGACTTTGTGCAAGAAAGTCACAGCTGAAATGAAGGTAATGGTTTTGATACGGGCACAGAGATAACCTTGTGCAAGTTCAAGAGTTTGCTTCAGTTAATAACACATAGTAAAAGCACTAGTTCCCTGATCTTGTAATCTGCTTAAGGAAGGGCTGTCATTAATGAAGGGACTCTACTGAACCAGACCAGTCCAGTGGTCCTTAAGATATAAAAGGGAGAAATATATTAAAAGGGATATATGAAAGTTATACAGACATTGGAACGTCACAAGTCATTTCTTAAAGCAGCTTCGAGGGAAGATTTATCACAAAATGTCAGGTACAGTGACTACAGAACGGCAATTCTACTTGAAAAAACCCAACAAACCAACCAACCTAAAAAAAACCTAGCCCACAAAACACTGGATAGAGGAAAAAAAAAAAGCCATCACTGCCTATTAGTACACTTTCATCCTCACTTTCCCTGTAGGGCCTGTGGAAACTGCAGAAGCAAAGACAACACTGGTGTTCAGTGGTGTTCTGACTTTAAGGAAGGCTTACCCAAGTGTCCTCTGCTCCAAAATCAGACTGCAGGTAAACCAGGCTTCACCAAGGAACATGGCAAATTCATTATCATGGGAGCAGGATTCAGAATTCACACAACATCCTCCCTTTTCCAGTTCTTCCACCAATGCCACTCAAACCAAGAGACCCTTCCCTCACCTCCCTCCCTCTCCCCATGTAACTTAGATGGAGCAAAACCACATGTGCCAAATCCATGGCAGGTAACATAAAAGGTATTTACGATCCTAACTCAGGAAAATGACCTAACAACCAAAAAAGTATCAAAACTCAACTTAACACTGCAAAAACAAGGTTATTACCTTCAGAAACATGAATTTATTTTATAACAATGCTGCATTTTAAATGCTGCTCTTAGTAATATTTCTCTTGAGAAGGAGGAAAGTCCTTGGAGACTTTGAGTGTGTTCAAGGACTGCCCTGAACTGTGAGTCTGCGCTGGGCACTCTGAAGCTGTTACTGAGCAAGGCCTGGGGAGCAGTGCACTGAAGAGAAGTTTCTTCTCAGTGCATTAAATGATCACTAAGTGCAATGGCATTTTAAAGAAGCAGATGTGTCATTAAAGGCACCTTAGTGCCCACACAGTGCTTATAATCAACATGGACATTTACTGCTATTAACACTGAAGCAAAGCTATTTTTGAGCTAGAGGAAAGGAAGAAAAGATTGGCAAAAAGAAATGACTGTGTTCAGGGTCATTTTTTGATTACCTGGAACACAAAAAATGTTGGCATTTTCCCCTATTTTTCAGAACATTCTTCACACCAGAAGCAAAATCTGGTTTTTAAAGCCAACATTTTTAACAGAATTTCACAGAAGGATCAGAACAGAGCCCTAAAAGAAAAGCCTCACTGCAGACTCCACTAAATGGAAGTTACTGACTCTATAATAGAGTAACAGCCACAAGAATGAAGTTACTGCTTAAGTTATAGTCTTACAATCATCATGTAACTTATACAGAAAGAATGTTTGAGGCTAAGTCATGAAAATACCCTCAGTGTTTTTCTCGGCCCACGCTTTTTTTCCTCTTAGCTCATTCAAAATTCTGCTGAAGAGTTTCTTACAAGCTGTTCCTTGTCTGGGTTGTGCACCAATTTCACAAGTTCACCAATTCCATAGGCTTGCATACTCAGACCTCTCTCCTTCTTTAAATGTTTTGGGGATTTTCTTTTTTTTTTAATGTATTTTGAAGTGACAAGAGTCGGTCCTCTTCTTCAGCAGTCTCTGGGCTTCATAAGAAAGGGTAAAAATCACTGAATACTAAACAGACTTGAACAGCAAGTATTCTCTTTAGTTCTCATTCTGAGAGTGATGAACGAGTGGTGAAAAATAATTTTTCATTAAAAACACTTGTCTTTCTAAATTAATAAAACTTAGGATTTTTCATGTGCCCCACAGAATGAGTCAGATGTATTCACCTCATTTTAGCTACCCCCAAACAATTTAGAATAAAGTTGGTCATATTGGTATCTTTTGTTCTACAACAAGAGGTAAGGACCTTCAACAGCCCATTCATCCCATCTAAGGATCCTACCTGAAGATACATCTTTGAAAGAGCCACTGAAGTCTCTTGAGGTGCTCCTTGGTCCCCATGCTGGCTCACGTGGCTTTGCCAAAGATGACAAAATAAGTACTAAATGTCAGAGTGGGCAGGAGAAAACAGACCACAACCTCCTCTTGCATTTCCTCTTTGGAGGGTGTCTTTTGGGTGAAAGAGAGTCACGTTCCTGAAGAAGAGCAGACAATCCCTACTGCAAAAGACTCAGGGCATGGAACAAAGGAAACTGACAGTCATTTCACATAAGATGCTGCAACAAACCTGTGACCTGGATTTGAAAGAGGCAAGTGAAGCAGCCAGGAAAATACAAGCCATTAGCTTGTGCACACAGGCTTGCAAGAAATAGAAAAGCTGAATAAAAAGCCTAAGACAGAAGGAAGTTTGTATCATGAAAACACCACTGTCTTTCTATGGCTAAGATAAATTACCTTTTCCCAGAGAAAAACAATGCAGTAGATTTAATCCACCCTAGAGAATCAATTAATAGATTACTGTACAGGAACGCTCTGTTTCAGGTGTAGTAGATCAGTATTAATATGGAGCTGTACAAGTGCTCACACTGAAAGGGCTATGAAGGGAAAGGGGAGACTGGAAGTTGCCCAAAATAGCAATCTTAGGACCAGAAAAGAAATAAATAAAAGCATTAGTGTAAATAAATAAATTCATTCATACTGGCACATGCTGCCAGTATGTTACAACATGCTGCCAAAAAAGTAACTGAGGCTTGTGAAAGTTTTAAAGAGAAATCACTGAACACAAACCCAAGTGCTCCAAAAGAGTTCTCAAAACTTAATGTCTTTGGCCCACTGGGGACTTGAGACAGTTAAAATACTTCCAATCTTTGTCTCCACCCTTTTCCTTGTTTTTTTTATAAGATCTGTAGACAGATAACTAAATAACTAAAGGATTTATGTATGTATTTACACATATATGTATATCATTATACTTTGGCATTACAGCAAAACTGCAGACCAAATTTACAATACAGACTTTTTACTATATCAACAGATATATGCCATAATATAAATTGTTGACTTAAATTTAACTGCTGCAGATTCTGGCAGGCAATAAAATAACAGAGAAGACTGGTATTTAAAAGTACAGAACAAGATCACCCTTCCAGTTCTGAAGAAGAAATACCTCAGGGTTTTATAAACAGAGTTCCTAAAGGTTTCATTTTGCTTTGATACAATAGTACACAAACCCTACCAAAATGCAACAATCTGCGTATTTCAATCCAACCAACAGTGCCAGATATCAGGAACAACAGAGGCACCAGCAGGAATGTTTTCACAGCCTTAACCATACCACAACAGCCTCAAGCTCAATTACCTTATCCTTGTACCATCAACAGGCACTGTGGGGTTAAACCCACTGCCTCCACAGAACACACAGACCCCACGGCTGACCACTCTTCTCCAGTGTCCTCAAGGTTTTATGCAGACCCTGGGCCATGACACTTCCAGGGCACGATGCTCAATGCTGACTTACAACCATCTGCACCGGGGCCTTGGCTGGAATGCTCTGCCGCTCTTTCCTACCCACACACCTCCACGCTCTTCCCACAGAAACCTGAGAGCAGGAGAGACAGAGAACGTCCCGGTGTCACTGTGGTGTAGAACAAGGGTGAAGCCAGCACAGTGTTCCCTCACGGCGGGAGCTGGGGAGCATCCCTGCATCTCCCCATTACCGCAGCCTTCAGGACAGGGTATCAGCAGAAACTCTGCACAGGCCCTGGCAGTGCAACTACAGAGTCACAGAACCCTTTCGGTTCAGAAAGACCAAGATACCAAGTCTATCTATAGCTATTTCCAACACGAGATCATGTATTCTCTCCCCACAATCTCGTGCTTCATTACATTCTAAATTGGCCTGTGGACACCAGCCTTCTCTAATACGTGACCCTGGCCTACGCCCGCCCACGCAGTGACCTGCATAAAGCAGCTGTTTGTAACACAACTGTGTACGATCACATAACCACAACGTCCTAACGCATGCCGTGCACACAGAGCGCAAATCAAGGCATATCAAGGCTGCAAAGACAACTCCAGTTCCGGTACTATTTAACTTCTAAAAGCTCAACTCCACACCATAAATGGGGCTTTTGCAGAGCCCTGTTGTTAGTTTTTGTGGGGTTTTTCTTCTTCTTCAGGTAAAGGGAAGGGGTAAAACAGAGGAACAGTATAAATACATCTGAGAAAGCAGCCACTCCATTGTACAGTGTTGTAGAGACGCACTTGGCTGCCAAAAGCTCGTATGTACACTGGACTACACAAACTAAGCTAAGAAATTAAGCTCCAGTTTTTAATACTCATTCTGTGGCAGTACTAAGATATTACTGTTGAACAGCTCACTTTATCTTAAATATGTCTGATGTCTTCCAGCTGAAGAGACAGATTCAGCGATATTATGCTCTTTTCTTGCATACTGCAGCGCAGAGAATTAAACCTTTCTTTTCTTATAAATTACCTCAACATATATTCTACAATTTAACCTTGATCTTCGTTTTAACAAACAGTAAACATATCTGCTCCTCTTTCTGCATGCTTTCTCCCTCCTGTTACCTCCAATTTGCATCCTTCCTATTTCTTCTCCCATTCACTCTTCCATTTTTGTTTTTACTTCTCTGCTATTTCCACGTATGCTACTTGTCTGTAATTTTGTTTTCCCTAATTCTATACTCTGCCTGCAATAATTTCTTATCAGTAACACTTTACCTCTTCATTAGGCATAAAGGATGCCCTTCACTACCCGAGGTTATTCGTGTAAGTTAACCAAGACAGCATAAATACAGAGTTCTCTCCTGGTGAAGTGTCCCCTTGCAATCAGCTGGGAAAGACCCAGCTGGGATAGAATGGTTTAGGTTACACTTGAGGGCTGCAACCTACCCGCATTTTACCTGTTAGCTGAAAAAGTTAAATAAAACAAAACCAGGAAGCAACCAAGCAGCCCTCACACAGTCTGATGTCTGTTCATTGCAGATCATATAAATACAGGTGAAAATGAGAAGTACACATCTCTTTTTTCCACTCCTGTTGAACAACATAAAGACAGTGAATTCTTTAAAGTACTTCAAAGTCATTTGAGACGTCACCATGCTTGATGTCCCTTGAAACAAGTAAACATTCCAACCACAACCGGTTTTATGCCTCCCCGTCTTCTGCAGACAGACAGGTCTAGGTATATTATATATATTACTGTCAAAGCAAGGCAACAGAACAGAAATCAGTGTCAACTCCTAATGTCTTCAAACACTATCAGTTTCAAGAAAAACGAGCTCAGCTTTTAAACGAGAATCAAAACTATGCTTTTCTATGCTGCTTCCCTTGGTATTTGTCACAGTACGTCCAGAAAACATGAAGAAAGGAATGCAATGGTGAAAATTTTTCAATTTTCTCATCAAAATATAATAAGATAAAAACAGGCAAGTCTATTTTAAACTCTTCCCACTATTCTGTCCCTTTTGCCACTTCACTACAATGTCAGTTTACTCTCGTTCACATGAGGACAGTTCTGCCCTGGACATATTTGAACTCATTAAGAGCGAGCTCAAACAAAATTCCTGTCTTTTCTTATGGTAAAATAAAGCAAATGTCCGTCAAATGTAAGGTACTAGACATTTGTTTAGATTGACAGAGCTAGGATGTAGACTTCTGAGTTCAAGAAGCTAAATCCTATATTCCAGAGATGTACAGACTTGGAGAAGATCTCTTAGGAGCAGTTTAACTGCCCAACTATTAGACTTGCAACCATTGAAAACATGGAAGTACTGGGAACTCCACAGGTAATTTCTTTTTTTATTAAGTATACACTATGAAAGACCAGAGATTCATTTATGGAAAACACAGGAACCACTTATAAAATAGCGCAGTTACAACCCCTGTGGCCAGTACAGGCATTTTCCAACGTAGGATGCCCTCTTTTTTAGTACTATGCAAATGTAAAGGAGACCACTAAACATTTTAGGAAGTTTCACATTTGCTTTGCAAAACTGAAGATTTTTTGGGACATCTGATTGCTGCTCAACAGCCTTTAAAGTGGAACTACGCACAAATCATGCACCTGCTTCTCTGAGTTTGCCTTTCATCTGCTTAGAGCAGGCGTGGTAAGGCCAGTGCAACAACGTGGGAAGCTCCCGCCTCGTTAGTTACAAGTCTTCAAACATTGTTAAGTGCATTAAGAACCCCAGTAACACTCTTCCATAACTTAAGAAACCTTACAGACATCATGTAATTCAAGTACAATTTTAAAAATGACTTTCAACTGTATGGTCTCATCCTAACTCAACAGCTTGCTGAAAAGAGAGTAGAGACCTCAGAGGGAATCATCAGTGCACCACCCGTGCATTACATCAGAGATCCAGAGGATTCACTTTAAATGTGGCATATAAAGGAAAGGTTACACCACCATAAAAGCTCCAGAAATCAGACTCACCAGCCTTGGTGAGATGCTGCACGTGCATCATGACCCCCTCGGTGTAAGCTCCCGGCTCGTAGTTGTCCATCTCCCCTGCCACGATGTGAGCGACCCTGGCGGCGCGGCCGCGGATGGCGCCCGCGGCACGGTCCAGGCCCTCGGCATCCTGCTCCCTCAGCGCCACGATGCACCGGTTCACGTCCTCCAGGATGTGGCTCTCTGCAAGCACAACAGCACTGCTTTAACACACACCTCGTATGCACTCAGACACCACTTACACACGCAGCTGAGCTCGGCTACAAAACTTAGAGTGGGAAACCCACACCGAACTGCCTTGAAATTCTGCTAACAATTTACTGATTCCTAGAATTCAAAGGCACTGTAATACTCTCCTATAAGCAAGAGCAACAACAAAATACCGAGTCAGAAAGTGTTATGAAAACACGAAGACCACAAAACCTTATATACAAGGTAAATATTTGCAAAATGAAAAAATTTATTAAAGCTGCTACTTTATTGTTGAAACCTTCTTAAGCCACTGTGACAACATCTTCCCTAACGAGACGAGTCTCCAATGACAACTGCTCAACAACTAAACTAACTTCTTTTATATCGACGCCGTAGGATGCTCATGCTACATTGAACTCTAAAGTAAATTATCACCCCTCTGTCTTTCTAAACACAAATTTTTCACCTAGCAGTAGTAAAGTTGTATCTGTGCTTACCAAACCATTCTTTGATACTCCATTATGTAGAAAAGGGGAAAAAAAACCAGGAGGAAGGACAAAGATGAAGGAGAAAATACTGGTACTAAAGACTGGTCCTAAACCAAAGGGTAACAAGCACAAGGATTCAAATCAAGCTAGAAGACAGTAATGTCAGGGACTACAGAGAGAGCAGTTACGTGGTGTGTTAATATTTCCATCTATACAACCAATATTGAAGGACACAGTCCTTTTTTTTCAGGCAAACTAATGCAAATATAAAATTTAACTTATGGTACAAAGGTAGTATTTAAAATATGGTTTTAAATTATAATATATTTACTGCTTTAAAGCTTAAATACTTCTTAAAAGCTTCCCTATTAGTGCTAGTATTGAATTTCCTTTCCTACACAGATCTTCAATCTGCTTTGTCTCTCAAGAGAATGTACTACAACAGCATTAGAAGTGCACTTTGTGAAGGCAATAGATTTGCTCCGTCTTCAGAAGTACCAGTGAAACTTCCCTTGCACTAAGCAACAAATTAATTCAGAGCTTACAGGTTTCTTGTTATTTCACATGACTGCCATTTGGTACATAAGTATTAAATTATGTCTTATGTTATACAATAAATTGGACAATCACAGTAACTTGGACAGATAAAACACATCATTAGGTAATCCTAAATTACTAACTGGGTCTGGCATGAGTATCTTGGGATTCCGCCTATGCAAAAACCTACGAATTCTGGTTCAGTTTATGAAATGGCTACATCACAGAATGCCTCTGGAAACATAAAGCGTCCTTATCTTTTTCAGATCCATGTCACCACCTCCAAGGTCAGCAGAAAAAGAGAAGTTTAATAATGCTGGCTTTGTCAGCACTCTGTGTTCATTTGGTAGCTGCACCAAATGGACTGACAGCTCCATGGGTGCAGCAAAAAGGCACTCGGAGCACTGGCAGCTACTTCAGTTCCTCCCATGCCAAGCACAACACGTCCAGCTGGGAAAGAAGCCACCAAATGACCAGGTGCACAAAGATGTTCCAGGCACTAACCTGTGCCGTACAGGTTAGAACTCTCCTTTTCCAGGCATCTCTCCCTGTGTGCTTCCACACTGGAAGGCTTCTAAACCAACCAGTTCGTCAACGTGCCCAACGATGGAAAGAGAGGGATGACACGCACAGAATGCAGGAGAAACTACTAAAATACCCCACTTCTGCTGCCACAGTTATGTCTAAAACGAAGTAGCATGGGCCACTATTGTATTAGTTTTAAGACTGTCGATGTATTAGCAGAGACCGTGACAGGAGTGGATAGTACAACTACCACTTTAAGGGCCTTGGTGTGCAGAATACACTGCTTTTTACTGTCCAGCAAAAACAGCAACTAAAGGGCTTAATCCTGTGTGAACAGAAAGGCAGGGCTCTTCTGGGATTTACCAAGCAAAATCTCCATAATGCAAAAACATAGTTACCATCTTATTTCATACGACATGAATCTCACAGGAACTAAAAAAATAAAACTGCATGCAGCCTGACGGACATACCGTATGAATGGAACACATGGTGGAAAGCTCCCAGTTTCCTCACCCTTCTAAGGGATGTCGCTAACAACACTTTTATGGAACAGCAAACTTGAGACCGAATGCTCAACAGAAATGCAATTACACCTGTATGTTGTAAGCCTGAGATTCCCATCAGCAGCTTCCTTCCAAAATGTCAAGGCTCCTTTAAAGCCGTTTTAGAACTGGATGTAAATTAGACTGTGATGTACACTTTCAGATACTGTGTTTCAAAGACGACAAAGAAGGACAAAAACTTCATTAATTTTGTACTGTCCATCCACCTCGTACTAGAAAAGCAGTGCAACAGGTTTTCTTGCCTCATCCATCCACGGCCACACGTCAGGGGTCACTGGGAACCTGCCCTATGCCATTTGTGTGTCAGACACTCCCAAGCCCTTGGCCGCATCACACCAGGTACAATGTGCACACACAAAACTCACAAGTGAGCTTGTCCCCAGCACGGGCACTGCCCAGCAGCACTTGCTGAATACCCACAGCCAAGAGGCAGCCTCTCACAACGTTCTGAAGCTCTTCCCAGATGAGCTACTTCACAATCAATAAAACTTCGCTTAACTTAATTTTCCCAAGGCACAAATAAGCTTATACACTTGCCTTAGGAGATCTAACAGAAAAGAAAAGAAACAGCACTGATCACAGTCCAGTTGAGATTGTTTTAACCTCTATCTTTCTTCCTCCTCCTATACAAAATGCATTAGGTCAACTTTTGATTTTCATCCAAGTATCTTACTTTCCAAAGCAGAAAAGGAAGATTAGGATGATGTACCATCTCTTTGCCATGAGTCAATGTCTAGCAGAAGAGTTAATTGTAACAGTGGATTGATAGATGCTTAAGGAAATTGTCAGATTGCCATGGCTGCCACAGCAATTATCATGAGCAGTGCACTGCACCTTCTGATTTCCCTCTGAGATTTTGGTGTTACTCAAAAATGGCCAAAAATCATATCTCAGCTGAGCTAACCAATGGCTAATAAAGCTGTCTGACAAAGCCATGACTCAGACTGTCTCTGGGACAAAATCAATAGCTCTTCCTTTGCATGTCATCTAAGAAAAAGACAGGTGATGCCCTTCCACTCCACTTGGCACTGATTAAGGCCTCAGTTGAAGCACTTTAATTAAAGTTTCTCTGCTCAGCTAAAAAAAAAATTAAAATTGTGAACTAAATGGAGACATTATGAAAAAAAGAAAAATAATTACTAGAAATTTTAAAAATGTAGTACATGAAGAAGCATTATAAAACTCAATTTGGTCTCCTGAAGACAAGACAGAAAATAAAACATTCTTTTCTGCAAGCCCTAAATCATAAAATTAGGGATGTATGCAGTGATAGAAATCACTTTTTGGCTAGACTATCTTTTCCCATCTGTTGGCATGATAAAATGGGAAGCAAAGAAACTTTTGTACAAAAAGTCAGCTTCCTTTCAGATAACTCCTATTCCCTGAGCATGGTACCTTATAGTGCTCATAAGAAAAGGATTCCAAGTTTTCCAATAATGGCACTACCTAGCATGGCGAAAGACATGCTCCCATAGATTCATAATGCTTTGAGGAACTCCAAAAAGGTATTTGACAGCAAATGAATGTTAAGACCATCCATACTTAGATTTAGCAAGTTTTAGTGCCAAAGTTAAGAGAACAGAGCAACTAAGCAGAAAGTGCAAGTCCCAGTATACAACTCCCTGTTATCACTCCTCTTGTATTCAGACAGAAAAAAACCCACAAAAACAAAAAACCCAAGTTAATCTCATTCCCACCTTTTTGCTACATACTGAAGTTCAGACAATGCTCAAGGCTAAATCTCCATCAGCAATCTTATGAAATAGATTTTCTTGGCACTTGCAGCTCTTTTAATAAAATCTCTATATTCTACAAGCAAGACAGTCTTAGTCACTACTCAGAAATAAAATCACTGGTAATCACCTAATGTCCAAAGTTCCTGGCAATTTCAAGAGAAGAATTTTTAAATTAATAGAAAAGTGCAGAAAAATAATTACTTAGAACAAGGAAAATACCTATCCTTTCTTCCCTAATTGTATTAACTAAACATTCTTCATCTGCCAAATCTAAGGAACTAAATGATAATTTCCAATATTGTTTGTTGCTAATCCATCTGATAACACTGTCATTCTGTCTCAGACCAAGGGCAGTACTGACAGGCTGGGTCCCCAGTTGTCTGGTATTGAGCCAAATGCATTCGCACTTCCAAAATGCTCCAGTTTTAGACGCACAGAGCCATAACATAGAAAGCGTTAAAGTGTGTACTGTCCAGCTTAAAAGGCAAGGAGGATCCAGAAAGCTACGGGCTAAAGCTTCACCTCGGTTCCTGTAAAAATTATGAACCAAGACCTCCAGGAAAACATTTCCAGGCACCAGAAGGACAAGTAGATTATGAGGAACAAACAGTACTGATTTACTACTACGGGCAAATCAAGCATGGACAAGCTGATTGCTTCAGTGATGAAGGACTGGCTCTGTGGATGAGGGCAGTGCTCCGGTTACCCCTTACTTGAAGAACACTTATGCCAGTGTCCCCAGCCTCCCCACAGGGAAACGAGGGTGGCAGTACGTGGGCAGGTGAACAGCCACAGGCAGGAGTCAGCCCTGCAGGCTCACCGAGGAGCAGGCAGCAGGACCAAGTCACACAGTGTGCTGGGACAGCTGCTCCTCAGGAAGGGGGATGACGAGGCTGGGATCGTTTAAGGCCAGACACACCCTGAAGCAGCTCTGGAGGTGACATCGACTGAGCAGACCGGCTGGCTCGTACTCCAGAGGACAGGGCTGCCACCCAGACCAACCCTGACAAAATGGACAAATGCACCAACAGGCAATTGGTCAGCAGGAAAGCAAAGGAAACTTGGGACTTGATATAAGGAAAAAAAAATAGTTTCTCCATTATGAGCATGGGGAAACATTTCAACAAACTGCATATGAAGACCAGAAATTAATTAATGCAGACAAGTGGGTGCAAATGCTGTTGGTTTTAGGTGCTAGAGAAAATGAATGTACTATTCCCTTCGTGGCAGATGTTTTCAGCACTGTTTAACTATAACCTCCCTTTGAAAGGGGAATTGTGATGCCAAGAAAGATCAAGCATATCCATGAGAAGCCTCCTGAGTTAACATGTATGCCTCACATTAATGGGTACTAGGCTGTAAGCACAGATTTTCCTGAAAGAACAACATGTCTACAAAATTTGCCAGAGTGTTCCAGGAAACAGGAAGCTAACTTAGAAAACAGGTAGAATCCAAGAGTATCTAGTATCATAGGACATAAGACAGAAATACGGTGTCTGTCTCAAACAGTAAGCTGGAGGCTGCAAGACAAAAGCTAGAAGACAACAGAAGAATAAAGATGGAAGATGACTGTGGAGAGAGAAAAGTGGGAATAGTACAAAGGTACCCCCCTAGGCAATGTTCTTCAGGACCTATCATTATCTGCAAGTCCCCACAGATTATTTTTCAGAGAAAAGAGACACGATACTTTATGTTTTTAGAAACTTCAACCTGTAGTCTGAAACACTGGCTTCAGTTCAGTTCCCAGAAAATACCAACTGAAGAGTGTATTTCTTCCAAATTTTACCTTAGGGTGAACAAAGCATTGACTGAGTTGGCAGCTTCTCCTTAAGGTTCATTTTCATTCACATACGCATCATGAGTCTAAAACGTCAGTACCTAAACTCATGAAAGCTAAAAAAACCCACAAACAAAAAAACTCACACAAAAAACCCCATCAACAAAAACAATCCAGTCTACACAGAAAAACCAAACCCACCCAAAATTCTCTGCCACATCACCACCAAAACAGAAAGAATGCCTTAAATAAGTATCTACTAATTACAGAGTTGGCAGCCCAAAATTATCAGTTTAACTGGCAAATAAAGGTTTCAGATTACAGAAAATTTCTCTCCCTGCATGAGTGAGACTCTTACAGCAATATTAATCCCTTCTAGAGTTTAATTTCTCTCCCTCATTCCTTTTAACATGATTACAATAAGATTTGGTTGGTTTGAGATGCTAACTGCTTGTGCTTCAAATCCTTGCCCTCCATTTCGTGGGCACAAAATTCAGACTACAGACAGGTTTCTGGATTGTCAGCTTCCCCATTCAGCATCCAGATTTATTCCAGGACCTTGGGGAAATGAAAGAAGCATCAGCTTAGACTCTCAGCATGTTTCAGTGTCTCTCCTCCCCTAAAGCTTTACACAAGCCAAGTTCAGAGAGCTCTGAAAACAGGGAAGTTCCCTGTAGAAGTACACAGGCCAACCTGGATCTAGGTAAGGATCTGGAGAGAGCACAGGCAGACAAGCAGCAGACCAGAAGAATGAACACTGGGATAGGACAGAGATAAAGGGAAGCCAGAAAAAGCAAAAATGTCAACATATCCAGCTGGGCAGGGGTCACTTCTCCAGACCTCAGCTGTCCCCTGGGCTGCATGCCCAAGGAAGCACTTCCCTCCAGAAACACGCAGGGGTGACACGCACTCATGGAACTCAGCCCCAGCCCCTTCACTTGGCCCAGGCCTCTTAAACACACTCTTCTCGTGTCAGTTGAAGAAATTACTCATTTGAGGAACAATCCACCACATCCTTCACATAGACATGTAAAGGTCTGCAAGGACTTGGGCCTCAGAGGTGCCCACTTCTCTTCTCTAGCTACAACCACCTCAGAATGCGTAGCTCCATTTTTATTCTAAACTTACAGGGGATGGTTCATACTTCCCCTCAACAATGTACAGAGGCAACATAAAATCTTCTATGTATTAATACTCTGTAACATGCTGCTGACTCTGCAAGACCAGAAGGAAAAACCAGTAAACTGGAAACAGTAGCAGGACAGGAAGGAGGAGACAGTGAGGAAGTAAAATAAAACCAAGCATTCTTGTTTAATCCTTAGAAATCACTGTAACCACAAATTGTGTTTGCAATATGACCTCCTGCCCCTTTTCAACTGCTACTACATTCCAGAATGAACACAGCAAATTTTACTCAGACTAGTGATGTCTCAGCTATGACATAGGTAATTATAATGTTGATAAGCCAGGTAATTATGGTAATAACAATTCTCTCCTAGAAGAGCATTCTCTTCGCCGAAGTAGCTATAACCAAAAACAGTGAATTTTTTCCAAGAGGGTAATTTACCTTCAACTTCAACTTCTTGAAGTACAACAGAATAAAACCCTTCAACCTTAATTTGACCACATTAACCTCTGATAACAATGACCAGAATGCCATCTGGCCAACACGAGACAGCAAACCTTTTTCTAGGAAAACTAGACTAGGAAACCTTTTTCTGTCTCAACTGCAGCAGAGAAACTGATACTTCAATGTGCAGTTATCTACATTAGAATTCTCATGGTACATGTGCAACCTGGTCTAGCTGATAGTGTCCCCGCCCGAGGCAGGGGATTGGAACTAGATGGATTTCATGGTCGCTTCCTGCCCAGACATTCCGTGATTCTATGCTCTCCTAAATCTGCTCACAAATGGGGGAACTGACAAATAGTCCCCATTTCCTCTTCCACAGCAAGTCCTACTTTAACTAACCCGTTTTATACACCCAGTGTCGGATCCGGGGGGTGTTCTGGTGGGATGCTACGACCTCCCAAATCGACTTTAACAGAAAGTCGCTCGGCAGCCACTGCATTCACACAGACACACACATGCCAGATAGCTTCTTCGACAGATCGACAGCAAAGAGGCAGGAAGGGTCCTTGTGTGGAATTCCATGGCACAGGTTTATTTGAGCCTCATGCGTGAAGTGAACCAGGGACCAAAGACCTTGTGGTATGGATGTTTTCAGTTTATATAGGAGGGCAGGGAAAGCCTCAGGGACAGGGGCGGTACATAGGCGGGACTAGGGTATGGGAGCCAATGGAAAAATCCGAGGGAGTGGCAGGGAACAAGGTCCAATGGGAGAGTGGGGAAGGGAGAACTTTCTAATGAAGGAGCAGGTAAGGTACAAGGGGGAGGGGAAAGCAACTGGGAAAGCACAACTGGGATACATTTCCATAACAGAACAGGGCATACTGAGGGAGGCCTTTTTAGTGACTTTAACCTGGGGAGCTCTCTCGGGGTCTGTCCCTTTCACTGGCTCCCACAACCCAGCTTTGCTAAACTGCTCCAAAAAGTAGCTAATACTGTATTAGGTGCAAATACTTTAAATAAAAGTGCTTCCAGACAAATCCAAGAAGCCATGAGGTATCAGCATACATCCTTCTCCTCCAACAGCGCTTTTAGGAATTTAAGTTCTAGTGAAGGCAGAATGCTAGAAAAACATTGTCACGTGACCTTAATTCTGCATTAATAGGTTAATTGACTCTGGTTTTTCACTCCTGCAGTGTGAGGCTGGCAAATGAGCGGTAACAGTAAAAATGAAGCTGCTGAGGACTGGGGCCAGAGAGACAGGGAATCACTGCAAGGATAATGGGATTCACCAGAATAAAGAACCTCAGAGAGGCTGTTCTTGGTCTGAATACAATACAGACCCAGCTGTGAGCAGCAGGATGGACTAGACCTTCAAGTTCCTTCCAACCACAACAGTTTTAGGATTCTGTGAAAGAGAGGGAAGAACAGTAAGAACTGCCAGCCAAAACGAGCATGGCTAAGGCGGGCATAGCAGACTCCCCAAATGACTGGAACACGCCTCTTCTGCATCAGCAAGGCCTTTTACAGACTTTGTCATAAAACTGTTCCGAACATTTGCCACCAACTGGCAGCCTTAACTTAGACTTTTCTTTTGAGCTTGTTATCTTGGACACAGTAATTACTTTTCACTCTTCACTTTAGCTACTGGATAATGGAGAATTATTTGCCTTACAAAATCCTGTCACATTTTCCCTTAATACGTGGCAGCCAGCGCAAAAAATACACAGGATAACCATTTTCTTTATACTCAGTCTGGGCCTGTTCCCTTTATTTCCACTGCAATGCACAACCAGAGCATTCATTATTCTCCTCCTCTCTCAAAAAATACAGGAGACAGTTTCCCTTCCTGTCACTTTTACAAACCTCAGGTAAAAACTCTGGGAGGTTTCTTTTTCCAGGACACGAACTACAGAAGGGGAGAGACTTTTCCTGGCAATTTGCTCCTTTGTTTCTCCATTGCCATTAGCTTTGCAGCAGCCTGCTAGAACCATCTGTGGGAGAATTCTGAACTACAGGAGAGCATTCTCCTTCAGCACATAAGCAGAGGACTGTGTCACATAAAAAATGCTCCACAAAGCCTTTGCTTGGTCTTTTGTGCCTCACCTGCCTGGTTTCAATGCAGAGTTGCTTACACACCCAATTAATTAAAGCAGATAAAAGCTACCAAAAAAAAAGTAAAAAAAAAAGTTGTATTCTCAGCGCTATGAAAGTTGAGATTCAATTTTCCATATCATTTGCTCTGCCAAAAGAGAAGAACTGAAGTCTGAACTTTTATTGCCCTAGGTGAAATATGAGCTGGCCCTAAACAGGGCATAAATAAATTTGTTTTCTGCCCTTCTGTGGCTGGGAAATGGAAAATTTATTGTTGCTTTCTAAATTCTGCATTCAGAATCCAAATCTAGCTAAAATATTGCCTAACTTCATGAAAATATCTCTTAAAAACTCAGAAAGGCCTTGATAAATCATAAATCTTTAAGTCTAAAATGGCAAAAGCAATGTTTTCTGAGTAAGGGATTATCTAAAGGAATTAGTTTATGCCAGGAATTACACAGAGACTTATCTCAGTGGAAATTAAAGTCTTTGGAACAGGGAAATAACTAGCCAGATTATAGGGAAATAGTTCATAGCACCTGTCTTAAAAATCAATGCATAGCTGATAACCCAGTTCATAATTTCAGGGCAGATGCTATAGAACGAAGAGCTGGCATTCTTCCCAGTTTGGACCAAACAGCATAAAGAGAAATTTGCAATTACTAGGGAATATTCAGTGTCTGTCTTTGCATCAGCTGGAAGGTTTGGACAATTTGTCACCTTCAAAAGATTTCATTTCTTTGGGTAGGGAGAGGGGAGCATTAACAAACGTGATAATATATCATCCATTTCCTTTTGCTAAATCAGTGGTGTAAAACTGGAGAGCTTTGTGTTACCTGTTTCACAGTGTCTGCAACAAAGCAGACTATTATGTTAAATGGTGGCTATTTCATTGTCTATAAAATGTTGTCAAAAGATAATAGCCATCTGCCACTCTTAGATAATTGCTCAGGTGAAAATACTGACTTTATGATAATATTCTCTTGTTACAGCTTTGTATCTGCTTTAGTGAGCATGTGATCAACACCTAATAATGCTGCTTGACACAACAACCAACGCACAAACAGGGCAAGTGTTAACAGAGAGGAAACATTTCATTGACAAGAGACAGTTGAGGTAGGAAACTCCCCAGTCTACCTACAAAAATAGTAACTTTTAAACTGTGATGAACTTGTCAATTTTCCTGGTGAATACTCCTCTGCAAATTGCATTGTTTGCTGTTGAAAAGTTGCCTCTCACTTGCAGAGAAAAGCTGCCTCTTCATTAGATCATTTTTTCCCACTAAAGTCTAAGCTGATACCATTTTTGCTCTTGGTGGAGGATGGGTGCTGCCGGTTTGTTTTCAACTTGTTGGGGTTTCAGAGGACCCGAAGTTTGGTAAGTTGTTTGTTTGGTTTTAAGTTTTATTACACTACCATCCACCAAATTTCTGAGACCAAATCTGACGTATCTGCTAAACTCACGTGCAACAGAAGTCAGGGCATAAGTCAGACTTCGTGCACCCCACATACTCAATTAGCACTCTTTGATTTCACACTTCTTTTTTTCTCCCTGATGTGCTAAGGCTTCCCAGCTTTGTAGCAAACAGGCACGTGCCCTACCCAGCTGCTGGACATTCCAGAGGGTAGGCTGCCTTTGGATCATCACGGAAACCTCATTAGTATCCTACTGCTTGATAACAAATTCACAAGAGGGACCTTTAGGGAACGCATCACATTCAACAATCAGCTTTTGCTCACCTTGTGTACATATGCAAGTCTGTTTTGTCAAGTTTCACTTTGAAAGAACAGACAGATTTGACACGCTGCTTCCAATAATAAAAGCACACTCCAGACTCCAGTTTCAGAACTACAACACAACTGGAACCTGCTCTCCCAGATAAAGATTTTGTATCTTATCCTTGAAACAGGGTCTAGCATTCTGCACCACAGCAGCATTGTCACCTTAAACTTTTAATGCCATTGACCAAAATCTTCCCTTACCATTTGGTTGTGCTTATTTTCACACCAGTTTTTTGGAACACTTGTGTATATTTCCAGTAGGCGTCATTACAAAAAGCAAGCAAATCAATTTCTGCAAAGCTGCATAAAACCATTAAAAGCTACTGCCACAGCTGCAGCTGGAAAGCCACTAGCAAGCAGCCTGTTAGGAAATAAACACACAAAAAATTAATCCAAATCTGCATCAAACCCATGCATCTTAGACCACGCTCCAAAGGCTGCCAAATCCCAACTCAGCCAAATCCCATACAAAGTGAATTCCAAATGTATCAGCCTTCAAAACTCTTGACGAAGATGCCAGTAGTTTGCAAAGCTTGTGATGAGAAACAAATCTCACAGCTAACAAGATCTCAACAACAACTTACTGAAATTCAGTAAGAACAGAGCAGGAATTCAATACAAAATTTCAGTTTCTGAACAGAAACAGGTCATCGAAATGCCAAGTCCACCGCTGAACTGCACTACCCAGCTCCTTAGACCTGCCTACTTGCTCAGTGACTTCACACATCCCATTCGCTCTTACCCGCTACAGCTCTCCAAGGGTTCACCACTAAAATGTTCCCATTACGTCAGTAACAAGAGCAGAAAATCTTGATTTAGAAAATACTAATTTGGAATAGCAGGTTTTCATGGGACAACACTTGCCAGAATGGTTCCCAAAATCAGCCTGGTCAATCTGACGCACAGTCAGATCTGGTGGCTAGGACATGGCATACCTAACCAAGCAGTCCCTAAGAACACATCCACTGCCTAACAAGTGTAACACATTATAAAGTTTGCCCTTGAGTCTAAACCAGGAGTGTTGCAAGAGCAATTTGCATTTAAATCAGTGTATCAGGACTGCAAGCTACTTCTGACACAAGGATAGGGATACCAAAGGGAGGTAGGAGACAATGCTAGATTTTCAATTAAACCAAAATGCATACCATGACATCAACAAATTTCCAGAAAGAAGACATTCCCCTAAAGAAAACTGAAAATTACTCACTGAACTATCAGCTATGACATGAAGCATATCAAGTTCTATTTATCTTAATAACAGATTAAGAAAACTGGATTACCATGGTGGTAACTTTTCAGGTGGTTGGTAGGAATCAGGCAAATCAGAAACCTCTATGTAGTATTTCTGCTGGCAAACTGGTATAACTTCTATATAAAACAGAACAGAGAGAGACTGGAACACAACATAATTAAGAAGAGTCCGGGTAGCTCTGTGGAGTAGAAAGCTGTGATCACAAACTGGAGGCAAAAGCAAAGAGTGAGAGAAGCACTTCAGTTGGTAACTGTACACTGGATTTCCGAAAGGCTTTCAGCTGCTGTTCCCAGACAGCTCTGAGATGGGGTAGGATAAGACGACAGATTTACTGATGTTACTTCTTACAAAAGAGAAAACAAGGGGCAGAAGCAAGCAGACAGTTTTCCCAACTCCATAAGCCAGCATTCCACAGGGACTGGCTCTGAAATAGTGTAATTCAATACTTTCAAAAAATAATATAAAGGGAGAATATTGAAGTAATAAATAAGGGAATTTTTCTCGTCTTTTCTCATTCCAGGTAGTCAAAGCTGACAATAAAGAACTGAAGATGGTATCACAGTACCAAGTGATCAGTGAATTAAGCAAACCAGTTCAATGTAAATGAACTCAAATAAATGTGTAGTGAAAAAAAACCCTAAGCCTATACAAAATACTGACCTAAAAATTAGTCACTACTGTTAAGCACAGAAATTTCTGAAGTCAATTAGGAAAACAGTAGAAGCATACTAGCTCAACAACAGTTAAAGGCAAATAATGCTGATTCCCAGAGAATACCTGATAATAAAGATATATCTTAGATGCTGCAAATAGTTCTTGTCCTTACTTTCATCTAAAAATACCCATTTTAGTAAGCAGCAGGACTAAACCTCCTACTCCTCCACAAGATACATCCCTACATTGCTGAAATGACAGCTATTATAATGTTATGGAAGAAAAAGAGTTTAAAAGAAAGACGAGGGAAAAGTAGAGGATATTCCCAGTGAGGGCAAAGGGGTATGATGATTTTAACAGAACTTTCAGATGGGTCATTAACTGCTAAGAGCTGTACCAGCAAAAACAAACTTTGCATGCTCAGTGACATACAGATCCAGCTTCTAGTCTTGATAAAAAGGGGAAAAATTCAAGGCCATTTTCTTACAAGCCAGGTGAGAACAATGAAGAGGGAGCTTGACCATTTTAAGTTTAGCAAATTCATATTTATCCTGAAGCACATTACAGCTGGGCTGAACAAACTTCATCTAAAAGTTATTGAAACCCACTGTGTAATTTACCTTCCTGTTGGAACTGTAATTAAGTGCATACATCTCTACTTAGATTCTTATGTTTCTTCTCCTACAAAAAGCAAGGCATGGTATTTCACTATTGCAGGTGCCAGAAGGCCAGCATAAAAACACCGAATTTAATCTTAAGTCTCTGAATAGCATGCTGTTGGTTTGGGTTTTTTCCCCACGATCGCCAGAGCTATGCTAAGGGCGAATCTGTAATTGGCAATTTTTGTGATGCATTCATCTGTAAACATGCTACATGGACTGGAAAAGTGGTAATAAACTGAAACAGAACTTTAAACCATTGATGGAAAACAAATTATATCAAGAGAGATAAGCAAGACAAAAATCTGAATCATTCCTTTACTCTTCGCCCAAGTATTTACAGTATATTTTACAGTTTGAGTGACTTCAACTGTCCATACTGCCATCCTAATGACTACAACTGCCCAAAGTAATCTGAAACAGAGCCTGATCAAAACCTAAAATGTAATGCTAGTAATACTTCCATGCTGAGACCTGGCCTTATGATACACAGAAGTGCTACTCGTCAAGTGCTGGTTTTTTAAACATAATAAAAGATGTAGCAATGTTACAAAGTTAAAGGAAGGGTGATCTTGGCTCTACAAACAAGTTCTACTAGGGAGCCCCTCAGATCTCTTGGAGTCCAGACTAAGCATTTCAGTATTCACAAAGATGAAAATTCCTGCCTTATTACACCATGTAATCTGATTAGCCCAGATTACACCCAACACTTCATATCTGACTTGAGCACAACTGTATATTTTGACAAAAAAAACAAGTGACCAGTAAAGCACAACAGGTTCTGCCTGTAGAAGTGCAGAACTGCAATAGAACTCCAACTACCACGTTCCATAATGCAGGCTTAGTGTAGATGTTCAGTGAGATGAACACTAACATGCATTCCTAAATCACTGAATAAAACCACAACACAATAAAGTGCATCCAAAGGGAAAAAAAAGGCAGATATGTCACACACTTTCTGTTTGCAAGTGGTTCCCCTAAATTAGCAGACAAAGCATTAAAATTTTACAGCCTTACTCACATGTACTGGCATCTTGCAGAACGCTTTTAGGGAGGAAGGGAGGACGGGAGGACAGGAGGATGGGAGGAAGGAAACTAGAAGTTTTAGAATATAAACTTCAAAGGAAAGAAATTAGAAGATTTTTGGGTGGGAGAGGAAGGAAATGATAAACTTTCAGTGGAAATGCACACTATAAGAGAACTCAGCAAATTCAGGAGTAAAATGAGGAGAAATCACTCATAAAATGTTTCTAAACTTCAAAATGCTACAACACTGGATACCACCTTTCAGAATATTTAACCTGAATTTCAGCAGTTGGCATTAAATACATTTCTAAGCACATCTAAAACTCGCAGTGGAATATGAGAAGCATTAGTAGGGACGGACAGGTTTTTCCAGAGCAACTACCACTTTAATTTGGATGCAGTTTGCTGGTGTGTGACCATCAGTGGGATCCATCACAGGTCCTAAAAGAAGCATGACCACTGGTTAGCAGACACAATGAACAGAGGAGATTATGTTACCTACCTCTGATGCTCTGCATCCTCCTCTCTCAAAATGCCATAAATTAAGTTAAATCCTAAGCTATTTTTAGCTTGAAGTTTGCTGTTTCTGTTACAAACAGGAAAAAGGGGTTTTATACTAAAACCCCAGAGCTTTCTCCTCCCTTCAAATGTAACAAAAAGATATTAACACCCCCTTCGTATCTTGGCCTGTTTCCATCCTGCCTGCCTCCTACAGCAACTATAAATTATTCTTTCAGATTATCTGAGGTTCTGTGGAAAAAAAAAGCAGCACTGGGTAGACTATGACACAATCATAGTTACATGAGTATGAAGCGATTAACAGGACAGGCAGCATCAAGGAAGTTATTTCTTAAGAACACCTTTATACAGAATGTGACACTGGATAATGAAGAACAGTTCAACAGCCGAGTAACTACCACAGGGCAGAGATAAGGAAGGCTGTGTGATATTCAGAGAATATTATAAAACCTGGAAGTGTACTTGCATATAATTGCATTTAGGGATGTGAAAAGGCAGAGGAACTAAAAGGACACAGGGGTTTTTTTTAAAAATGACTGATACAAAGTAATTTTGAAAAAATAGAGGAAAGGTCTGCCTCTATTGTACAAAATTGGATAATGCTACAGATCTGAAAAAACCTAGCTCCAGGAAATACATCAGACTGAAAGATCAAGGAGAGAATTAATAACATTTTATATTAGTCCAGTCTCAACAAGCGTTTTCTGTATCTAGGAGAGAATGACTGCATCATCCAGAACAAGCAGTGCCATTCTCCCAAAATAAGCCTGTCTGCCCACTGAGTACCAAAGAAAAACAAGGGAGACTAAGCTTAGGAAATGCATTCAGCTGTAGATGGAAGAAGAAATGCTCATCAGACTTGGTGAAAAAAAATAAAATCACCTATTCAGAACTACTTTTCTTGTAAAGTTATGATTCATAACAAACACTGGCTTGATACTAACTCAGAGACAATTATATGAAAAGCCTGCAACTCTGTAACTTAAGGTCCCTTAAGGATTAAGCGTCATAAGACTGACAATGGCTTAGTGCAACCAGTGGTACCCGAGTCCAGCGGAATATGAGTGGAGAACTGCACAAACTTCAATCCGCTATTTTATGCCATCAATCACAACCAGACATTAACACAGAGCCTACAAAGAACACCAACAATACACACAGGAATAGAGTTGAGACACAGAAGTCCATCTCATACAGCTCTTCCAAAGGATAGAACAAAACCCAAAAATAACCCTTAAAGCCCGTAACAGCTTGGAGAAGAACATTACCAAACAGAAACTGACTTCTGTGCAATTCAGCCAAAAGTACGTATAACAAACCAAGAGGTTTCTGTCAGGATCTCTTCTGAAAGTATTCAACAACCAGTTTATTACTACACAGAAATAATAAAGCACTGGGTCCCCATTCTCCACCCTCCAAAAAAATATCTTATGGAAATACACTTCTATGAATCTACTCTTCACTGCTGTGATTCAGATGCACTGCACTCTTTTCTTAGTGATGCAACCAAGAGAAGGGATTTGTCAAGCAGACTTTTTTACATTTTACTGCAGTAGATTAATACTAGTTAAGCGTTGCATTGCTTAAGCTTTGTTGTAAAATAATAGCTAAGACCAAATTAAAACCAAGATCTGGACCACATATAACTCAAGAAGTTTCAAATGAAATTTCTGGAGGAAATTGAAAGTTTGCCCTGCTCTGCACAAGATGCTTTAGTAGAAAATCTCCAGAGTTCTCTTCAAATCCCTGTTAGTCTTTAATTCTGTTCTTCTATTCTGCCATTTCATACATGCTACCTTCACATGTTCATAAAGTCCACCTGACCCACTCTTTCCTAATAAATTACTGAAGATCTCTCCCAGCAGTAGAAACTGCAGCAGCAGCAGCTGGAGCTCCAGATCTGGAGCTATAAAAGTTGGGGAAAGAACTGAAGCTGGATATTTGCTCCCTATGTGTGATCAGTAAATTACTTCTTTAGAAATAGGCCTGTGGATAAAATACATAAGGTAGATTCTTTTTTCCTGATTATTTTTGCTGGTGTTTAGCTGACGAATCTCCACTGATATCAAACAAAAGCAGTCAAAAATACGGTCTCAGCTCTTGTTCTTGTTGACAGCCATAAGACTATTTGCACCCACAAAAAGAATTTTCTCCAACAGCTCTACTGTAACATCCAATCTTTTGCTACTTTCCTTGAATTAAAAGTAGTTTCTGATGGCAGGTTTACACTAAAAGGCAACTTCTTTTCCAACACTGTGACATCATACTGTTTCCCACTATGCTTGGAAGAACTTCATTTTTAGATTCCAAGGGAAGGATTACAAGACTGGAAACAAATTTCTAGCTTGCATGATTTCAGACTTTTTTGGGAATTCCTTGCACACGCCACATTTGGAGTGTAATCTTCTCTACTCCATTTGGTGGGAGAAATGTGCAAGGTCTCCCTGGATTTGCTCTGAAAGTCTGCCCATCACCCTGGAACAAGAGTACTATAGGAAGGTGAACTATGGCTCTTCTCCCTCTTGTCAGGAGTCACTGATGGGTCCCAGTTCTTCAGTTAAAATACTACTCCCTTTTGCCTACTCAGTTATCTTGAATGAGCCTTAATCCCATCACAGAACTTCCTCAGCAGTCTCTGAAGTCTTTACCTATTTCAGATGCCTCAGGCCAGTTTCTGTAAGGAGCTGAAGTGTGGGGCACCTGTGGATACATTATAAAATACTTTTCTGTTCACAGTACTAAAAGCAGCAGATTCTCCAGGTTCTACTGCAGATTGATTTGCCCATGTCCACATTTCCCATTATCAATTTAGCAGTGGAAACAGCTTGGGGGAATTACACAAACCCTTACCCGAGGCAGACATGTAAGTCACTGCACTCACTATGACTTCATCAGGTAAAGAGAAGCAAACAGAACTTCTGGTAGGGAAACAAAAAACTGGACACCAGACAAAACTCTCTCAGTGTCTAATGACTTATTATTTGGAATGCCTTTACCTTAAAAAAATTAATTCAATTAAAAGTGCTGATACAATTACAAGGGGCAAAAGGCACTTGAGACAAATTGTATTTTAAGAAGGTATATAAAAGGGCACAGCACAGACTTCATTTTACACAATACAAAAGGCTTTGTGTCATTTGCAGACAGTACTTGAAGAAGAGAGATTTATTCATGCATGAGGAGGAATGAGAAAAGAGATGAACACAGAAATGTTTTTATGAAAACACGGCACTTCCATTTTGGCAAAAAAGGAGCTACTATTATAGGGATTTAAGCATTGTGATATAAATATGATAGAGCAAAACTCAAGACGGCATAGGGGAGGCTGAAGAGAAGGCCCAGCTGATGAAATAATCATAGTTTGGTCAAGGACATTAAAAGAAGGACACAGAAGCAGCACAGGGGGTCTGTCATGCAAGCTCTTCAAGGAGACAACACAAAGGAAAAATAAAATCACAGGTCCTGAGAATTTTGTATATATAAACACACTTTTGGATGCTTTTCTTACCTGTATGGTCTTTGAAAAAGTTGAGTTAACTCTGGGACTAAAAGATCCAAGTCTTTTCTTACTGGTTTTCTAACACATGATAAAATTAAAATACTTAATAATTGTAATTAACCTGTCATTACAATTACACACCATGATCAGGAGCAGAAAACATACATACAAAGGAAGGAAATACTGACATTTCAGATTTCCCATCTATATCTACTAGGTTTATTAAGGCAATTTTGAATGAAAGAGTATTATAATAACACAGAAGAATCAACATCAGGAAACAAGCCTCAAACACTGTTTACAGGCTAATTGTGTAAGGGAGGAGACACTAAAGAGTCAGTTTACAAGAGCAGACTTGAAGATAAAACTTAGAATTTATCAACACGAGTGCAATTACAAGCACAACAAAACTGGTTTCCTGGAAATTCATGCATCAAATGCAACAGCACATTTTAATTTATGAATCTGTAGACTTCATATCGTCATGATTAATGGATGACAGTAATTTTTAAACTTAATGTCAGTGGCTTGTAAAGATTGATACCCACATTCTTCCTTGCATAAATTAACTATCCAAAACCAATAGGCTGAGTCTGATTCTCTGTTCCTACAAGGTGTAACAAATCTATGAACAACAGTATCCTCATTTATAATGTTTCATAATTACAACGACTTTTTTTTTTTTTTACACAAGTCATTAACTCTTGCTTTCCTTTATAAGGAACAGACCTCCACTTCAACTATCTGCAGTCAGACCTCTTTTTCACTTGTAGAGACCTGATTTAATATTTTTTTTGTTCTGTAGTGCTATTTTCCTTTGGAAACAGTTATCATATATAAATAGCAAGAATAAAACACAAGTGAAACAAAAATCCAATTTCAAGAACATACATGAATCTGAAAAGGAAAGACCAATACACTTAAAAAAAAAGAAGAACAGCATTTAGTTTGTTATTAAATGTCATTTATAAGAATTAAAAAATCCCCAAACAACAACAAAAAAAACCAAACAAAAAAACAACCAACAACAAAAACCCACAACCAACCTTCCAAATGCTCACGATTCTCCTTCCCTGAGTGCCAGTGGGACAGGCAGAATTGTCAGAAATATCTGACCTATCAATCAGTCAGAGAAGAAATTTAAAATAAATTTTAAAGTAAGCAATTCTCTTGTACAATGCAGAGTTTTGAATCACCAGAACCTCAAGGGAAAGTGTGTTTACCGTATTTCATAAAAGTGTCCTATAACTTTGAATGCAATCCTGACACTCCAGGACAAATAATTTCCCTCACCACCTGCAAACTCACCCAATCCAACTCACAAGCGAAGAGCTGATGCACTGACACAGCAGAGAATCTGTTCGCAAAGAAATATGTTATTTTAAAAGGTATTTTTCGCCCCGCATGCCCATGTTGGCATGTGATGTACAATACTATTTTCTGTAGAAAAAACAGGGCCACTGAATATCAGTTCTGGAACTCCTTTCCTCTCAAGCACAATGCAAAACCCGCAACACACGTTATCTTTCCTAATTACCGAGTAATTTCCAAAAGAGGGTAGATACCATCTTCTATTACACTTCTAACTTTTCTATTCAGACACAGCAATATATGAACGTTTTAATCCCTCAGAACACAGTAATGGTGCTAATACCCTGTGGAGCAGACCAAGAGTGGCTTGCACTGCTCCTTACAATTACTCCTAATAATTACTTCTTTGTACATGAGCTAATAAAAAAAAATCTTCCCAAAGCAAAAAGGTGACACTGCCATAGAGAAACACCTTCTCAACAGATCATTTAAGAACAAGCATGACACCTGAAGTTTAAACAAATTAAATTAACATGTGCCAAAGGGTTCTACCAAAGCTTACAACAGATGTTCTACACACAGTTTAAAGCAAATATAGGAATGTTTACCTTTTTTGGACCTCATGACATGCAGGCCTACACATCAGTGCTACCTGAATTAGTTTCTGCTCTTACTTACTGTGAAATATTGCCAATCATTCAACTGTGTTCAACCAAAGAATGTAAAATACACTAAAAAGCCAGGAGTCTTCTCTGAAATGAGCAGCTGACCAATGACAGATTTTTCTTTTACACAATTATTATTGGAATGCTTAATTTTATTCTTCAAGTCCAAGAAATTTTGAAAAAAAATCTGAAATGTGCCATTTCAATGAATCATAGCTGTAGAGATAAAAAGAAACATTTAGCTCAATGAATTTGACTGAAGATTTTTAACCTACTGTGAAATCTCCTGAGTTTTAAAGAGATTCATGTATTTTATTCATTAGCAACTGACTTGTTTCATCTCTTTATTAACAGCTTTAGTTATACCTGCATAAATTTCAGGAAATTTCAGAAACAGGAAAGATTTGCACTATAAGCAAGAGGCAGGTTCATAAAGCACTTCCATTAAAGGCAAACTTACACAGGGAGAAAATAATTCTCAGGTTATGTTTCTCTGTACTAAGATGCTGAAATACACCAGGAGAGTAACTCTATGAATAATCAGACCACACTATCTGCAGTAAATTCTTCTACACTCAGACCTAAGTCACTTGCCAGGTACACCAGCTGACCTTGTAAAGCAAGGAGAACCTCCCCACCCCGAGGAAAAGTCTGTATCCCACATCAGCAGGCCCACAAAGGGCCTGAACAGCCATCTCTGCTCATGCTTTTTGCACTGTAATATCCACATCCTGATCATAAGAAAAAAACACCACTCAGTTAACTGGGACTCCACTCCAGCAGTTTCCAGTTCCCACAGTGAAGATACCCAAATATTTCTGAAGATAGCAAATAAGCTTTAAAGCAATGAATACCCAAGCTCTGCCTCCTTTTAGGCAAGAGTCTACCCTCATGTTTAACGAGCAAAGCATAACTTGGGAATATGAACTTAGCTCTGACTTCACTTACAAGGGTTTCATACTACTGACGTGCAGAACCACTCATGTTTCCTACTGCTGCATAAACCAAATAGTCTTAACAAATGGAACTAAGCCCAAAGGACATGCCCAGAGAGCAATGGGCAAGCACAGGGCCCACTGACCGTACAGATACACAGGAATTAAACCACATTTAATGAAGATATGACAAATTTTTCCTCCTTTCCATGTTATGCTACTTTAAGAGAAATCAAAAAAGTAGAATTATATATTGTGAAGCCCATGTAAATTTGTAAAGATTTCGGAACTGTGCATGTGAAGGTGTATTTTAGCAGCAACAACACAGAAACAGGCACCGTGCAAGTGAAATGCTTTTGTTGAATACTTTTCATCAGTGAGGGCAGAACCTTGCCTCAGAACTGGAATCTTTTAACTGCAAAAACAAAACAACTGTCTTCTATCTTCTTTTTAAATGCTGAAGACACTCACTGCTTCAGTAAATACAGTTTATTACCCAAGGCCTCTTCACTGAAGAAATCTCTAAGTCCATTTTGGGTGACAAATATCTGTGACTGAAAATTCCAGAAATTCTACTGTGCAGTCCACAGTAACTGGAACACAGGGTATCACAAGAACCTCTTGTTTAAGGTATATGTACAGGGATATGCAACTTCCTTTCCTTGGAGACTTCTAAGAGCTGCAGAGAGGATTTGAAATTGCGGAGGTAAATGAAGCTGGGAGGATGGATAAATGTACTCCTGTCACACCCACCTGGTCAGCCCCAGTGACTTCTGCCCAGCTCTACACCGTGCACAGCAGGAATATCCACTCGGTGGGGACATTTTAAATAGCAGAAATGGTTTCACAAATCCTTATACAACCTCACCTTTCACTGGTTTCCTATTGAAAAGTGATAAAAAGTTTTCAAAGCATTTAAGAGAACAATTGGATTCTGAAAATCATCATACCTGATACAGCAAGGAAATCATCAATACTTGTTATATCATCCACAGCTTCAGTAAGAACACGGATGTGATTCTCCCATGTACTCCTATACATCTCCATGTTGTTTTTCACAACTTGACTCTTTGGTCTGGCAGCAAGAGCTAAAGCAGCATTAATAACCTGTACCAAAAACAGACAAAACCAACTAAATAAATATTTCTTCAGAAATCAAATCCTATGTTTTACTTAACATAGCAAAGCAGCACTCCTGTTCCCCAGACCAAAGCTTTGCTCAGCTTTTGGTTCTGTTCTCAAGCAGAAATGTCAGTCAGATGTCGCTTAGGCCAACTTCCATTTTAGCTTCGTAAATTAAGAAGCTGATGGAATAGGATAGCAAAATCCCAACATTTTATTTTTAGTTGGAGAACTCATACTCTTCCAGTGTGCAAGATATCAAATACAAGGAGGTTTTTACTCACACACTTCAGGCACACACTTACCAGAACAGCAAACATCACTTCAGTTCTGAGTTTAAGCTCTTTAACATCAAGAGCTTATTATGGAGTATCTGCATTGAAAGAGAGAATATCAGCCTCTGCCATGTAAAAGTGGGAGGTGTTGCCAGGACAACAGGTGTGTCTTTCAGGATCAGAGGCACGGGACATAACACATACTACACCTACATAAAAGCAGCACACTGATAGTGCTAAATCAGTTCAGACTAAAACCAGAAATTATATCCACATGAAGAGGGTAGATTTATTCACTTTCAGAAAAGACTAACTGAAGATGCAAACACTGGATCCCAAAGTGATTATTTCTACAGATACTTCTTCAGTCAATTAGCTAGAGAGGTTTTTTCCTAATATGGAAGTTTATTGATGTTATAAACATAAATATTTTAAAATTAAACTAACACATATGCCAGGTAGAAACTGAACATTAACCTTTTTTCCCTTCTGAATACTGCTTATTTATCAAGAGGAGAATGATTTTAAGACAACAAAACAAAGAATAAAAACAACATACCCTTGTTGCAGAGCATGCGAGAGAATTAAAAAGCACAGGAAAAGCAGCAGGAAAAGAAGAATAAAACCAACATCCCAAATAAAATATATTACAGGTTATCTTTCGCTTTCTAAAAAAAGGAAGAAACTGTTCAAATTGCACATCGGTCCTGAAAAGAGTCGTAAAAGACTTCGCAAAATACCTTAATAGACCTGGATACGCTGGTACAATAACAATGAGAATTCTGCCTTCCCCATTTGGTCAGCTGGGCTCCTGACTTGCTAACATTTGTTATAGTACAGGAAAAGAGCAGAAGCTCTAATACTACCAGGAGCAAAAGGCATCAAGGCTGGCATCAAATAGGCGTCACCTACGTACTGGGGGACATTTTTAGAAAAATGGGGATACAAGTTGTAAGTAATAATTTTCCCAATTCTAACTGTAAACACCTGAAAATGTTGTAAAGCAGGTTTCAAGCAATCAGCACATATATTTCTGTCCAAATCATACATTTTGTTAAGATGCATAACACATCCAAAAAGTCAGTGCAGTGCCAATCCCTGTACAGCTGCACACACAGTATCACCTCCAGTTTCTCTATTTCATTAGCAATACCCAAGATAGATAACTTTCCACATGCAGTGCAATATATAAAAGCCCATTTCTGTTTGGCTCTCCAGCAGCTTCCCCAGCACTTTTAAAAGTAAGAAATTTGCACGAGTTGAGGCTTTAACTGTTTTCATTCCTATCACGCTTGATCCAATTTCGCAGGATCAATTTTCTAAGCCAGGGGCTCAAAATTTCACCTCAATAATTCTTAGGTCACATTGGTCCTGTTTTGATTCATCACACTAACTCGTTTAGGTTTCAAAATGTGTCCATCAAGACTGAAATACTAAACAGGTAATTTCTAACTTTTCTGTTTAAGCCTCTAATTAGATATTAGTTGAAAGTCAAACTCTATTTCTGGTTGAATACAATAAAGTCTTTTTCTTACTGCATTTTCTTCTTTGTTTCGGTAGAGTTACCATGTTAGCTCTGCCAAAAGTAACAATGAGACTGTGCAAAAAGCTGTTTCAGTATCAGAAACAGCATCTATTATCTTGCCAAAGATAAAAAGAACCAACTTTTGTCTGGCCAAATGCAATAAAGAGGTGAACTGCTTGGGAAGATCACCAAAACTGTTACAGAATGATAGCCAACTTTATCAGATGGGTGCATTTAGAAATCCTGATGACTCCAGATATCTCTGGAAATCAAGTCTCAAAGCCTGCAGTAACTACAGCCCAGGCAGGCGGGCACCCTTCTGCAACAGCACAGAGACTGCACTGGCACATCTGATGGGCTGAGGCTGCACAAGTGCTGCAAACTATCACCTCTAACCACCCCAATAACACAAACCAGAGCATTTACCTAAGGCTTCCCTCAGGAAATTTACAGCTACAAGTTAAAATCAGTTCCATCCCACACAAAGGCAGTTAATCCTGAATTAAATATTAAAGGTGACACTGTTCCTTATGGTTCCCCTGGTAAATTGCTCTAATGCTTAACAGCCTACTAAGATTAAACTTAATTCCACTTCGGATAAACATGGCTTCCACAAGTGTGGAAACAACTCACAGAAAAACATATCACAGAACAATTCAGATTGATAGTAATGAAATCAAAATCCTGTCATATCTATGTTGCAGAGCACACTATAAACCACATATCTTTGTCCTGCCTGGGAACCATGTCAAAGTATGAGACTTATGAGCCAAGCAAGGCTGCTAAAGTTTGGCTAAGCACAGATCCACTGTGAGCTTTGTTCTGTCTGGAACCCATGCCCATCCCAAAGCCATGATCCACAGCATGCATGGTTCAGACTGCGTACTCTCAATCTGGCCTAAGAAACTTGAAGACATACGTTATCGCATAAGTAAAATGGAGACTTTAAACCCTCTTCTCCTGTAAAAAGAAGAAAAAAATCAAAAAAGGTGTCCTGGGTTACAGTGTATTCTATTACCATCCTCATGAGCTGTTGAAACCAGGTGCAGCAATGTTCCCTGCCTCCTCCCTCCAGACTATCTCCTGTTAATGGGCCCATCAGTGCCTTGCCCTGTGACTCACCATCCCATTGTGAGATGCTCCACCCAGGGGGAAGGAGCCAAGCATTCCCACCTGGATATAGTCTGGGGTTTGGAACAGCACAAGCAGCCTTTTTCCACTGGATTCCCAGAGGACAAGAGCTACACAACCACCACTGGACTTTCTGAGGAGAACCAGACTTTTTCTACAAGATCACCGCTTCAACAGAACCACTTCAAAGAGCACTGCAGCTATCACCTAACCGGACTGCTACCACCACCCTGCCCAGCAGGGTGTCAGGTCGTACCCTGACTCTGTCAGGTTAAACCAGTGTTTTTGTATTATTGCTTTGTTATATATATACATATATATTAGTAAAAGAACTGTTGTTCCTATTTCCTCATATCTTTGCCTGAAAGCCCCTCAATTTCAAATTTATAATAATTCGGAGGGAAGGGGGTTGCATTTTCCATTCCAAGGGAGGCTCCTGCCTTCCTTAGTAGACACCTGTCTTTCAAACCAAGACAAAAGGAAAAGAAAACTTCACACCAGAACACACTCATTCTCACCAACAAGAGACCAAGGCGAAAACGCCATTTTCTTAGGCTTCACTAAGTTTATTAGCTTTTCTACCTCACTCCAACTATCATTCATGGTGTAGATTCATCATCTGAATTGGCCTCAAGAAACAATGAGAGCAAAACTCATCAGAAGTCTCTGTTTCATCACTGCTTCCTGATCTAAAACAAGGTTAACATTTGTTACTGGCTAATTAAACATAGCCTTATTCTACTTTATCACAGCATATTAGGCTGTTCAAATTCCATTATTACTTTTTCCCCATTTGTATTTCTGCACACAAGTCTCACAGTTCAGGTTACCAGAAAGCTGCTACTACTCCTGCTCACTGCTGGGGCATTTCACTAGGAGCTAAACTGGCAGTTTTCAAATAAATCCTTGGACTTGCAAGCAGAACTTAGGCAAGGACAGCATCTGCTACTATTAGCTGCACAGCAGTAATATCCATATGTCTTCATCAAGTACATCATACTCCATACATTTCATCAAATGAAAACCAGTCTCTAAAGTTTAACAGAGCAGTGATTACGCAAGTTCAGAGAAGCTTGAGGACAGAGCAAAACGACGACAGCAATAAGATAATCCTACCTTCTATCTAACTTCTGAACAGCTGGTTGCTACATAAAAATACAGGTAAGGTAAGATGAAATCTGAGGCGCACACAGGACATGCAGCTTTCAGGGACGCACTCCTGTGCATAATGGGCTAAAACAGGGCACGTGGGAGGCGGAGAAATGAAACACCGAGACTACGACAGGCCCACAAGCCCACAGCTGGACACTGTTCATGCAGTCACCTTAAGACTATGGCACAGGTGCTCCTTTATTGCAGAAGTAACAACTTGGAGACAACAGACACGCATCCTGTCACACGAGGCAGCGAAGAAGCTTTCGGTGATATGGTGCCTTTAGGGAAGGATGAATCATCCAGCCCAAGGTCGGGCAAAAGGAGACAACCCAAGAGTAAAAACTGCGTATGCAGGGTTGGATTAACATAACAAGAAAATACTTTTACAGTCTTTCAATTAAAAAAAAACAAGGAAAGAAGCAATGGCAAAGGTCTGTTATGGCAGTGACTACAGCAGAAAAAAAAATAAAAATTTTTTAGAAATTAAATAAAAGGATATTATAAATACCAAAAACTGTTTGCCCCTCTAACCAAAACAAGAAGAATATGTTAATTAATAGCTTGAGTTCTGTTTGGTGATTATCTTTCTTTTCAGACGAACAGGAGCTGGCCACTCAGCTTTACATTCATTTACACATCCAGCAGATTAATTTCCAACAAAATTAGGTGGGCAAATACACCAACTTGACACGGTAACAGCAGAGCCAAGGTCAGTCAAATATTTCTCAAATATGCCCGAGAAATTTACCTCCAAGAACAGAAGGGTCAGTTCTGCCCTAGTGTAAGCTACTACAGCAAAGCTGAAAGAGCTCACCCCAGGATAACACCGTTTAGAACTTGATCAGAGTTTTGCTACAGGCAGGTGAAACTTCGTAGCTCTGTATTTTATTGCTGAAGAAAGTAAAACAGAATGGTCACATTCAAGGTGAACAGTACATCAATGTGTCATTTGAGTGTCATTTCTAGAGATCAGAATTCATGTCTTTGTTTAAAATCAAACTATCCTGAGCATCTTGCACTGATCCCAATTAAGTTATATAATGTGACCAGTTTCTAAGCATACCTGAACAAAATAATTGAGGTATGTACATGGATAACACAACAAAACACAGAAAACTGGTTTCTGAGCTTTTATAAGGTGGATTTTTTCCAAGCTGTTAATAAACTAAACACCTCATGCTACATCACAAAAGAAACTGCACTGCTTGGGACTATAAGGAAGAAAACTCATGTCCAGTTGGTTTTGATTGAAGAGAATCTGAGGTTTTTATTCCTTCTTTCAAAAATGATCACCTGAACATCTAAAAACCAGTCTTGCAGCTGGGGTGGAGTAACTTACTCATCATGACACAGTCTGGGAAGAGGCTGGCTGGGGGGCAGCTCTGCTGGAAAAGGACCTGACATCCTGCCCTGTGTCAGCAGCATTCCCCAATAAAAGCTGACAGCACAGCGGGCTCAAAGGGCACAGCCATAGCTGAGCAGAGTAAGAGGTGACACTTGCTGGATCACACCTAGAAAACTGTGTCCACGTGTTCCGTTTTGGGCTCTCTGATACAACAGTAAGTAAGGCACGTTCAGCAGAAGCCTACCAAGATGGTTATGGGTTGGAGCTCTTGCCCTGCAAGGAGGGAGAGAGAACAGAGCTTTTTCAGCCTGGGGAAAAGGTGGCTTCAGAGGGCCCCAAGACAGCCCTTCAACACATAGGAGATTACCAAAATGGCAGAAATGGGCTCTTCACAGCCATGCATGGTGGAAGGGTATTCTGACAGCAGTCAGACACTGAGGGAGGAGCTGATGAGAGACAGCACAGATGCACATGAGCAATTTCACACTGAGGTCAGTCAAGCTGTGGAACAAGTCACCCAAAGTTTGTGCAGTCTCTGCCCTTGGCTTTTCAACACTTGACTGGTCAAAGTTTAGAGAAAGGTCAGAGTTCAGTTCGAGCGTTGAAACAAACAGCTGTGAGCAAAAGGCTGTACACATTCTAAGGTCCCTTCCAACCTGAACTACTGTTGTTCTGAAATGCAGTGACAGAATCATTATATGATAAATACTGACATCAGTTCCTTCTGGGGCAAGAGTGACTCACTTCCCCAGGGTAATCTAAGAAAGGTAATAGAAATGTAAACAGAATGCAACAACATCATGACAGGATTTCCTAGGTCACTACTAGGACACAAGGGTCCTGCTAAAGAAATCACAGAAACATGCTGGCAGTCTATTTTTGTTCTTTTAACACAAAATCGTGGGGAACTTCTTTCTGTCAAGCTGTGCCTTGTATTTCTCTTAACACAGTGGGAGAGCTTAAATATCCAGATATACCCAAGCTCTGCAAAAAAAGTGTATCTATTTACTACTAACTTAAAAAACAAACTTGGAAGCAAAAAAAATCCCACTATAATGGTAAAAAGGTGCAAGGATATGCGACACTGTTGCTTTGGCATCTGGCCTATGAAGCTATTACAATAACACAGATATGAAAAACCCATAACAATTTAAAAGCTTTGAAAGCTGAGTATCTGGTATACAACATATTTAATCATAAAATGCATTCAGTCAATATAAATAAGTAAAAGTGAGGTCATGTTGGTAACGGCTCTAGACAATACAGACACATTCTACACAAGGGCTAAGTGGATTACAAGAGTAAATAAATTCCTGGCTATATTTGTTAATAAAACCAACTTTAATTGTTTTGTTAATTCAAAAGGTGAAATCTAGCCCCCACTGAAAACAGCTGAAAGTAGATGCAGAGTAAAGGGAGATTGTTTAATCATTATAGCAAAAGTGGCACATCAAGACAAAGCAAGATTGTACCTCCAGAAGAAACTTTCATCGATTTCTGAACATAGGAGGATTTCCATCCACAGCTCACTCCTCACAACATCTTGGAAAATGCTATCTTAGCAGCATTATCTAGTACTGATAGTTATGAGCAGGTAAGTGTACAGGTGGTACGTGTCCATAAAGTTTCACATTATGTTCAAGATTAACACACCTATTGCTTCAGACAGAGATTCAAAAATCCAACGAGAAACGATGCAATAATAAGAACTCAGCAATCCCTAAAATACTCAATGCAGTGGTGGAAACAGTTAACACAAATTATGATCCAAGATAAAATTTCAAAGTCTTATTTGCAATCTCTGTTTTGGCAGAACTAGTATTTAAAGAACTTACCAAGATGCTGTTTCTTTCTCCTTTCCCACAATTCAAAGCAGAAGGAGGGATCTCGCTTGAGGCACTTGGTTTAATAGTGAACATGCTTGACTATGCTTGGTAATGAGTTTGGTAAATTACGTATGGGTTTACTTGCCCTGAGATTATGAGGCAACTCAAAGCTCTGAAAAACATACCAGTGAACAAAGAGTTATACTACCTTCACCTTCAAATCTAGCAATGGCCTTCTTGATACCAACAATTAAGGGAAGATTTAACTTAGAAGTAACTGGCCAAGGAACTTGTGACTAAATTAAGAGCACACAGGTAAAGCAATCCCTCAAGAACAAACAGAACTGTGGGCAAAGGGGTAAGCCAGCAATTCTACAAACATTATTGATGTGATACACCGGGCAAGAAAATAAACAAAATTCTGCATGGCTTTATCTCCTGGTGCCTGGGCAGTGGCTGTCAGTGACACACAGAAATGGTATTCTTATACTGGGATAAATTTTTTGTATTTTATTAAAACAAATCGTGTCATTTTACTCAAAAGCACAGCTTCCAACATAGTCCAGCCTGCTGAGAGGCACAATGCAGTCTTCAGGAACAAAACAAAACCAAACCCACACACACCAAGCAGTCCTCTACAGCTCCTCCTACCCCTGTACACATCTGTGTTTTGGTTTTATACAGGGACTACATGCACACTTCCGAATGCATTTGGAACCCTTCTACAGAAAAGGCACACAAAGTTATCTTTAACAAAACAAACATTCCCATTATTTTAGTTGAAAATGTCACAAAAGCACAAAAGAAGTGAAAATGGTAGTTAAATATTCAGTATTTACATTTGGGTGGATAGTCTCTTTATTATTCGGAGACACACAGCAGAATAGGCTGAACACTTAAAAACTGATTCTTAAATTCATCCAACAGCAGTTTCCTTCCAGAACTTAGTCACTTGACCTGACAAGTGAAGCAAACAGCAGAACCCAAAATATGTTGGTCTTTTTTTGCAGATCGGATTGCAGGTGTTTGATGTGCATGGAATCATAATTTGTTACTTTCACTTTCTCTATTTTGCACTACTGAAACTCCAGTAAGGAGAATAAACAAACATTTCTGTTTCTGCCTTGTTGAATACAGTGTCTGTAAGTGTCCCAGGAAAGTTTTGGATAGGATATTCAAAGGTATGGGGGTGGATTGCACAAATCCCCTAGTGTATTTCAAGAACTGAAAGTCAATTTTTTGACTCAACCAAAAAAACACTGCTCCTCTAACTATTTTTTGTATTAGCTATACACCCATTATTCAAGATCTCACCTAGGATCCAGAAAATCATAACACTGGGCAATTACTCTAAATAATTTTAGCTACAGTTCGAACGATCTCACTAAACAACTACTTTCTTTGTAGCCACAGTTTGTATATATGAGGGACAATTAGAGTCTGCTCAGAAAGCACAGAACACTTCACCCAAGTTTATCAAGCCTTGAGCAATGCATTCTCAAATAAAATTTTGATGTCAGGATAAGCACATTCTTAAAATGAAAGACTAAAATAATCCTCAAGACTTACTGATACATGCAAGAGGAAATAAAAAAAAATATTCTGAGTTCCGCTTATAACGGTTTTGAGTATAAAATAACAAAACACGACATAGTGGAAGTCATATCTTCAACAGTGCTCCATCCGGAACTGGAGCTCAGCTACCTACAGTTCACTATAAATGTATTCACCTTTGTGTTCCAAGTCTGTTCATGCAGCAAAGCTTTTTAGAGATGTAAACCTTTTCTATATTTTCTTAGGCTATGTAAATGCTCCATCACAGCACACCAACAGCACCAACTACACTGGGATAAAGCTTCTTCCCACCGGGGATAGCTGGGTTTGCTGATCTAACTGGGATAAGCCATGCAGTCACCAGCACACATCACACTCCCACAGCTATGGTACAGCTTCCCAGAGGATGCAGGCACAAAGAAAACTCTCCAGGGAATTATACAATCTGAGGACTTGATCTCAAAAGGTATTCAACATAAAACACCCCTGTGTCTAAATACAACACCCATAATTATCAATCAAATTAGTTGCATACTAAAATTACAGTATAAAACTCAAGCTTATGTCATTAACCTTCTGTTTATTAGACTTCATATCCAAGTAAATCTTTAGTCCAATTTATAATGTAATGCATATAAAACAGAAAGGTCCTTACGGACTATTCATTCATGTACCAAACTTTTGAGAGATGAAATAAAACTGTAATGGAACTAGAACAATTGCAGTGTAACTACACTACAGTTACAGTCCTTGAATATTTGGCAAGATGAACACACACACGGATTACATCTATAAACTGGGGAGGGGGGAAGGACATCAGTAAAACTCAACATGTGCAACACAACTATTGCTTCATGTATGTTTTAAAGTATATTATGCAAAATCCTAACCAAAACAGCAACAAGATAATACAAACAACCTACTAAATTGGTATTAATTAGTTCCTCATTCCTTCTTGGGATTTCTAACAAAACCATCACCGTTACAAACAAAACTCTTCTCCAGTTAAGTATCTAAATACCGGTCCTCTACATTTCCTGTAGCCTCTATGAGCTATGGTACAGTCTGAGCTGAAGAAATTAAGAGCTGAAGCCAACAGCGAGCTTTCTACCTCACACAGAAACAAGTTACTGAATGGACAGAGAGCAGAAAGCTTTAGGAGAGTTACACAAAGACAGAGACATGGAGGTTGACAATCCCTTACGTGCCTCTGGAAAGAATAGGTAGAAATAATCTGGTGAAAAAGTGGGACTTACAGGCACCCTCAAGGATATTCCGTGTCACTCATGCAGTCAGACAAGCTCCAGTTTTTCACCTGTTTCTGCCATAGTCAAAGATGTAAGCTGCAGCAAACACTATCATGCCCTTTCTGGTCCTAGAGGTTTTTCCTGTCCTCCTGAGGCCTCACTCCATGCTCCTGGCCCCTCACTGCAGGCTCCAAGGACCTTGCTAAGGTTTTCTTTGCTGCAGCCTACAAACACCCCAATCTTCCTGGGCTGCTCCTCTCTCCCAGTTCAACACAACACAACTGTGAACAGACAAATAAGCCAACAATCCACGCAGATCAGATTCTTCCTCTAGCAGGATTAGTGCCAGAACAACACTCTGGGCGATGTGTTTGTCTTCACTTACAGCAGGACCAGCAATGGAAGGAGCCTGCTTGGGTTAAGTAGGCTCCACTAACCCAAGTTAGTGTCAAGTGAAGTTAAGTTAAACCACTCAGTACTTGCGGTTTAACCGCAGCCAGCAATTAAGCACCACAATTGAAGCCATGCATGCAAGAAAAGGAGAACAGGGAATTCCCACCTTCACGCACACGTTCAGCCAACCCCAGGAAAAGAGGGCTCCATCACCAGTTTTACACACAAAGTCATGTGGGCTTGTTCTGATGTTCTTATTAGAGTCATGTGGTCAGAACACTCTCTGTAGTAAGCCTCTTCCTGTCCGGTCAATTAGAGCAAGTGCTCCTGTCCAGGGCAAAAACCACCATCCCGTTAGCCAGGTCTCATTTCAGTTCTTGGGTATCAGAAGCTACATGGGATAACAGCTCAATATTCGAGGAAGTTACTGAAAGGGACAGTTAAAATTCAGAGTAAGGTTATGGCATCCTAGCCAAACATATTGTCCACATCTTTTCCTGCTTAGGATGCCAATACCAGTACATTTGGGAAAGAAAACATGAAAACTGACACCATCAAGGTTTTCATGGAGCTCTTAACAAACCCCAAATGATCTACAAATACACGTCAAGTTGTCTGTGTAGCCTACAAAATCCTAAGAATAGTTTTGAAAACACTACAATCCCACGACACACATAAAGGCATGACCTTATCTGAAAACTGAAATTTAATTCCCATCAATTCACCAGGTAAAGATATACTGGGGGAAAATAAGCTTGGTAAACAACACCTGAAATTACTCTGTTTGCAATAGTAGCAACAGCTTTACAATGTAAAAGAAAGCTTTTCTAACTCAGAATAGTAGATCAGATTCTGCCTCCACGTCAACAATAATGCACAATCATCTAAGAGATACAGGAAGGAAACAAACTGTTGCTGTACTTGCTACTTTTACTATTATTTTCAAAGCTGCTACGACACATTTCCTAATTACTTTTAATTAGGAATTTAGTAAAGCAGGCAAACTGCCAGATATTTTTGCAATATGAATGCAAAATGTAACACAGAAAATCCCCTTGCAGATCATGTTACCTCTCTTTGCCACATTTAACAACATCATAGCATTGCAGTTTGCACAAAGAAATCATGAAAATACACGAAGGGTAGTCATCCATTGCCTTGAATTTCATGCTACTGCTATAAAACCATTTAAAAGCTCTTTTTAAAATCCTGGAAGCTCAGAGACATGAATCAGCCAACATTAGTAAGATTTTCCATTTCACCCCTCTCCAGGTCAGGTAGTCCACAGATTGATGGAATGGTAGGGGCTGGAAGAGACTGCTGGAGGTCAATCCGGTCCAACTCCCTCCCAAGCAGTGTCACCCAGAGCCAGCTGCTCAGGACCATATCCAGATGATTCTTTTAATATCCTCCCTCAGAGCTGTGTCAGAATTTCCCCAAATCACTGAAGTCTGACCATGAACAAAGGGAAAAGGTAAGCGTGAAGGGAATAAAAAGAAATTGTTGTGCCTTTGCTTTCCAAGCTCATGCAGAAGGCAGTAGAAATCTCCAGAAAGCTTGCTCCTTAGTTGCAGCTCATGGGACACAGAGGCACATGCAAGAACACGGACCATGCAGCCCATCCTGTCAACTGTGCAGCTACACCAAACTCATGTACCTCCACTTCCCTAAGTGCTTGCCAGACTAAGTGCTTATCTGTTCCTCATCTACATCCCCAGGTGACTGCAGAGCGCTGAGCACCAACAAGGATCCCCAGCACACCGCCAGTGTTCCAGCTGGAAAACATCTCCAGGTTAGGCGTAAAGCTGGTAACAGAGATGCACAACGCCACAGAACAAAGCCACGTCAGATGGATCCATGGATCAATGATTTTAGCTCCTTGCTTCAACCAGAGTGGTAAGTTCCCCTGCCAGCCTGTGCTATTTACACCTCCATTAGTGCATGCTACAGCTATTTACATTCTCAGCTCTTTACTGCTGTCCACCCCTCTCTTCCAAAAACCATGTCAAACTCCATCTCTTAACGGTGGTAATTATTTTGCTGTCTTGTACTACTCTAAGCTTTTCTAACCTCCTCCCCAGACTCAGTAGGTTTTTCACCACCACAAGTCTCTAATAATGATACTTTATTGCCATTATTCCCTTCCTGATATTTAGCTGTAGGACCATCACCAACAAAACGTAGCATCTCAAAATAACTTATAAATTCAGAAGAAAAGGATGAAGTTGAAGAGATAAAAAAGAAATACCTTTCCAGGAAAAATCCTTTCAAGTTTTAAAGGCAAAGGGAAAAATAAATTGTTTATAAAACATTCATAGCACTTTGGTGCAATATGAATCTACAGCAAATGCCCTCCAGCAACTTTAAAAAACACCATCAGTCTCATGTCTTATGTCCACTGACTGCAGGTGAGGCAAGAAGAGGATAAAACGGGACAGCTTCTGTATTTCTACAGAAGCTGAGGCTACTCAGGGTTTGTATTTTTGTTTAATATTACAAAGTGAGAATTTGTTGAGGATTCTATTCTAACACAACAGATGCTGGAGGATGAAAGTTAAGACTGAAAACCTCAAGGCATTTTGTAGTTAATTATTCTCTCTCCAAGTACTATCATAAAAGAGCCAAGCAGTCACAGTCAGCATGAGACTTTCAGGGGAACCTAGGAGTAACAGTGGGGGGTTTTTTTCCCCTTTCAAACTGTTTATTGGAGAAGTTCAAGCCAAAGCAAACATCTAAGTCTATTTGTACAGAAGCATAAAGTACTGTGCCTTCCAACACCTTTTGGTGTTCCATAGCTTTAGGATTCAGAGTATCCCAATAAGCTTGCTACAAGGTTTTTAAAATAACAAACCTCAATTTCCATAAACTGAGCAAGATAACATCCTACAAATACTAGTGTCAGTACATTATGCTAGAGGATGTAAGAAAGATTTTTTCGTTGTACCATTTCCAGTCCTTGTCATATAGCAAGACAGCTGGCTTTGTACACGCCCCTTTAGTGCAGACCGCCCTTCACACGGACACTGCACTGCTCCCATGGTACAGAGCCCCACCCATCCAAACACGGTCACACATTGTTGGGACAACTGAGGACTACACTAACAACTTTTTCCACGCAGTGTCTCCTGGTAGCCAGTAACAACAGCTCTCTACTAATACTGGACATTGCCTTCTCTCACCAAAGCTGTGCCACTGCCAGCTCAAGCTGGCATCAGTCAATCAGTCTGCAGTGCCCCCAAAAAGCAGCGACTGCTCCTCCTCTAGATTGCCTTCACTTCACTCCTTCCCTCGAGCCAGGAAAGCTTCTTCAGGCATCCACCCAGCAAACTACACTGGGCAGCTGACCTGAAGGGAAACCTAACCTTCCTGCTTCCCAGGTGGATTCCCAGCAGTTTCCTGACCCAGACTGCTGAGCAGCTATGTGACTGCTACTGCTACTCATGAGGGAAGGGGCAGAAATGAGAGCTTGGGAGCAGGGAGGAAGGGAAGTCTCCAGCAGCACTGATGCTGTAAGCCAGACCAAACTGGTTTGTGGAACCAGGATGTATGAGAAGGAACTAGACAGAGGACTGCTCAAGAAGTCTACCGTAGATACCAAGGTTAATGACAAAATCCTCATTATCTTCAGCAGCATTGTGTGCGAACTTCGCAACATGGTGAAAACCTACATGAAAAACTTTACCAGAGTAACTTTCCCTTCAGAAATAATATTACTAAGGCACAATACATACTTTTAATTAAACTCTCCACCGAAAGGCTGGAGATGATACCTAAGAAGTCTGATACTGTTGGATACTAACATCTGTTTTCTGTCTTTTAAAGCAAATGGTAGGAACTCACGGATTTACCATGTTCTCCCCCATTACTTCTGCCCTATATTTGAAGGAAATTGCATTAATACAGATAAAAAGAGATGCCACAGAGATGGTTCAACCAAGAAGATGAAACTGCGGTTATTAAAGTGATATTGGTGAAGAGCTTTTATGAGGCTAATAAAAAATCTTCTTCAGTGTCCCCCACTATTTAATGTGCCAAAGCAAATAACAAAACGGATGATTGATTTTCTCTTATGAAAGAGTAAATATATAGGAAATGTGAACTGCTAGCTTCAAAAATCCACATCATCATAAAATACATACTTAAGCTCCAATACCTGAAAAATGCATCACATCAAAAGAACCTGCCCACTGATTACCTATCAAGTCTCATTTTTGTGAACAAGAATTTTCATGTTTGCTAGTATCTACTTTCTAGAAAATTACATGGAAGGAAATAATATTCATTTATCTGTATCAACAAAAAAGGGCTAGACAATTTAAGTGTAAATCAACGCATAGCTCAAAGGAAGAGCTAAATTCCTCCATTCATTTTCATAACAGAAAACCACAAATACAATGTTTAATTTTGAGAAAAGAATTATAGGACATTCACACTAAAGCTTGAGCAAAACTTACAAAGCATAACAAAGTTATGATCATTTTCTAAGAAAGCAAGCAGAGAACACACAAGCCCTGCTTGGAGAGTAGAGCTTCTCAAGTTGGATTTTTGCGTACGCGGGGCACGGTGCTGTCACTGCTGGGCTGCTGAAGTCTTCTATGACACTTTGCACTGAACTGGAGGTAATCACTGTACTTGGAAGAGCAGAGAATGCAAGTGGCTACTGGACTGGCATGGAGATGCTTTGCCTGGATCCCTTCTGCAAACAAACACACACACACTCTCCCCAAAAAACTCCTCAATCCCTCAACTCTTGGTTCCATGGTATTTCTAAATTTACTGATAAACACACACCATTTCACACAATCCTAGAAGACACATGATGGGCTTAATATTGTCTGCTAGCAAGATAGGAAAGAAAGCCTCACTACAACAGTGCTGAAATTATTATAACTGAAAGAAAGGAAGGCTGCAGGGGCTGGTTTCTTGCAAGGCTTGGTGGTTTTTGCCCTTCTCCTTACCACAGGTACACACATGTCAATAGAGAAACAGCTCTATAATACCAAAATACAGCAGTCAGTTCCAGACTGTCATGGTGGCACTGAAGAAACAGATGAATTATGCTGGACAAGCCAAATATAAAATGTTCAAGACAGCTGTCAGATCAGTATTTCAACAGCCTGGAAACATGATGTGGATGAATACACTCCCACCGATCAGCTCAGCATCTTGCTTACTCTTATACCTCCCTCCATGTTACCTGAACTACCACAGTGATTTATTTACAAAACTTCCGTAGCCAAAAAAAATCTTCTATATTTAGTGGTTTATCACATAGCAGGCAGCATTAAAAACTACTAGTAGCATATTAAGTTCTAAGCAGCAAGAAAAGATGGCATTCAAAATTACAGCTGAATCCTTCACAAACGTGCCAAGTGTTACGCACTTTTCATTAGTTACATGTTAACATAGAATTGCTTCTCACCTCAGTTTGGAACCAGATGGTTTCTATCTATCTCTCAATACTTCAGAGAAAAACAGAGCTCACCAAAATATTAAGATCCAAGGTTCTCCTTATACCAGTACTTACACCTCTTCCTTAAAATATCTGGTAAAATACTCCATGGGATCAAATGGCTTTCAAAAAAAATTTTTTATCACCATCTAAAGATTAAGGTAAACCATGAACATTCATGTGTTTTTGCTGCATCTTCCTTTCTTTCATGATGTTCCAGTAATCACCCTGTACCGCTCTGGTAACTAGCAGAAAGCCCCAGTGAGAGCTCCCTTTCAAAGGAAGTGAGCCTAAAATTCACTATTGCAGGTACAGTTCTTCTAAAATATCCCAAACCCCCTGCTCCTTAGAATTCTCAAGGGACCTTTTGCCAATGAAAAGGCTCTAAACAGAGCCCTCTGACATGCTGAAGATCACCTGAGCTGTTGCCTTAAAACCACCCACCTCTGATCTCCACGTTGACACAAGTGTTCCAGATTTAGGCTCGAGGTCATTCTTCTCAAAAGTAGCAGCTCAGGATTTGAAAGCTCATTAGACCATAAAAATGTAAAAACCTACGAAGAATTTAAATAGGGAAGCCAGATTCTCATCTGCTAATCTCTGGTTTCCCACATTTAGAGTAATTTTCCATCTCTAATTTGACAGGTTTACCATCTACCAGTATTCCAGAGGACTATTAGAGGAACCAGAGTCTTCTCCAAACACACCACTGAACTGAAGCACAAGGGTAACAAACCCAAAATGGGTATTAGCAAAACAGCTCTACAGATTTATATCCTTGCTGTTCAAAAACAAAAGCTTGTTTACTTTTGTTGGTTCTTTCCCTTCTCTTTCCTTCCCGTGCATTCATTTGAAGTCAAGATTTTGCCGGCACACCAGGACAGTAACACGGACTCCCACTGCAAGCGACACTGGAGATTGTGCTTACCTGACACCACCCGATTCTCCCAACTAAAAGTGAGTTACAGGAACAGAAATTATTCTTCCTTCATCAAATCATATGCAACCAGCTCTTTATTTTTTTATTCTATTATTACTGATTTAACACTAAATTAATTTCTCCTGAAACATTCATGACATCCCAGGATCATTATGTGTTTTGCACTGGCTCTAATATAAATGCCCAGCTGATTTCATTTGTTGAACAGTCAAAATATTTGATAATAATTTCACTTGAGAAAACAAAAAAAAAGAATTCAGAATCAACCCTCTACATTTTACCTACAGTAGAGTATGACTAATGTAACAAAAGCCAAAAGGCTTTCCTCCACTCTTTGCCAATTCTGTAGCTGCCTTTTCCTCAGTGCTCCACAGGAAGTTTTGCTGTCAAATCTGCAGAACTCCCAAGATTCCAAGGTGTTTTCTATAGGTGCTAGGGAGTTTTTTGGCTTGGTATTTTTTGGGGCATTTGGGGTGGGGAGGCTCTATTCTATTTCTACTATCTCAGATTTCAATCTATACCACATTTCCCTTCAAGAAATATTTTGCAAAGCACATAAAATACCTTTCTTTTCACTCTGAAGATTTAAGAGCATTGGGGAGTTCTTCATGTGAATTTCCTCACTCTGAACTCTAATTGATATGCCTCACAGGGAACTTAAGAGATTATTATTTTCCCTGTGGAGGGTTTTTAAATAATATGGCACAATCTGATTTACTGAAAAAATGCAGGAGCCTTAATCCGCTATTTCTTACTTAGGTAAAATGCAAATTGCTTTCATAGGGCATGGTCCTTATCTAAGAAAGCAGTGAATCCTGCACAATGAACACACCATTAGTAGTAATACAATCTTACCACGTGCATTCCACATTCTCTTTTTAGACAGATCTATAATCATCGACTAATACACCCTGCTTTACCTCAAGGTTAAACAAAAAAAAAAAGCCAAAAAAGGAAAAAAACTCAAGAAACTTTCATTTTACTACAGGAAATTAAATGCCTAGAAACTTAAATGGCTGTGAAGAAAAATCAATATTTTAGTCAAAATTGGATTTTAGGAGTTTCTGGTACCAGATTTGTAGGTTTCAATTTCAGTTAAAAAGCTGCATCTGGATGCATAACAATCCATTAAAAAAGTGCACCTGAGCCCCAGAGAAACAAAGAAGCTGGAAGAAGCCACCTTCTTACAAATCCAGTACCACATTAAATCACCTAAGAGTGTGATCTAAAACACAGAACTCTTCAAGTTTTTAAAGCAGACATTGAAATAGAATTATTCAAGAGAAAACATTGATTTATGACATTTTCAGAACACTACATTTCCTTGATAGAAACTTCTTTCTCTAAGACTTGCATTTATTCAGCGGGAATAAAATGGACTTCTCAAGCTTGCTATTGAACATATTAATATTTGCTCTTCATCTTTCATTTCAACTACATTTTACCACAAAAGGGTAAGAACACTTATGCCACTGTGCAAACTAGTGTTCTTCAAAGAACTAATGATCTTGAAATTATGCAGCCTCAAGGCTGCAACACAGATCAGATTCACAGAAATCAGTAAAATCTTTGCTCTAAAAGATCTAACTGCAGAAGTTTTCATATCTCTGTAACTCTGAACACGACAAAGTGAACACATTTCTGGTATTTAATATCTTAGAAAAACTGTATCTGTCCTTTTTTTCATTCATTTCCTTGTGACAAAGGTTCAAGCTTTTAAATTGGTGATAATCAGAGGAATTCATACTTTACTGTTCACATACACAAAAACCAAATCAAGTGATAAGTCTTTCAAGTTAAAGGTCAAAATAGGTATTGCTTTTTAAGAGTTAATTATTCCCGATTTTTCACATTACAATGTTCACTCAATCAGTTTGATTTCAGAAATAGAGCAGCATATTTTTGCAATTGCAGTTTTTCTAGCTTTTCAGAACTCCCAATCAATACATACTATTAGCCATTCCTATGTTAACCACAGAGAAAACGAACAGATCACCTAAGTATTTGCATTTATCATTTGGTCTACATTTGCTCCACTGCGTAAATGGAATGTGAATTTAGACTAAAGGAACAGAACTAAACAGCTGTGTTATGTGACACTAGTGTAGTGTATGGCGAGGGCACTGGAACGGGAATGAATTGAACAAGTCCTACCTGTGGGCACAAAGTCTCAACGTGGTTAGCTGCCATTTGGACAATTTTGGTTCCATCTTCATTTGTTGACAACGAACAAGCAAGACTGGCAACCTTAAATAAAATAAATAAACAAACTTAAATAAGCAAACAGCCTTGTAAGCAAGTGTTCCTCCCCAGACTTCAAACTTGCCAAAAAACATCTCTGCTAGAAATCCTTCATTTTGGGGGGGAAATATTTTGTCAAAGAATGTTTTTGAACAAGGAAACACTGCAGGAGGGAAAAAGAGCTGTGGAAAGAGGTGACAGTGATGAGAAATCTTATGACTTCACCCCAATTTAGGCTCAGCAGGTAACAGCTGCAGAGTGGTGTTTAGAAAACACAAGGAAATTTTGAAGTAAGAGCCTAAGGTTTCAGCAGATTGCTTGTGATTTTGCCCCTTAATTTTTCAAGCCCTTCAAACCACGACCAGCTTTTCCACTGTTTTTTCATACTTACTTTTAAGACCTTAAAGCTCAAATAACATTTATCTTGACTTGTTGTAATTAAACACAAAGTAATTTCTGCCCTGAGCTATCCACAGATCATTCTTCTAATTAGCGGTATGGTTTTCTACTGAAACAGTCATATCATATAGCATATATACTGCAACTAACAGTGAAACCATATATGGAAACTTGAAATCTGTGAAACAACAAATCCATCTTCTATTATAGCATACACCATAGAGATACAGCTTCCTTTAAAGTAAAAACCTCTTCCATGATGCTCCACAGCTCCACAAGCTTAAATGGATGAAGGAAAAGCATCTCACTGCAGCTGAACATCAACAGGCTGTAAGAGACAGGTTTGACAAAGGTACAAGAGAGGCTGGGATACTGGGATCCAGTAGTTCTTTTTATCCTACTGTAGTAGTATCAAGTCCTTCCATAAACTACTCCACACTTGTTATTTGTCAGTGTTCCCTGAAGTAGCTGTACTGCCTCTACCCACTCTTAAATGTTAATGTAGACCAAAAACTGCCTGAGAACTAGACCTCTGCAGTGCTGCAAATATGAACACAGACAAGCATAGTTATTTTGGAGTTATCCAAAACTCAGATGCCGACTTCTACAGTTCAGCTGCCATGAAACAAAAGCAAATCTTCCTTTATCAACATTTTAGGACACTACTACTAGTTCAATGATGATCTATTACCAAAGGCTTTACTATTCTTACTTAATTGATATAAGCAATTAAAAGGCATTAGTCAGTGCATAGACTAATTACTTTTCCTACTGAAAATTCAGAAAATATTAAGACAGACACTTTCTGAAGGGGATGAGATCTAGAATGCAGGGCCTTCCACGTACACCCATGCCTACACAAAAATACTTCATACAACTTTCCCTGGTATTCCAATACAATTCACTGGTTCCGTACCCACGTGATGTATTCTCTTGTCCACATAATAAACAATGGTTGAAACAGATGACATTCAGTTTTCATCAATGCACTGACACTGTACTCTCTTATTTGAAGTAAACTGCCGTGGGATGGTTTTTTAGTGGAGTATCTGAAAAAACTGGGTTTGATTCTATGCTTTCTTTCCTGACTCTTCAGCTTAAACTGCTAACAGATTATATCATAACAATACAACCCTAAAAGATGCTATTAAATCCCCTCAAAAAAAAAAAAAAAAAAAAATCCATTTTTTTTCTTTGGATTGAAGGTCAGGAGTTTTCACTACTGGTCCCAAGAACTAATTCATGTTGGCTTGAGTATTTTATTTCCTTTGCTGCAGTCGCTGAGCTGCTTGTGTGTTCTTAATTTAAATCTGTGTTCACTCACACTTTGTTACTACACCACCTATGTAAAATGAAGCACTCTACAAAACTCGGTGCAAACTATTGATTTAAAGAACTCCTCTATGCCTAAAGCAGTAATAATTCAAAGGTAAAATAAAAAGGCAATGCCAGCCATTCCACCAGGACAAAAACTCTCAGCAGCACTTTTTTTTCCCCTCTTTACCATAAGGTTCCTCATGTTTATCAAATTCATTTCTCAGTTTCTAGAAAAACTTTATTTTCTTTTCTTGGAATTCACTACAAACACGTGCAATACAGAGTTCCTGTTTATCAGTGAGATACTGCTGCAAGTAGTTTTGTCCCTGTCTTGATGAGCAAGGCAGATACAGAGACAGTTTACAACAACTTTTTATCCTGTTTCCCAGTTACATCGGCTCCAGCATTTCAGTACAAACACAGCCCTTGATGTAAATTGTGTCACAGTCACAGAATAATAAATTAGGACGAAAGAGGTTGCCAGAGATCATATAGTGCAACCCCCTGCTCAAACTATGAGCATGTACTCGAAACCAATGGGTGCCAACAGCTCTATGTAACAGATCAGCATCTGGTGACAAATTCTGTGTGTGTAACCAGATCAGGTGGGAAATTAGAAGGGTAGAAAGGTGTGGCTCTTCTCCAACAAAGCATGCTCAGGTTGGGAAGGATCTCTTAATCTACAAGTATTCCCTTTTATTTGAAGTCAACAGCAATGCAAGTTTTTGTAATATAAAGAGGAAAAACTGTTTCTGATCTTATACTTCCCCTCCTGATTCTTCAGCTCTAAGCATTCTTTGGTGAGGCCCAATTCAGAATAGTATTCTCAAAGCACCAGCAGCAAACCAAGGGTATAAACACAGGGATTTTTATCAGGCCACTTCACAACAGCAAACAGAGGTTTGTATTACTTACGTTAGATGCTCTTAAAAAAATCTATTAAGTTAAAGAAAGTAGTATTGCCTACTTTGGAATAAACACATGCTATATTTCTGATGTGTATTTGAAATTCATACTACAGCACTATGCCAGCAGAGAATTTAGATCCTTGCCTTTCATTTTGATCAATGTTAGCAAGACCTCTGTTTCAGTGAGAAAATGCGTGGAATTTTCTTCTCCTGGCATTGAAGCAACACTTTTCCACATGTACTTTATGCACAAGTAAAAGGGCTCTCAGTCGGTCTCAGCAGTAGGTGATGAGGCTCACAGCTATTCCACCCAAAGCAAATCCAGATCCCTGTAAGTCATTAATATGGTCTCAACCATCAGTACACTCACTGTCGGTACTTCCCTCACCAGCTCCTGAAGAGGCCTCTTTAACACAAATCCAAAACACAGTAGTTCAAATAAAACACATGGAAAGAGTCAAACACATATGTGTGATTTTTCCAAGCATAAGGAAGGGGATCTGAGAATCTGAAGTCTCCTTTGAGGCTATAAAGTTGCTAATAAGGAGGACAAGCTGTTTCAGCAATAATAAATGCCTATAGTCCATAAGAAAAAATCAAGACCTAGCGCAGAGAAGATCTTACTGTCATGAGTATCATACAAATCTCAAAAGACTTCGGCAGTCTGAGAAACCTTCATTGCACCAGTCTCTCCCCTCAGCAGTAAAAACTACAAATACATTACATTTCTTTTGTATTCTCTGGGAGAAACTAGCTTCCCTCAGAGGGACTTCAAACCCAAGTACACTGCAACTTCAAAAACAAATAAAATTGCAAAATGAAAGGCCAACATTCCTCTCAGTCAGACAATAATTGTCCCTCTGAAGAGCAAAGTTTGTCAGGGCAAAGAAAAAGCTTTCTTGTAGGCTGGTCTCACTGAAATCAGAACTCTACCGGAAAAAAATTACGATCATTTTCTCCAAACATTTTTAAGATACTAAGAAAGCAGTTACACAGCTTTTCCTTGAAAACATAAAGACCAGAGAACAAATCATCCTTCATGAGGTTTAGCAACATCAATTAATATACTAATTAAGGTGCAGTGGAAAAGGAAGACTTTGAACTGAGCACATAAGTGCGGCACTGGCAGTTGATAAAATATTTCATTAGCTTGATGGATTTTTAGATTGTGAAGGCACTGAAGAGTGTACTTTTTGATGCCCATTATCTGTACACCAAAGATATGCCAATGCACATTTCTTTTATTCCTGAAGTTATTAAACAAGCTTCTTACAAGCACTTTAACTGGTGTTTTTATTTTAACTATTGGGTGACAGTATACCTTTCTGCACTGGGGAGAGGATTCCTCTCTTTAGCATATGGTAAGCCAACAACTTTTCAGGCTAGAAATTGCTGAAGAGTAAGATTTGTGTATAGCAGATACACTCGGTTAAAAAAATAATTCAACAAATCATATTCCTCCCCTTGATTTATACTTTACATGGGACTCGTGTATCTAGGAGAGAGCACAAGTGGAAACGTGTGTCCAGACTTTTTCAGTTCCTACTCTTTATCAAACAATTGAAAGGCAAAGAAAGATGCACTTAGAGGCTGTGAGAGATACATTACACATAAACAAGTTTGCCCTGTTGTCCAAACTTACTTGGGATGGAAGGCTTTTTCCCTTGCTTATGTTCACACAAGTGCATTCACACTGTGGAGCCTAATGTTCTCTCCCCAAGCAGAGGATGATGGCTTTAAGAAATCCTCAAGCTTCTTTCAACCTCAGATTTTCCAGCGCTTTTCACTGGGGATTACAACACAAAACAGAAAACACATATAGGCAAAACATCTTGGAGAGCCACGAATTACTTCCAGTGGATCTCCAGAAAGGTGTGATAATTTTCAACAGCCAATTCACTGAAGTCATCTGTTGCTGGAAGTAACAAAGATAACCCAATATCCTTTCTGTAGACAAAAGGAACATGCTCCCAATCCTTTAAGAGCCTCGGGACAAGTGGAAGTGCACATGCAAAATGAGACTGCCTCTTCGCTGTGAGAGGACCAAGGGGTCTTACCATGTTGATTCTGCTGGAAAGGAAGGGGAATCCCTGGGAGAGACATGCCAGCCATGGCTTAAGGATGCAATACAGTGGTTCAGAAATGAATCCTGGTTCAGAGTTAACTCCAGGATGAGAACAAATCCAGAAACTCCAGAAACCATTTCCTTTTCAATAAAGGTGTCAAGCTTGATGCAAAGTCAAATGCAAAAGTGAGATTTTTAAGTAGTAAAGGAGTAAATAATCACTGCACTGCCTCACCACCTGTTTCATTCACAGCTGAGAACAGCTTTGCTGATCTATTGTCCACACTGCACAGCAAGAATTAAATGTACCCCCAAGGATTTTTTTCGGTCAAATTCACTCCATTAACTCCCAAAAATAAGTATTTGCTCAGGAACAGATTGTCTGCTAACTAGCTAAACTCTTCTTCTATAAATTGTACTAAATGAAGCAGCATGTTCTCTAGATGTGATCCCTTTTGCCCCACCAATAGAAGCTCAGTTTCTTTTCATTATTATACCCAAAGTCCCAACTCACTTATACTGTAAATCACTAAGGATAACTAGGCTGTTAATTCCATGAAAGCTTCTGTTTCCTCTTCTTGGTGAAGACTTCCTGTTCTTCATATTAAATACCTTCTGTCAAGGAACTGCTTCACTGAGGAAAGACCTTCCAAAGCTCTACCTAACCTAAGGTTACCCAGGTCCTTCAACACTGCAGGGTAACCCCGAAGTCTGTTCTTTGGAGATTTTTTTAGCCTAGTGTGAAGAACCCTCTGGCAACCCAATCCCTCCCATTAATAACCCTAGAGAAATTCTTAGTACCATAGTGGGAAAGTGTTACTAAAATAAAAACTGACATGCTTCAAATTTCACAAAAAATGAACGTGTGTGTCACAAGATTTCAAATACAGTCTTTACCAGAAAGTTTAAGTACTGATCCTGTCATTTTGCTGGGGTTTTTTTTAAACGCATGTAATAAATATCAGAACAAAACTCACTGGTTTTCCACAAAACCAAGCGAAAGTATGTCCTATACACACCTCTAAGGAAAACTAACCAGATCTATTGTCACTTAAACATGTATATGAATTCTCCCTGGCACTGGCAGGGGGTTAAAAAGGCCTAAGGAGGACAGTGCATAAACGGACACAAAACCAGCCCAGGAATCCACTGAGGTAGAGGTTAATCCTGAATAATCACAATTCGGAAGATATTCCATTTGTAGGAGAGCAACTGAATACTGAGCTGAGGAATAATGTTTGAATTTTAGCATTACAGCAGTCAATATGGCTTTCAAAAAAAATTATATGCTCTATATAAACTGATTATAACTGTTAGCCTGCTCTCTTCAAACCATAAATGAAAAAATGTACTCATGTATTCTCTGCTTCTAATTTTGTGGTATACAGAAATATCTTCTACAGCTTTTTTATGTATTCTGAGTTTCTACCAGTAGCTTTATTCATGAAGCCTTAAGAAGTCTTTTGAGGAAAATGACTGTTCATACAAAAAAGAGCCATGAAAAAACTACAAAGGTCAACACTAAATAATGACTCTATACTTTTAAAGGAAAAAGCTACATTGATGTATGTATGTCTTCCAGTCATTGCTGCATTTTTATACACATTTATGATTACTATGTGCATTTTTATGGGCTTAATAAAACTTACACAGACTACAGTATTTGTTCATAGTGAAAAAACATTCCTGTGGACTGAAAACTTACCTCCAGTGAGCAATAAAGTAATATCACAGTGTTGCTTGTTTTCCAATCCGTTTTCTACCATAAAACCTAATTTCTTTCCAGATCAAGTCAAGTAGTTATACCTCACATCAAAAGCCACACTCTTACCTTATTAGTTATTACTTTTGTGAGAAAAAAGTTACAAACTCTACTCAAACATGCATTTAACATATATTATGCTGCTTTCCCTGCCTCTTTTCATCTTCCCTTCTTCCAGAAGGACTGTTGAGTCTGCTAATTTAAGTAGGGAACTACATACCTGCCAGCCTCTTCGCTCACCTTTTGGTTTCTTTTGCACTTCTCTTCATTTTGCCTAGCTCCATCTCCTTCCACTTTCTGCAGAGCTGAATTACCCAGTACTAAATTACTGCCTAACCCATTGCTGATCTGACAAAATTAGCTCAACCTGCTACACTTGAGGCTTATCACTGCCCCTCCAAGTGTTACCAACCACTTGGTTAAGATGGTTCAAACTCCTCAGAGTATTATGTAACTTTAACTGTTTCCTACCAAGCATGTCCAAGATTCTGCTTGTGTAATTAATAAAGCATGTATGAATACCCATGGACTGGACTGTTGAGTTTTGTTGAGGGTTTTTTTTTTTTCTAACAACATAACTACAACTGGTTTATTTCAAGTTCCATGTGCTCAAACAAGTCTTATCTCATACAAGTTCATCTAGGAGACTGCCTTGATGAACTGGGCCTCAACCAAAATAAAACCAGAAAATAAACACACTTTGAGACAAACACAGCAGATGGGTAAGGGAGAATTCTGCCCAGTAAAATTCCAGAAACCATTTCCTTTTCAATAAAGGTGTCAACCTTGATGCAGAGCTCCATTAAGCTTTTTTTCACCGCTTTAGGTCACAGTTACATTTGAAGAATTCAGTTAAGGATTCCCTGTCTAGACTCTGAGCTATGGTCACAGCCAAGAATAGATATTATATTTGTATTATATTCATGCTCTGGCAAGCTAACTGAAGACCACAGTAAAACAGAAATTGCCTATAGCTGTGACCTGTGGCTCACTCATTGTCTCTCCAAAAAATGTCCCGTCCACACCAGCACCAGACTTAATCCACTGCAATAACTGTGAAGTGGCCTCTGATACCTGAAGAAAGCTCCTTCCACAGGCCCAAACATAACAGCAAGCAAAAGCTCTAAAGGTAAACTACTTAATGAAACTTCCCCCTTAGCACCATTTGCTGGAATGTTAGCAACAGGGGACTTTCCAGCAGCATGTGGTATATTAAACCAGAAGAAAGCAGGGTTTTCAAAAGAAGAAAGAGCGGCTATCCAATTCTGTAATCATGTAACCTTCTCTTTTCCCTTATCTCAGCCTCACAACATGGCAAATAAGACAGCAATTACCCATGGAGCAGGAGGACATCAGTCATGTACAGAATTAGCCAATTCCTTAAAGCCATCCAAGAGGAGTGATCACAACTCCCTGCCAGAATACACAGCTCTCAAAGGAACGAGGCATGCACAAGTGCTAATAAACAGATTAATTAACTTAACTGTCTGTCAGTAGTATGATTTGATAAACATCTATCACCAGTGGAACTCAGTAAGTATCAGAATGGATCAACCAGTTCTCAAAACTGCATGAAACCCTCCCTCTCCTGCACTTCAACAATAAAGAGGAAAATACAACACATACGATAAACTGTCAGTAGAATACTCAAAATTTCAGGCCCTTTTCATCTATAAAGCACAGGTAAGACTCAAACATATGCATGAATACATCCTTATTTGTTCTCTTATTAGTCATTATTCAAATAGTCCACAAAAAAACCAAAAAAATAAAAATAAGGCTCATCCAACTTCCACTATTCTGCCAGAGGCAGTATCTGAAACTCAGCACTCTGAAAGCCTTCCCAGAGCAAGTACTAGTCCATCTCCCAGTTTAAAACATGAAATTTACTGAAGAAAGCAAGTCACAGCCTAAGGCAGCTTATGTAATGTACAACCACCAAGCCTTCCCACCTCACACAAGTAAACACCTCAGGTGTGTTTAAAGAATTCTTTTAAAGTAATGGCTTTTTAGAAAGAAAACCAATCCCTCTTCCAAAGCTTATCAGGAGTTAATTCTCTCTTTCAATACTCCTGGAATCTCTCTCCAACCCAAGTGGCTCCCTCCAACCTTTGGAAAAGACCTTTAGTCTATTCTTGTCCTGCTTCCACTCAACAGACTTTAAAAAGTGATAAGCAGAGGAGGATTACTATAACACTCCATTCCCAGACAGCTTTAAACTCAAGGGCAAGGTGTAAAAACTAAGCCCAAATAGTGACCCGAACACCACCCCACAAGCGGCTGTTTGTCCCTCACCCACACGGCCTCTCCCAGACCTTCACCACTGCTGAGCTGCGCTCCTTCACCCCAACAGACGCCATTTTGCCTCCAAGATCTGAGACTGAAAATTTTGTAACCCAAGGAAAAAATCTCCAAACGTATTGTTTTCTGTTGTTGCTTCACAGACTGCTATTTTAGAACTTATGCTGCATACAACTGGGCTTTAAAGAAGCAAGGCCACCAAAGCTCCCCTGTCGCGAAACAGAAAAAACATCTCCAAGTGGAAGATAAAGCAGAAAACTCATGGCTATAGGTGGTTTTAACCGCCTGCCCCACCTCCCCTCAGCACCGGCGGCTGGGACAGCAGGATTCCGCCAGCCAAAAAGGTGGGATTCCGATGGACAAAACGGTGGAATTCCAGCAGCAGGGACGGCGGGATTCCGCCACCAGGACACCGAAATGCACCTTCAGCACTCACCCTGAAAGCTCCATGCAGAGATGTGCAGCCAAAGCCACTCATGCCGGCACCTGCCACCTGCTCCGAACCTTCCAGAAGCAGGGAGGGTGAGCGTGGCACTGAGCGGGTGCAAATGGGGCCCTTATTGCACACAGGTGTTTGTGTGTGAGGGTCCCATCGCTCACAGCTCTGTGTGTGCGAGGGTCCCATCGCTCACAGCTGTGTGTGTTTGTGTGTGAGGGTCCCATCGCTCACAGCTCTGTGTGTTTGTGTGTGAGAGTCCCATCGCTCACAGCTGTGTGTGTGTTTGTGTGTGAGGGTCCCATCGCTCACAGCTCTGTGTGTGTGAGGGTCCCATCGCTCACAGCTGTGTGTTTGTGTGTGAGGGTCCCATCGCTCATAGCTGTGTGTGTGTGTTTGTGTGCGAGGGTCCCATCGCTCAAACCTCTGTGTGTGTTTGTGTGTGAGGGTCCCATCACTCACAGCTGTGTGTGTGTGTGTGTGAGGGTCCCATCACTCACAGCTGTGTGTGTTTGTGTGTGAGGGTCCCATCACACACAGGTGTTCTCCCCGCCCTGCAAGGAGCCACCCCCCGGCCAGCCACAGGCACACACAGTACGTTCTTATGCAGTACATCACATCATTACTGCACTACAGTATATTCCTATGCATTCACTATAGCCTACATTTCAAATATCTTGTAAAAATATAATTAGTCCTCTCATTCATTTTCACCCTTCTTTTACCCCTTAAATGAATCAGTAATTTTCTCAGGTTTATTAGATTTTATTCTCCTCTTTGTAAATGGTGCCATGAAAGCCATGTACAGACAGCCAATTCCAATTGCCAGTGGAGCTGGAGGTAAGCTCATAGCTAATGTAGTTTAAATGGAACAAACGTTGTACTAACATAAATTGTTTCTGTGGCAATGGAAGTCTCTGTTTCTGTTAATGTAGTTTAAAGGTTCATAAAACATTTTATAAGAAACCCTTGACTAATTTTTGCTGTGTGATCTCTGATGTAGGAAATGTGAAACTGATCACAAAGAAAACATTTAAACCTGTTCATAAGCCTTGCAACCAAAACTCACATATAAAATTGTCCAGACTGCAAACTGCAGATTGCAGTGCGGTCTGAAGCATCAGTGTGGGCTTATCCTTAAGCATGTGCAAAGAATTCAAACTGCAGGAATACGACCATACTAAGTCCAGTGAAAAACTCCTAGGAGATTCTATCTTGTTTACAGTACACTGGCCTTGAAAAGACGCAAATGAATTGACTGTTATTCAGTGTAAAGCGATGCCCTGATGAGAAATGATCCTCACACAGCAGGCGCCTGTCCAACAGCAACAGAAAGACATGCAGGAGTCACATTTCAAAGGAAACAAATATCTGTTCAAGGAAGTCTAGATCTTAAATCTACAAATGACTCCTGGTTAATTAAGCTAAATCTCAGAAAACGCTGATCTGAACCTGCCATCACGAACGTTCCTGGGATATGGCTACTACTGTCCCCTGTCGCCTCACTGCCCCAGCTGGGTAAACGACTGTGATAGTGTTGTGACTGAGGACAGCTCATTTAGAGAAAGCATGTCTGGATACTTTAGTTCTGTCCTGCTGAGCCTAGAAAGGAGGTTCCTTACACCTAGCAAGACCAGCCTGTGTTTTTCAGAAGGTTTTAGAAATTTGTCACGAACTCAGTATTTTGAATACTAAGCTAAAAGTTATTAAAAAACAATTTAATACAGTGATGTTAAAATGTGAGCCGTGTGAATTCCTTGGAAGTAACTACACTGACATTATTGCATATTGCTCAAGTTTGATGTTCAGATTCTTTTACAAAACTTCCGCAGAAGATGAATTAAACCAAAGGGAAATACCTAGCAGGATGTTCCTTTTCTCTCAGGCAAGCTGTCATAAGCAAAAACATATCCAACTTCCTTGATAAACAATGATCACTTGCCTTCCTTGTAATCAGAAATTCTAGTCCATGGCTTCCCACAGTGTTTTCTGATAATTTCCTTACTTTTTTTCCCCAGCAACTCTTTTTTTAAAATTTGATTTATCCTGTTAAGCCTGTAATAGAAAAGAATTTGCCCTACTTTTTGCTTTCTTGTGTCAAATGCAAGATATGACATAGCTTCTCCAAGTATTGTGTACAAACTGCATTTCAGAGCAAGAATGTTTATCAGTTATTTCAATGTATGCAGAAATTCATGTTATAAAGTACAGTCTTGTAAAAAGCATCACCCAGGCAGTGGCAGAAAAATACATGTTCAAAAGCCATTTGCCAATGGTAAAATAACCAGAAAGACTCTTAGAGAGGTGATTAAATTGAGCAAGCCAAAGTGTTGCCAACCATCAAGAAAATACACTTAAAATCACAGAACACTTTGGGTTGAAAGGGATCATCCGGTCCCACTCCCCTCCCACAGGGAGGGATACCTCCCACCAGACCAGGTTGCTCCAAGCTGCATCCAGCCTGGCCTTGAACACTTCCAGGGGTGGGGCAACTTCTCTGGGCAGTCTGTGCCAGCGCCTCACCACCCTCACAGGGAAGAATTTCTTCCTCTTACTTAATCTAAACCTACCCTCTTTCAGTTTAAAACCATGAAGAGTAAACCTCCTCCTTTAACAGTTATCACAGCATTCATATTCCAAGGGAAAAAAAAATAAACAAGCCAGCAAACCCTAACAAACGAACACACAGACTTGTTTAGTATTTAAGAAGCACAAGCTTTAGTAAAACGTTGTTAATATTTTGATGATGAGTGCCTTTTTTAGCACCTTTGGAATTATTCTGTTACAGCTGACTGGCTCATTACAGATCAGTGTATCAAAATGATGAGACTTCTGGGGATGTAATGGAATCACAATTATCACAATTTCTAATATTCTGAGGAACTTCTAAATCTGGTTTCTGCAGTAATAAATGGCAAGAAGTCAGTGCCAATGCACTTGTGGCAGCTCTCTGTACAGTATCACCACAAATTAACCAGTTAACCAGTGTATCCTGCTGGGGAGTCCATCTCCCTCTGGAGCTCCTTTAACTCCCAGCACACTGCATGAGGTGCCTGACATTTCCAGCTGCTGAAATATGCCCCTCAGACACAGAAAGTCTGATAAATCTTCGGGTTGTTTATCTTTTGTTCTCTTGCTTCACACTTATGCAATAAAGGCTGTGATTAAGAGGATTAATGAAAATGTCACCATTTATCACCTGAAGTTCAATCAGTAATAGGGAAGTTGGACCTTATTTGATTAATTATATAGAGACGCAAAAATCCTTGCATTATTAATTCAGGACTTGCTGCAAAATGCTAGAACTCTGTGAGCCCCTAAACAGGAAGGTTCAAAGTCTTAAAGCTTACATACACTTAGAAGTACATGCCTGACTTTAACCAAATTTTATTGAATTAATTTTCTTAATTCACTGTCTTGACCACATTAGCTCTCCATTAAGCATCCATCTACCAGTTCCAAAACATCCAGAAACAAGTTACCTGTCCTTAAAGGCCTCCTTCCATCTGCCTGCCACCTCCCAGTTACTATTGCCAGACTGATTCTATTAAAACGTAGTACATTTTTTTGCATTTAAAGCATTTGTGCATCATTCCTGTGCTGCCTCTAATTTTAGAAGTAATTCCACACCACCCTCCCCTGCAAATGCCAATACCATCTTTAGGTAAACCACCTTTACCTGTTGCAGGCTCTCTGCAAACACCCACCCAACTCGAGCAACATCTGGCAGCAGAGGGTTTGTAGGCTGCCCCCAGGCCATCAGACCCTCCTGCCATGCAGGTCTGTTTGCTGAGGGACTCTGCAAACTCATTGAAATGGGAAAGTGGGGTTTACACCCAACTCTTGGGCTTACCAGCACTGCATTTGTGTTTCAGACATCAAAAGTTTGATTTTTAAACAGCTGCAGAAAAAAAAAGTATCTCTAAGTAAAATGAGGTAGTGCCTTTTTTTTTTTCTTTTTGTAGTTAGATTAGGATTGCTAAATTGCTAATCACAGACTTCCCAAAATTAGCAATTTAGTCAGGTTACTCGGATAGGTCCACTGAAATCTTTGGATTTGACTGAACAACGAAGAAGCTACAAGAAAGGAAACCCCACTGCCCAGACATCCCCAGTGTGCCATTAACTAAACCCAGCGTGAACAGGGAGGCGGCACACGGGTCTCTCCTGAAAGTCAAAAAGTCAGACAGCAACAGGGGAGTCTGAACGGGAATTCTGAATCACACAAACTGAGGATGCATGGAAATTAGCAAACTAAAAGTAGGTGGTTTTCCTCTAAAAACAAACTAAGAGTAAAAAAAAATAAAGAACATGTGATAAGAGAGGAGAGTTAATTTGTCAAGGACAGACTGATTACAGAAATTAGTACGGCAATGAAAATCCACTTCCCATTCATAAATATTGATCATCCTTAAAAGAGCTGATGTTATTTACAGAAATGACATCCTAATCTGCTGACAGATAGATTTTATTCCCAAAATGCTGACCAATATTCCGCGTCCCCATCTCCATATGCTAACTGCTCCACAGTTACACAGATGCTCTCTGGAGCAGAAAGCCACACTGGAGTTCTGTGCCTGCAGATCCCATTGTGCAAAGGGACCCTGTATCCTCAGGATAGCTGCTGTGCACGCCTCTGTACGTGACTATCAGACAAACTGTACCACAAAAATAGATATGGGGATATATTCTACAGCTTACAGTATTCAACTGCTATTTTGACATATATGATCATACCACTGGAAGTATATTATGGGTTAAAGAAGAATAGCAAGAGCAAAAGCACCAGCAAAAAAATGACAAGCCCTTGACTTGGATCTTACATCTGGGGATGAAAATCCTTAGCACTGAACAGCCTGAAACTAAAAACTTCCACGTAACGCGATTCATGCTTCTTGTCTTCTGATTATACTCCAAAGGAGAATGATGAAAGATTCTGCTCTCTTCTGATATTCTGAAAGTTAATAAAGATGTTTCAGTAATCTGTCAGTTTGACCTCTACACATGCAGTTTTGAAGTTTTACCATTGTCAGAAGTAGTTTTGTTTTTCCAATAGCTCAGTAAAATCAATATTAAAAAAAAGGCAACGAAGGATTAAAACGTTATTTTTATTTTGTGTTTACCAGTCTGGGATTAAAACTGATAGAAATAGGAGCAGTGCTGAGAATACTCAATTCCCTATTGTCTTTGAAGGTGGTAGAAAGAAATCAGAATCTTCCAGTTGACAGGACTTTGTAAGTGCAGTACTTTGATAGATAAAGCAAAATTAAAGGATTGTTAAATCCCATTTTAGCTTAAGCTCCTATCTGACAGGAAACTATGCAAATGTTATATTGGATATCAAATCAGGGGGATTGTTGGTTTTCAGAGTTCAAGTGGTTTTATTTCCATGGACCTCAGCTTCAAGTAAAAGATAAGTAAGGTTAAAGAATGTAGTCCTTAAGTACTGGATGTTCAGAGGTTAAAGTAACAGCTGTCACAGACTGCTTGAAGGTTGGTTGTTGTGCACTCAGGAAAGTACAAAAGTGAGATGATTTTTTTAGGGTGTCTTTGATGCATCTTTCAGAGCTATGGGAAGTTGCTCTCAACCCAATTTTCTGGGTCGCTATATTTAAAATTTGACATAGAAAGATGTAGCAAATTACATACAAAATCAGACAAGGTGGTGAGTAAGAGCTATCATCTTTTAGATGCATATCAATACAACAGACTGAAGTGCTGAGAGTTTTCCCACTGTACTTAAAGAGAAATATTTACTGTTTGTATAGAAAATAATAAGCAACCTGTTACATTTTGCAGATTCCATGTTAAAACTGACTTTTGGCAGAGCTGTGCTCCACGAGAGGCAGATGCAGACAGCTTTAGTTCAAGAGCCAGTGGCTGTGTTTTGCTTGAGAGAAAGGAAGAATGTTCTTTGGCATGCTTATCAATTTATTGTCAATATTCTTTTTGGTTACCAGATACTTAATATTATTTCCACTGTCCTCAGTTTTTCAAACATTTTGCAAATGAACTGAAAACACTGAAAACATTTCATTTTTACCATATGTAAGTTCTTCCATATTGTTTGCCAAAATGGCATTGTAATTCTAATAACATTAAATGAAAAATCATTTTTAATCTATGTGCATCTAAAACCTCAATTTCCTTATAGAAATACAAACAATATGCATTTTTATAACTCAAGCATTTTTCTCCTTTACAGCTTTTAACTTAATTTTTTAAAAATGCTCTCTTAAGGAGAATTCACCTCCAACAGATGTGCATTTTCTGCACTGGAAATATTTGTACTAACTTGCGAACTTGTTTTTTGAGCAAAACTCTGTGTCCTGCACGCCTTTGCTATTCTATATCAACACATCACAACACCGATGCACTTAAATACACGTGCTGTTTGTTACCGTCCCTTGTTTGTAACAGATTCAACCTGAGAAGTCCCAGAAGCACTGTCATATTGCAACACAGGCAAAACTGAAAAACACACGGGCAAGAATTAGGCCACAGGCTAAAGTGTCAAATTTATGTATCAGCAGATCTGAAGTCAGTGTTACTAGATCAAACTACAGAGAAAATGATATATTTGTGTACTGAGAGAAGAGATGAAGAACACAAAGTTCACTTCATCATCGCCTCCACTTCTCCTGTTAAATCTCTCTGCCTCTGCTTGGTATAGCTGACCTTTAAACACTGCAGTGGGAGATTTGCATCTGTGCCAAAAGAAAAGATAATCAGAGGATTCTTTCCTGCTCCCATCAAATTCCTTTTTTAATCTCAAGTTCACCCAGCCTATCACTCCTCCTCTCAGAAAGCATTACATCTCTGTGATGGATCAGCTCAGGAGAACAGTCTGTCAGCTTCTCCAAACAAGAAATTGCCAGTTACACAGGGCCTGCTTTTCTCCTCATGTAGAGGTGACATTTTAGTCTTCTTGTTACCTATTTTTTGTTCACTTTTACATACCTGTTATCTCAACAGCAGAATTTGCTTTTGTCTTTGGTAGAAGTGAACCAGAGGCCAGAACACTCCAGCCACTAAAAACAGGCATGTCTTATAGGGGACTAGAAAGTACACCTGGGTCCCTTAATGCTTTTCATTATTATTTTGCCTTAATTTTCATAATTTAAAAGAGTGTTTATATTCAGAGATAATTTAGAAATGTCCTAGAAGACAAGACTCTTTGAAAATGTTTCCATACAATCAAATATTTCAACTAGATTCACAATTTAATTTCAACATTTTAAATGAAAAGGCATTTCAAAGCAAAACCTAAATGTGTCAAATCTGAAAGTATTTAATCTTCATATTTTGAAATATTTTTTCAAAATTGCTCCATTTTAATATGGAATTCCCATTAATAACAAGCATTTTTTAAAAAACCCAAATCTTTGAAGAATATATTTTAGCCAAGGGTCACAAAGACTTCGACTACAGAGAGAATCTTAACCCAAATCTTTTTTCATCCTGCAATATATTCTAGGTTTTTTTCAGTATTACAAAATCAATATTCAGACTTAGAAACATTTGATGCAGTATATGAGGAATAAGGCACTGCAGCCTAAAATAACCTCCATCAGAAGAATGTTTAACATGGCCCTTGGTGCTCATCAAAATACTTCAGCAGCTGAGTGTTCATGTCATATGTGGGAAGTGTCCAATATCATAGCCAAAGTGGGCAGTTTAATGTGGTTTTTGGGGTTTTTTTACTATGTAACTAGGACTATTCCACTTCCTCCACAGACCTGAATACACTATCCACATTTGAAACTGAGAAACTCTGGTGTGTGCAATTATTGTGCAGCTATGGCAGTGCAAAGATGTTAACCAAGGAATCTCAAATCCTTTGCACTGTCTGAGCTTTTCCAATACTAGTGCTGGCCACAAAGCCCCAGCTGATGCTCCTGGGAAGTGCGGCTGACACCCCAAGCCTGTGCACCTTTTACCAGGAGGTAGAACCTCCAGGGTAAGAGCACAGAGTAGTTAATAAACTCACCAGAGAGAAAACGTAAGAACACAAGAAAGAAGTTATTATCTTTAGTTGCCACTACCTCTGGAAATATTATTGCCCCAGACCTGGTATGGTGTTCAGTCTTTCCATCTGACTGATGTTTTGTACCTCACTGAATTTATATACATGCTTCTGAATCGTATTATTTTGTTATGTCTTAAATCAGTTTTTGAAGGAAGGACTGTAACTTCCAAATGCTAATTCAGAAGGGAGATTTGCAAGAGATCTCACTGCTCAAGCCGATTTACAAAGGTCACTTGCCTATGAGGATACTGTTTGTTTCTTAAATTACAGTATCGTGGGAAACAGAGGAGTAAAAACCTCTACAGGCAATAATGGGTTTGATTTACAGCCCTGGAAAGAGCTTGGGCTGATGTGATGACAAGATATATAGACCTTAAGCAAGAGAATCATAAACCTATGTTTCTATAGTTGTAAGTAAGAATATGTATTGGGTGATACGGTGGAGGGTTTTAAGTATAGCAACGTGATCTTATAGTTTAAGTTAAGAATTTAGATGTTACAATAGAAGTATATGGGGGTACGTGACCCAGCAGGTAATTGGCTGAAACACAGATGCATTGCCGTAAAAAGTACCAAAGGTGACAGGTTATAAAGTCAAAACAAAGTTTTGTGTTAATTGCTTATTGGATCAAAAAGCTATAAATTGCCATGTCACTTTGAAACTCATGACCATCTTTCGTTATGGCGACTTGTTACTAAATCACACAGCCCCTGAGACTGATACCTTGTTTGTTTTTTGAATAATAAATCGTGAATAACCGTGATAGTCCCATCTCTTGGATAAGGCGCCGACACAGTATGAGCAGTGAGTCAGTGTAGCAGCAATTTAGCTTAGCTCAATTAACATTTCCTATTCAAAGAGGGGAAAAAATTATCTTCTTTCTCAAGACATGTTGTTTCTATTAGAGAATTCTTCATTTTCAGATTAAAATCGAAACCACAGAAAATCTCTCTTGATATTTTAAGCAGTACTTTTAATTTCCATACCAAATTCACTGTTGGATTAACCTTTGTGAGAAGATGAACTTTTGTTTTTATAATATCCAATTCAGTCTATTGTGTTTATATACAAAACATTTTATAATCTACTCTTCAAACATCCTTGATCTTTCAAAAACAGATTCAAAAGCTGCCCTCAAATACAAGATATGCCTAATTAAAACTGCTATACAAAGCACAGGAAAATGCAACATAATGCATGTCTCAAAACAGACCAACAGTCATCTCTCAAGGTACATATCAACTCACCTCATTTCTGTCATCTAAAAATTAGGCATCCACACTAAACTAATCATTTAGTCAAAGAAGAAACAGGCACTTTATGTAATCAAGAGAAATCTTTGGAAAATCTTTATCTTGGGTTAAGAGTCAATGGGATAAATAAGGTTTTAAATTGAAAAAAGACCAACACAATCAAATCTCAGAGTACCTGCTTGAATTTGTTAACTTTGAAAGAAGACAAAACAAGCAAAACAATAAGAGGAGTGATACTGGTGGGTGGCGGGTACAGGCCAGTATTATTAGTACAGGGTTTAAACTGAGCACATAAGGAAACGCTTAAACTGGAAATAACACAAATATCAATGCCTTGTTTTACTTAAAAATGGACTTATAGCCTAGTCCTGTAACATCAAAATCATTTTATTACCTATCACCGCTGGACTTGCTGGCTGCCACAATAAAATCCATTTTTATGTGACTGGAGAGCTGGCTACACAAATACACAGGTCTTTGTGGTCCAGATTCAGAAACTTGTTTGATAAATTTTTGCAATTGAGGGAAATATTGTGACAGGAAAATTAAACACTGATAGTTTTATCAATATGGCAACAGCATATTTGTAACCAAGCCCTAGAACATTAACAAAGGATATATGAAACTAGGCTATACCATTATGCTGATTCAAATTCTTGCTCACTGATTATTTTGAGAATGCAGTCTCATCTCTTTTGACATGTTGTTCTGCCTTCACTTTCAAATTACTATTATCAAATTCAACTTTGGTGCAACACTAACATCATCAGCCCAGCTCAACAACTTTGCTCTGAAGCCTGACAAGTGTGTGGAACATGTTCAGCTGGAACACTGTTTGACAGGATAGAGCTGAGACACCGCTTCACTCAAGCTGAACTCATGATTGGATTCAGGAAAACCTACATTTTTTTAAAAACACTTTTTCTTTAATTTGGAGAGAATTAAATTTCAGCAGTCACTACATAGATGATTTCACAGCACATATCTTCAAGTGCATCAAGTTACCTTGATAAGATGAAAAGGAAATAGTCATAAATCTTCCTTATGCCATAAATACCTTTTGGAAGAGCAATGTTAAAACAGCAGGAATGGACACCCCTGTTTTCATACGTGAAAACAATGGAAGAATGAAAGAGCTGGACTACTGATTGTATTGTGTAGGAGATCCCGGCATGTGGATGCCACGACTCCTCCACAATTAGGGTGTCTGAGTAAATTCCCAGGTGATTCAGACAGATTAGCCTCAGGAACAAATCAGCAGGAAATTGGGAAAAAGCTGTGAGCCAGCAATTTCCTTGTGGTCATGGTGTCTGCACCAACTTTTTACAAATTTTGTTTACACCTATTTTAACAAGTTATTTAGAGCAGTAAATAAAAGAACTAATAAAGATTTGCAAAAGGATGTCATGATACTAGATGACTAAACAATAACATACAGGAAATTCAGTCTAGAGGGATTAAAAGTGAGTTGTTCTGTTAGGAAAAAACAACAGTTTCTGTGATTCTATGAAATATCTTGACTGTATTGATTAGCATGCACAGTTCTGCCCTCCCACCTCACGGACTGCAAGGTGCTGGAAAAGGTACATGGAAAGGAGCAAGCTGATCCTTTCGTGGCTTCCAAATAGGGAAAACTTTAAAAGACCAGAAATACTTTGAAAACAATAAAAAATATTGAAAGAGTAAGTGGCATTGTTATAAATGAAATTAATGCTGTTAAAGAATTGTAACAGTACGGGAGTTAATGAATTAATGAGTTAGTTAAATGGGTTGGGGGTTGCAAACTTGTACAGTTGTAATGTTTGGATGTGATCACTAGGTGCGGTGGTAAATGGGGAAAGATTACGAGTCTTCTAGAAAGCTCTATGGACTGATGTAATGGAAGCGATGTCAACGCCTTAAAGAAGTTATTGGATAAAGGATGGACCTATCATTCGACGCCCCTGAGAAGGACAGGAAAAAGGACCAATAAGACCCTTAAAAATGAGCCATCGGAGGAAGGGTTTACATCAGACCAATCATGAACCAGCAAAGGGTATAAGAACTGTCTCGGGGCTCTGCCCCGGGTTCTCCTGAGGAGCTCAGTGTCTGAGGGAGCATCCAGAGTGTCACTCTGTTATAGTGTTTCTCTGGCTTGTCGAGTGGGGCCTGGGCTACTCCTGGGTCTCCGTTCCCTGTTGCTCTCTAAAATAAATGAGTTGACTTTTTCTTTTTAAAAGTCTTGGCCTCGTTTATAACAGCATGGAGAAGGAAAATAGGGACTGGTGCTCATTTTCTCTTCTGATGCCAGAATTCAGAGACAGCAAAAGAAAAGACCATGTGGAGGTTTCACAGACGCTTCGCTACTTGACACATAGTCAGGCTGTGAAATTCCTTACCGCAGGACGCTAGAGATGACAAAGGTTTACAGTGGGCTCAGACCCTCACCTAGAGTGCCTTACAGTCAGAAACAAGGATAGTGAGAATGCAAATGCTTTCCTTCCTTAGCTTTTATTCCCCTAAATAAAACCTAGGGATTGCCAGCACTTGAGCTTCTTTTCACCTCTCAGTGCTTGCAAGCAGCTCTGCTGTGTCCCATGCTCCACAAAGGCTACTTGCAGCTGACGAAAGAAAAAAACATCCTTTTTTATTCTGCTAAACAAGGTATTATGTATTTAACAATATGGGTACTCTTGCTTGCATCACTGGCCTTTGCTCTATCATCTGGTGCCCACAAGCCACCCAACTAGTCACAACTACACCTAGATGGTAAAACTGCTTTCATAGCTGTATTTCAATGGCCTGATGTCTCATCTACCTCACTACCAGCCTTCTCTGGTACAGTTACTGTTCTGTGCCTTTTTTTGCAACATTTTTTGTTATAAATGCGTACGCCCAATTAAAATTAAAACAAGTATGAAGTTTATTTCATGTCCGAGAGTTCGAACACGCAATGCCACGATCGAAAAGGAGACAGTGCCAAGCCCGGGATTGGCACTGGGTGAACACAGATCTGACCTCTATCGCATCAGATCTCCCTCTGTTCACAACAACTATTTCCAACAGCTTGTTTTTATACAGTTTTTCCCATAAAGTCCAGATCTTGGGTATTATTTTAGTCAATCAGCATATTTATGAAGTACGCCATTCATGAGACTAAGGTGGACAAAACGTATCCTGTTCTTGATTAATGTCCCATCACCAGAGGATGTTATCTGATGGCTCATGATGTTCCATATCTTGGTTCCCGATCCGGTCGTTAGCACCTGAGTTGGGAGGGGGATTTTCGTAGATAGTTAAATCAGTTCTGCCGGGAAGTTCTCCTTGAAAATGTTAATATCAGTAGCCACCTTTATTCTTTCCTGATGGGCAGTCGTCCTCTGTAGTTCTGTTTTTGGGATGTAAATCAATTCCCAGTCGAGGTTTCAATTTTCCCTGGGCAAGTTCTGTTCGTTTTAATATTGGTTACAACTTAACTTTAGCACATATTTCGATATTACATATTTGAGCACGAATTCCCCTTTTTTATTTATAACATTTTTCTTAGTTGTTTAGCTTTTAAAATACTTCAGCTACACCTATTGTCACTCAGTATTCCATAGCCAGGTACATGCCACCCATGATCTGGCACTTCAATACTTAATTATTTTCAGTAGCAGAGATGAAGCCCATTTCTGCAACAGCACTCGACTGGCTTTCAGATTTGTATTCCATAACCTCAAAGTTGTAAGGGAATTTGTTTGTTGTCTCTTGTGTCAGTGCAGGAAATAAACAACAAAGGAAAGAATGTGAGGCCTCTCCTGCAAACATGCAAATCATACTTGTCACTTAAGAACCCTCTAATAAAATACAATAATGCTTGGCAACTTTCTCATAAGTTATGGGGATTTTCTACTGGATTGGATCTTGAATTAACCTCTCATCCAACTCCAAATCTTACAGAGAGCAGACAACACCATGCTGTGGAACACTTCCCTGGCTAAAGGCTGGGCACCTGTCCCAGAGGGGACAAGTGATGTTTATACATTAAGAATTTCCACCAAGAAACATAAATTCTGTGATAAAGGGATAATAGAAATAGCAAGGATCCAAAGGCAACTCATCTCCTTTTGATTTGTCCTGCCCTTCTTGCAGAGTCAGGCTCCCTTCTTAGGGTAGCACGTTTAGCTAGACCTGATTTCTATAGCACGTGCATTATCCATGGCCCCACGTTCAGCTGGAAACCAAGCTCCAAGCATACTTGCCACATCTCAGTTCTGAAGTTTGTGTGTATTTCTGAAGTACATACACTGCTGAAAACCACAGTTAGTCAGATCCAAGTCTATCTATACTATTTTCCTTGAGAAGTTAAAGCAAGAGCGCAGTGCTCCAGTACGTCAATTTAAAAATACATGTATTCTCAGCTTAATATGGTTTAGGCCACTAAAACCCAAAATACGCTTCCAGTTGGAACTGCTCTAATAACTGCTCTAATGCATTTAAAAGCTATTCCATTTACATAAACTTAATTGGTATTAAACATTACCCAGAACAGCTGCCATATTTCTTCCTCTTATATGATGCTGTTGGAAATGATTGAATTTTTCTTGAAATTGAGATAAATCTACAAAGCCCCTTTGTGGCCACTTGCTTAGCTGTTAATGTTTTTTTCATTTTTGTTTTGTTTTACCTTGGATAGGCTCACAGTTGTTGGATGCAGTACAACTACCAACTAATTAATCAGCTGGAGAGTTTAGCAGTTGATAAATACAGTTTATCAAAAAGCCATCAATCAAGCTCTTGCTTAGAGATACTGGTAAGGGCATTAAACCAATGTAAGCAAATTTTAAATAAGACACTTAGTTCTAGTAGATACCCGGAAGATAACATAAAGTAAAATTGAAGTTAATTTTTGATAGCAGCCCACGATAAAATCCTCAGTAAAGTGACATTTTGAACAACTAATTCAACAATAGGAGGTGGCACTGCATACAGTCTCTCTTTAAAAGTAAGTTTTCTTCATTGTAGGCAGCACATTGAGTCACAGCACAAATATAAATATGTACACACACACAGAGTGTATTCACACATACAGCAAGACCAGTCTGTGGATTTTCCAGGCAGTGAATCTGTGCAGCCATCAGTCCCCCTAATCACACACCCACACTCATGGCCAGCTATTCCTTGCATTTGGGACACAAATTCAAACCCATGAAAGGAAATTAATATTGGATTTTAGGCTTACATCTTCTAAAATGAATAATGATTTGGGTATTTCAGCTGGACTCAGAAATTCAGTTAAGTTACTTGATCTTCAGTGATCACCTGTTCCTTCTAAAAATGAAGTCACTTCAGGATGGTTTAGCTTCGGTATTAAAAATCTGAAAAGCTTGCAACTTTGAGTTTGTGTTTCAGCTGTCAGTTGATTTTGCAGCATGGTCAAAATCAGATACTCTTGTAAATCAAACAATAACAACTATTCTTACTCTGTAATCACATAAGCATGAGGAGAAACATAAACGCAATACCCTACTTTTACTTTAGCTCTTTATTTATTTTTCTTTCATTATCTCTAGATCACTCAAGATTAATTATTAATTCTGAGCCAAATAGTTTTCCTAAGTAAATTTTCAGCTGCAGAGTGAATTCATTGATTTTTTTCCCATTTTTGCATTACTGCACACAAAAGCACCAAAAGCTTAAAAACCCCACAAAAATTACTAATGCATTCCTTACAGGCACTTGTTATAATATTGCTGTGAATTTCTGACCTTAGTATTCCAGCAGTGTTCCAAGCTCCAGTTCGAATGAGTTTAGGTCAGTGCATATTCAGTCACGTTTGCAGGACTGATTGTCCAACAAACGAAAATCTCCCCCCAGTTATATCTGCAAATCTTTAAGCTTTATAAATGAAGAAGTATCATTTATAAGCAATAAAGAAGTACATCCTTTAGAAATGAATCCTGAGTCTCCAGTGTATGCAGGGCAATTCATTTAGCATACAGGCAGGAGCTGGGCTCGATGACTCTCGTGGGTCCCTTCCAGCTGAGAATATTCAACGAGTCTGCCAGCAGGCTCCTGGCTCTAAACTGTGTCAGAGCCCCACTTCCCCTTCAGCAGATCACTGCACAGATTACCAACTTTCCAAGGGAGAAAGCTGGCAAACAACTGACACTAACACAGTGTCTCCTGTATTTTGGGCAGCAGGATCCTGAACACTGTGAGCTAATACTCCCAGAAACACATGTTTAATCAAATTCCCACTGAATATCTTTGTGGAAAGGCTTATACTGATTTCTTAAATTATAATTCCACACCATCTAATTTCTATGCAATGAAATGCTATACAAGCACAAAGCCCTCTGCCTTACTACATACCATTATAGAAAAATGGAGTACATTTACTATTACCCAAGGCCATTTATTTATTCTTGCCTGAGATGCCAGCCTTAAACATTTTTTGATATCTGCCAGCAAAGGGAGTGTTCAATGGCAAGTCACTTACAGCATATATTCCAAAAAAAGTGCAATTCCATCAAACATACCTCCACAAGCCTGCTGGTATGTTCTCGAAATATAGCAGCATATTCCTTTATTTCTTTCTCTCTTCCATTTTTAGCAGCTTCAATGAGAACTAGCAGTGGAACAGTGGTGTCTAAGAAGGAGTCTGAGATGTGATCTATAATGGCTTTCCGGAGCTGCAAAAGAAAGCAGTACATCAGTACCTGCTAACTGGACTATTCATTAAAGTCTGCTGTAATTATTGTCCATTCCTATTTTGTAACAGCAACATGTACACACTCTATTCCTGTATTATTTGCACCATAGGTCTGAAACCTATGGCAGCTACAATTTATGTATTACACAGAAAACTGTATTTAATTTTAAGGACAACTTTAATATGCCACTAGGTAAATATGCCTGTTTTTAAGTGTGAGTACACATACATAAAACACTTCCAGCGTGTACTGGTCCTCTTGAAACCAAGAGAGCCAAACAAATATTCCCCTTCCTTGAAAAATAAGCTACTTAAGCGATTCCACACATGAAAATCAGTTAGCCCAGACCTCCTATCTCCTGGGTATTCTCCCTTGTAATTCAGATGCCAAGGGAGAAGGCTATTTAGTTTTACAAAGAATAATATTAATTTAATCATGTTTGTACTCACAAAATATCTACATCCCATGTTTCCATAATTGCAAAATTACCCAAGTATTTTCTTGCTGGGAAACCCACCAATACGGTCTGGTTTGCAAAATGGCAGCCTTCATGGTAATTATGTCAATGAGATTACTGATTGTGCCACCTGATAATGTATTAATAGAGCAAGAAGATCTATAAATGAGGCTGAAGTTCAATTTTCTCTGCTAAAATTAATTGTTCTTGAACTTCTAACTTAAATTATTAAAGAAGTATAACATTCTGCTATAAATTACCTTAAATTAAGCTTCACGAAAGCTTGTAACTGATCACTGGGACATCATTTACGAGGTTATTTTGCATGTTATCTACACATGACTACTGTGCATTTAGATCATGCAGCACTACAACAAACACACCAACTGGAACAATACATGAAATGAACTTAATTATCGAGTTCACTGAATTTCCTACTCCAAATCCAATATTTTTACAATATATAGAAAAGATATCGATTGGAACAGAAAAGGACACAAAACGTTTTTAAGCTCTTACACGCTCTTGCCAAAGTATCTGTTTTCACTTTGTATTTTGCTCCAATGTATCTCTGCGAAAACTCAGTAGAAGTAAAGACTCCTACCACAAGAAAAATAGAAAAAAACACAGTCTTTTTGCTGCTGCTGTGTTTGTAGGTAGGGCAGGGTCCATGCACAGCAGAAAGAATAGCGAAGAAATCTGCTGATTATCAGACAAGATCTGGATATGAATTCCACCATTAGCTTTTGGATGGCCTCACCACCTAAAGTCCTTGACTTACCAGAGGGACGGACAAACCTTCCAAACAAACACAGGCAATTTATGTTTGGAATGGTTTCTTTGTCTCCTTACTGTAGCCTATCACAACAGGATATACTGTCTAGATACACTGTATGTTCTGAAAAGTAATTTACAAAGACAAAGGCCGTGGGATTCCAATACAAAATTGGATTTCTTACATTCTCAGCTTTATTCAGGCTGGAATTTAAAAAAAAAAGTTATTAGAAAGTTTCACTACCAGAAATAAAATACATGAAACCTCCAAGTCCTGCCAAGTTAAGATTTCTCTGTTGTTAAGGCTCCACTAAAGAAAACAGATATTCTTGCCTGTTTAAAATTAGGTATGTGCATGTGACCTTGAGGAGTCACAGTTTAAAAATTAAGATTTCAATTTACAAAAAAATAACAAAAAGTTGTGGAACCATCATATCCATATCCAGTGATTCATTATCTCCAACAGAAATATTCTGGGGTTCTGTAAGCCCAGACTGCAGGACCTTCACAGCCTCAGTGTACTGTGACTACAATAACCTCAGTCACATTTGTGGTGAGCTTGAGACATCCAATTTCAAACCCGCAGCCTAATTTTATCTCTCATTGCATAATTCTTTGCTATAGCTTTTCACAGGTTTTCTTGGCTTAATTAACCTTTCACACAGAAATTATCATTATGATTTTGTTCTAAGAAATGCTCCATCCTGCAATTATGCAGCAAATCGTATCTTCTTCAAAAAAATAAAGATAATGCTGTGTCTTTGCTGAATATAAACAAGTTTGAAATTATGTTCCTGTTCCAGCTTTGCAAAGGAATACATGAAGCTGAGAGTTTCAAAGGATGGCTTGTGTAGCATTAAAGAACAAAGAAATACAACATAGAAGAAGAAGGAAAAGACAAAAGAAAAAAGGAATATCTGAAGCAATATCTATTTCTCTTCATGCTAACCCTAACAAGCACTTTTTCCATGACTCAGTAAGTCTGTTTCTGACTCTGGCCACCTCTAGGGCAAAACGCTAAAAGTTAAGTAGCCAGAAAGGAAGGCGTATGAACAAAGGACAGCACCGTAGTGCTAGCAGGCAATGCTAGGGAAGTTATTGTGCTATAATCAAACTTTTTCTCATATTTTTAAGTGAAAGAGACACCATCAGAAGAGGGAAAGGAGGGGGAGGATGATGTCTGACAAATTGTTTTCTTCTTAAGATGCAAGGTCTTACACTTACCCTTTGAGCAGACTGTTGCAGAAGCAGAAGCATGGAGAATTTTTGTTTTGATATTAAAATGCATTAAAAATAACATAGAAGCATGTTGTTTATAAAACAAGGGGCACAAGGTTGTCAAAAACAGTGGAGGGTAGAGAAGAAAATGCCAGCAGCTGTTTGCAACACTATGCAACATCAGTATTGATGAGTCCAGAAAAGTGTGTTTGCCTCTACTTGCCTCTTGCCTCACAAGACTACCCTGGCAAAAGGCCTGGACAAACCTCAGAGTAGTTACTACTGAAGGATCTCCCTTTCCTGTTTCAAAGGGATGCCAGGAAGGCAATCCGTGATGAAGAAGTAACATAGAAATATAAAAATATCATCAGGAATAACATTTATTAAAACAACCAACCAGCCAGAAATGCAAAACAACCATAGGAGAAACATCTGTGCATCCATTCATGCTACACTGGGAAAGAACTGGGAGGCGAGAACTGAGTATGGTAATTTCACATAACTACAAATCAGAATGAATAGGCAATTCCTTCCTAAATATTCGTCCAGCTCTCCTTGGCAGGGAAGCAGTGATCCAGGTAAAACTGCACGCACAGAAATGACATGCACATCTCCAGCACAATACTAGTAAAAATCAAAACAAAGCAGAATAGTTTAAAATTCCCAGAAGTACTGGGCAAGCTCCTGAAATGAATGCAATTAACTTCCCTTGAAAAGCCTGAGAATTTTTACAGCTCCCAGAATACCCTGTTCTGGGGACACCGACTTTTGCCTTCAAGTCTTGCCAGACACAGGCCTTTATTCACTCCCCTTGCTGTGGTGTGCAAAGGTGTTGCAAAGGGGCCCGTGGCATAACCCGCAGCCAGGCTGCTGACTGGGACAGCACCTCTCTGATGGTTTTGTTTATTGGGTACTACTGAAGAGATTTTAAAAATACAGCTTTGTAGGGTTTCATCTTTAACCCCAGTTTTGCAGAGGCAATCCCAGTCATGACGAAAAGCAGAGTACACTGCACACCACAGCCCTGAATCCACTATGAGCGCCTGATGGAATAGCAGCAAAGGTACACAGTACCATTGAAAAATAAAGTATTATCAAAGCTGTAAGAGTAGAGCAACAACCATTGTCATGTTTCTTGTAAAATTGCTGGGAGACAGAATAACGAACGTTCCTAAGTGAAAGCAAATAAAACTCTACTGCAGTTATCTGCAGGCACAAAATTCACAATTTCTTGTCTCCCAGATCAGGAATTAGGCATGCACTAAGCACTCTTACTAAAACAGTTCTTATGCAATTCATATGTATGAACACAGAATTGGAGGAAATAGATAAAATATTTCTCATAAACGCTTTCCAGTGGAAAAAAATGTCAAGAAGCACAGAGCTGTTCTGGTAAGAGAAAATTACTGGTTCTAGATTGACTATAAATTGGGCATGATTACATTCAGCCTGAACATTTTCCAAAGGTTTACAGAAAGACACAAATTGAATTAGTTAACAGCTTTTAACCACTGTAACAGAGTCAATAAAGTGTTATAAACTGGAGTTTAATTAACTCAGGGAAGAGAATGAATGGGAGAGTTCCTAGACACACTGAGCTTGTGATGCAGTTCTCTGCACTTGAACACATTTTTGACAGAATGTAAGCAGAAATTGGATAGCTAGTTAGTTGTAAACACTACATTTATATGATATTCTTCTCATTTTTCAAGCCTTCCCCTGGCTGATTACAGGAGCAGGAAGGAATTTATTCCTCATCTTGAAGCACAGGTTGGCCTGCAAGAGTGAAGACAAAGTTGGGAGGGATAGTCTTCCACCAGGGAGTTGATAAACAGCCTGAGCTGGAGACAGGATGAAAGAGGTGTGCTCATGTTCTGTGTAGCTGTAAATTTTCATACACTTGGCTGGGGCAGCCTGGCTGAAAGAACTACTGGCTTCTAGGGGTTTTTTTCTGAAATGGCACATTATACACTTTCAGCATAATTTGCAATTTTTCTCAAAGATACTTCTTGCACAGAAAGGATGCAAACACAGCTGATGTTTACAGCTAACCTTCTGCACTTCACTGAAGTTCAAGTGGATTTTGGTCTATGTCTCACATTAGTTTTAGGACACTGGGATATAAAATGGGGGATGGACTGTGGACTGGGCATTCCAAAGACCTTCTTGTGTGCTAGGAGTTCTCACAACAGTAAAGACCCGCACATTGTGACTCAGTAGTTCCTTCAAGGTGTCTGTTACAACAGCCAGTAATAATTCAAGCTTACTGAAAATTAAACAAATCTTGATGGCCAGAGTACATTACTGATATATATCTACAGCAAATATATTTAGACATGCATACATGCAGAGTTTTGCCATGTACAAATATATATTCAGCCAGTATCATTTGGCAGGGTTTTCTCCCAGAGTTTTGAAAACTGGTATGTAAATATTCCATGGAATAGTGCAATTGTCTTCAATACATTTTTAATACGGAAAAAAAAAATCTTATTTTCAAAATGCATAAACTCAAAACAGCAATTTCAAAAAGAATCCTTCAAGACCTTTTTCTCCCTTTTCATTTGCCCAGGTGCTCACCTGTCTGCGGAGGTCTCTGGTCTTCTTGCACATACTGTCTATGGCAACAGTCAAGGCATTGCCTCTCTCGGCCTTGTCAGTCTGCAATCAATGGGACAGAAAACACATCAGTGGTTATCTGGGATCCCTTAGCAAGCACATTCTTTGTGTCCCCAGTGCATCAGAGCATTTGGTAAATCACACATGCTGAAGGATTTTTCAAATTTTTCATACATTTCAAGAGCCAGTACCACAATATTCACAGAATGCCAATTTGTGATGTTAAGCATAATTTGCTGAATCAAAACATATGCTTTAGAAGCAGTATGTAGGAACAAAATAAACACTTCTTAACTTCTGAATTGCTGTAATACTCCTAGTGTAATCAACAACAACATTAATAGAGTTATGATGATAGTGATGATGGTGATGATGATTAATAATAGTAATAACAATAACAACAACAATATTTATGTCAATCAATTAATACTCTATTCATGTGAAAAATACTGTTCTCTCTCTACAACCGATGTATGAATTCAGGTGCTCACGATGCAATTTGGTTATGCTTTTGTCTGCAACATTCATTATTTTCCTCCTGTAAAACAGAATGGGTGAGTTTCGAAATGTCCAAGATGTTGCAGTGCAAACACTGTCCATGAAATGGCAATCTCTTCATTCAGCAGCACATTCATTCTCAGCATCTAGAAGACTGAGTTCTTGAGATATTGGAGAGGTCTGAAGAGAATCAGTTGCATACTTTCTAAACAATCTTATTAATTTTTTTATTTCCAGCTATAAGCAAAGTGCTTCTATCATTGCTGCCTATTTGAAAAGTGTACTCTACACTTTACTGGACTGCTCAGCCTTTTTTCCTTACAATATTACCACAAAACTTCCGTGCCTACTAGCTGGTTTGAAATTTTTTTTCCTGTTAGTACAGAAACTACATGAAAATCCAAAATGCCTGATGAACTTTGTTTGCTTAAAGCAAGCAATCGTTGCTCACCACCTTGGACTGCCCTGGTCTAAAGGAAAGAACCACAAATAGTGGTTCTTTACATAAAAGTCAGCAGACATGACATTTACAGCACAAAGAACCAGATTCTCATAAATGCTAAGAGCTATGTACACTGACCACAGTATTTGGACTGCATTTACAGACCACCAGGGAATCTCTACTATGAACATGACTGTCTCGTTTTGTAAATAACATTAAAATTAATATGGAAGTAGTAATATCTTGGTAGGTACCTAGGAGTACAACCTTGTTATCTATATATCATACTTCAATCAGAGTTATTTCCCTACTAAAGAAACCTGTGAACAGGACAATATGCTTAGTATTAAAACAAAATCTAGACGTGACAAGAAAAGAACTCTTACATTAAAACTGAATGTGCAATGTCATAAATGCCTTGAAATTATTAGCACATTCTCTATCAACTGAAAGGAAGAAAAATACTTTAAAAATTGACCTTGTATTTTCAGGGAGACTTAGAAAATCTCCTATGACCTTCTATTTCTGAAATTGCCTATAGTCTTTCAGGGAACAGATGATCAAAACCAGGTCTTGGAGAAAGGTCTGAACTTCACCTTAAAGCCTTCAAGGAATCCCTGGAGGTGGATACTCACTTTCTGTTCCACAGCAATGCCATCATTTCTTGTACCGAGGCTTGCACAGGAACCAAAGTAAATAATGACTCCTCTATTATGCTTTGCAAGTTCTTGTCAACCTTGACAACAAAATGATCCCTTCTGAACTGCCAGGTAAACAGGGCCAGGAAAAACTGTGGATACAACTCAGCTTATGCCTATGCATTCAGACTACGAAGATGCATTGGCATATCCTTTGAAAGCTTTATATTTAGAGCCTATTTTCCTACAAAGACAAAATCATTGCAAAATTTTGGATGTTTTTCAAATTCCCTGGTAATCTGTAATTTCAAAGGTGGCCACTAATGATACAACTGGCTCTAAGACAACCTGAATCTTTGAAGCAGCTAGTATGAAATAACCTCAGGCAGCAAGTGGCATGAAATATTGAACAGTGAACAAGTTAAAAATACTTTATTTGCAAATTCTTAACATAAAAGTCAATGTCTAGAGAGCAAATCTAACTGTAAATGAAGTTATTCTTTACCTTATGTTTTCCCTATGAAATAAATACACTGCAAATGCACTGTACACGCAGCTTCAGGCTGTAGAATGTGGACAAGTCCAGACTGCAGGTAACCTCATTAACTGCAGACTCTCATTCTTCCCTAAAGAAATTTGAACATCAAAAAACCCACACTGCTGTTTGGATAAATCCTACTTACAAAGACTTAGGAACTTCAAAATCGTGTGCAGTCTTTTCCAGTCAGGGGGACACCTGTCTACAAAGTCTCCTGTGGGAACACTCTCAAACACCACTGGCCTCATGTTGCCTTCTCCTGCTTCTGTGGGGTAACATCCATTGGTCCCAAGTACCTGGGGATCTGAAGCACTCCTGTGAGTTCATATTCCTCTGCAGACCTCCACCTCGGATCTGACACTAACAGTCCAAGAGCTACACAAGATGATCACACTCCTGATTAACCAAAGAAGAGCAGATGTAATGTTTTAAAAGTGTACATTGAAAGGCTGGCACAGTGAAACCAAAGGTGACCTGAGCACCTCCACACTCAGCGGAGTGCAGCTGTCTCACTCCCCAGTGACGGAACTCACACGTCTGGAGTTGCAATACTCTGCATCTGCTTGGCAATTAACGTCCTTCTTGTGACTGCTGTACTTCAAAACAAACAAAACTATCCTGAAATAGTTCCTTCTTATACAGAGTGACTGAATTAAGAAAAGGGCTAGGAAAGTTATGCACATTATTCTGGGTCTGGATTTTAAAAATCAGGCAGTTGAGCCTTTCAGTTATCCTGTACTCACCTACTGTTTTTTCCTGTAAAATATATGTAAAAACAGCTATATGGCTCCCTCGTGAAGATCCTAAAAGCAATATCCAGTTCCTATTTCAATGTGTTTCTAACATTTGAAACATTTTACAAGCATTAAGTCACACTGTTATTAATATCCCATTGAATGAAAGTAAGCATTTTTAATTAACACTGAAGATAAATGCTGGGTACTGCAAATAATACAGGCCTATTTCACACACTGGCAAACCACATTAGTTGAATGCCTCAAGAACCACATGTGCAGAAAATCTTTCCTGATGGATTTTCATTTAAACCAGGACATATCTAAGGGCAGATTCTCAGTTGAAACACATGGCCATAACCTCACTGGTTTTGATGGAGCTCATTTATACCAGCAGGAGATTGTGACCTTCCCAGGCACTACAGATCCTTCTGCACCCCAAAGAACACAGATGCAAACCAAGATGTCTGCACTGGCGACACAGCCTTGCAGGATTCAGGAACAAGCCTCCAGCCAAGCCTTTGTGGGTACATGCCAACAGTTACCAGTGGCAACAAAGACTGCAGGAATCCCATAAGCTTCAGACTTTGTCGAGTTGCAGAGAGAGCTGAAACAAAGGACTATATAGATACTCTGAGAAGGGTTCTAATTTCACTTTGTTGATACTCCTGAAGGCCTACAAATGTCTAACTGATAGTTGCACTGATCAGTAAATTATAGGGAAGATATGGGCAGAACTACTTAAGTGATCATCTAATCTCTTCTAGTACTTAGGCTAATAGATTTCCATATTTAAAGGTCAGAAATAAGCACATGTTTTGTTTCATGGGATGTGTCTGTTCCCAAATACCCATTGCACAATCTTGGGAGGAATAAATAGAAAAAAAAATCCAATCCATTAGCATAATTTTCTTTGTTTATCCCACAATGACAGAATGGTTTGTATTGGAAGGGACTTTAAAGCCCATCTCATTCCAACCCCTGCCATGGGCAGGGACACCTCCCACTATCCCAAGTTGATCCAAGATCCATCCAGCCTGGCCTTGGATCCAGGGCCAGCCACAGCTTCTCTGGGCAACCTGTGCCAGGGCCTCTCCACCCTCACAGGGAAGAATTTCTTCCCAATATCTGATCTAAACCTGCCCTCTGTCAATTGTCTCCAGCAGCTGTACCATGACTCTGTGATAAACAACTTTTCATATAGTTCTATGTATCCAAGAACAATTTTATTTTAAAAAAGACTAGCACATTTATCAAAATCAGTTCTCTATGGAAATATTAAAAAAAAAAGAACACAAGCTAAAAGGTAAACACCAATCAATACTACAATAACTTAATAAATGTCAGAGCTCTAATTAAATGACTGACTGTTTCAGGCTATGTGTTGACTGAAAATAATCCTATGCTCAGCAATTAGAGGGTCCTGTTCATTGCACCTTAATAAAAAAAACCCCAAAGAAACAAACTCTCACACAACTTAGGTAGGACATTAAAGCAAAGTCACAGCCTCTGTAGAGGTACCAAGCATTAGATGTCTGTTGTTACAATTTAGCATGTGACATTTAATGATTTTTTTTTGCATATGGTATTTATAAATGGTTCTTCTTTTGAGGTATAAAGTCATTGTGAATTCTAAGCAAAACCATAAGGTTAAAAAAAATTGTATAAAAACCAGTTTTACAATTTATTTTGCATGATGAAACAATTTTGTCATTACTTGGGAAATTTCCACACCTGAATTTTTTGTGCAATGACAATTTTTTTTTCATGCACAGCTTATAGAAACCCTGATCTTTCAAATCTTATTGTGGAATTCAACAAAGTAAAGACACCTACAAGCATCTGTCTCAACGAAGCCCGTAAGCCTTTATAAGGGAAGATCCAGTTCAATCCTGTTGCAGTCATCATTTACCCCAACTGGTTCACTTCTCCCAGAATTAGTTAACATGGTGATTCAGCCATCAATAGTTAAATAAAACTAATACCAATTGCTGCATTCTTTGCGGGGAGGAGACAAAGGATTTGTCACCTTGAAGGTCACACAGTGAAAAAAATCCAAGATGACTGTTTGGCTATAAGGCAGAACCTCCTAGTATTCCTTTGTACCAATTTGGATACCACTAGGCCCTGGGATTTGTCCCTTAAATGCAGAACTAATTTAAATATTATTTTAGCTTTCAAATTTTCAACTTGTTCCTCAAAGTGCACTGTCCAAGTAAAAACCAAGGTTGCTTGCTGGAAGTGCCATGTCTGGTTAAAGACACAAGGACAAAACAATGACCTTCTCCAGACCTGCAGAACTCAGTGGACAAGTCTGTGCTGGGCTGGAACACAAAAATGAGCCAGCTGTTTACAGCTCTTTTTAAGTATGTCTCGCGCTTGCCAATAAAATGTTTTAAAGGCTTCTTGGTTCCCCATCCTGAAAGTGGATAGGAATAACTTTTTGAGTGCAAGCAACCTCATTGAAACATGGAACTGTTTAGATGCAGGAACAATTATGTGCACAGGATTCACTGCCTGAGAAATCTCTTAAACAAACATTTCAGAAGTTACTCAAGTACTCCTCAGGCAGTTATGGCAGAACCTGACACTTCTGACATTTTACAGGACAAAAATTCCTTTGAAAAGGCAAAAGCTCCCAGGCCTTTTCATACAGCATTTCAAAGCCTATTTTTACTGTACATCAAAAGCCTGGAGAGAGAAATAAATTTAGGAGTACATTTATTACCTTTCTTTTTTAGTATGGGAAACATAAAGAATGAATAACCCACAAGAACTTTAAGTTGAAAATCACTTCCACTCAGTGACACAGATTCCCTACTCTAACACACCCACCCCTAGTGTGATTTTTTTAAAGACACCTAGCTCAAGAAAACCTATTTCTGTGATGAACAGGTAAGCGTATTTTAAAAAAAGGGGTATGGAAAATCATACGCAAGTGAGCAAATAAGAACTCTTCCATGTGGAACTGTTTCTCATTCTAGATACGGTTTTTCCTTCAACAGCTTCAATATGAGATTGTCATTTTTCTCCTCTTCAAGCCCTCATGGAATACTCTCTATAGATCTAATGCTGTGAGATGTGAAGTACCTCATAAGAAATTAATTACCTCAACCTCCACTGCTACAACTGGAGTACCAAGGGTTCTCCTCCCTGTGTCAATTACCCTTTTCCAATCAATATGCAGGAACAGCCTTGAATTTAAAGCCTCTCAGTATAACCCTTTTCTGGCATTCAGTTATATATAGTTTGTAATACCGCGAAACAATTGCATTCTAGATAAGCACACATAAAACAGCCTAAAAAACCCAGAAACAAAAAATTAGAATTTAACCCTTTAATAACCTTTTAACCCTTTAATTATCAGAAAAAACACTGAAATTTTCAGATCCTAATTAATCCTTTAATCTCAGAAAGAATTATGTTGCTGGAATATGCATAATACTGCACATTTTAATCCACTCTCCAAAACATTGGTGTCAATCAGCTGAAGGTGGGGAGGGTAGCCAGGCTGTCTCAAAGGATAGAATGGGGATCTTTATCCCTGGCATAATAAATTCTCTTGAAAAGTGACTGGGATCCAGTCATAAGAGGGGACGAGGAACCTACACTATTCTAAATTTTTATTGTTTCTTTCTGATACATAAGACAAATATCTCATTATATCAGTTTTTCTCCTACTTTTTCACACTGGGAATATTGGAAAAGTTCAGCACGACTCCAAGGTGATCCTGATAAAACATCCATACTTTTCTAGTACTTACCTGGGGACAAATGTCCCGGTAAGTGCACATGTCATAACCGGTGTGTTGCAGAGCAAATACAACCATCACTTACTACTGCTAATGCAAAAACCAAACACCACAGCACTTCATATTTGAAATATGACAGTCTTAAAACTTGATAGAGAAACCTTAAAGGCCAGTAGTACTTCGGTTTGTATTTCAACTCGAGGCCAACTGGAGAAATCAACAGGGAGCAAAAATGACATTAAATTTCTTTTAATCAGATGTTACAGTCATTCACAGATGATGCAGGAAGGAAAGGCAACCAGAAGTAGAAACAGAGCAATACTATTGAACTGACAGCAAGAAGTATACTTAAGGTTAATCTGCCTTTTACTAAGAAGCAATTTTCTAAGTTTCTAGTATGGAAGTTTTTAATTGAATATCCATCTACCTTTCAGCAAAGTGCTCCGGCAGTTTTACAGCAGGAAAACAGAAAATTAGTTGGAGAAAATCTCATTCTCCAGCAGCAGCATAAGACTTTCCTATGATGAACTATCATATAAATTGGTTGGAGATTATATGTTGCTATGAGAAAGATGAAGGGGATGGAAAGAGAAGAAAATTCAAAATAAAATATAGTAGAGTTGCTGAGACAGTCTTTCTCATCCAGATTGTTTAAAAGTCTTAGCTGTACTTTAAATCTGAAAGTTATGGTCTTAAACAGCAGCCATAAATAGGGAAAAATGTCCAGCACCAAGCCACTCACATCCTGCCATACCTAGGGACAGACTGAGTTAGTGTAGGTTCCCAAGTGGCACAGCAAAGGCACATCCTGCACTTTTCAAGAAATCAAAAACAAGCTTACTGTGGCTTTTGAGGTAGTATTTTAATGCACAATGTACTACACAAACAGATTCCCATAGACTTAAGAGGAGTGTAACAGCACTCAAATCAAACAGCATTATAAATATACATATAAGATATATATTTAAAAAATATATAGGGTAACTAAAAAAATTCTAAAAATAAAATCTTCCAAGTCCTCACAGCCACTCCATGCCATCCAGTACCACAATGCTTTCTCCTTGTACTTCCACTGTATCAAAGAGTACCATGAAGAGGTAAGGAGGGTAGAACAGTAAAACTAAGAAGTTTGCTGTGTTGTTGCACACTCCTTACTCTGGAAAAGCTCTATGATACTATTCATGATCACTTATTGAACAGACATGCTGTGATACTTCTTTTAACAGAAAACCAAGCATACTTCTGTATCACATTGGATGGGTAATGAAGATTGATTTCCCTGATTTTCACTCCCACATAACTTTAACATTTCTGTGGAGTTTTCCACAAGGAAGCAGCTAGAGATAAATATGGGTGAACCCATGACAGAACTTGGCCCAGAGAGAGAAACCTTAGAAAACAGCTACTTATCAAAGACTTCAGCTCTGAACCAGGCAGAGCTTGGTAATTTCATATAACACACATGCTGTGGATGTGGCTCTGTTCAAAACTGTGCTTCTAAATAGAAGTTAAATGCTGAAACCCCAAACAGACAAAAAAATGTAATTCCATTTAATTATGAATTAATTGTATTAGTTAATCCCTTTCTAATCCACAGTAATTAATTTAATTTAACACCACACTGTGATGCAGTAAGTGAATCTTGGAGGCTGGGAGACACTTAAGCATGTGCAGTGAATCAAAGTCCAGCTTTTAGGGAGAGGACTAAGTTAAGTTCTCAAATTTACAAATACTTCAGCTAAACACTCCCCAGCATCTTGTGTGTATAGTGAGCCCAGACTGTGTGAATTCCTTTGTACTTGTCCAGTCTACACAGAGGACTATGACGTAAGAGGTAGGAACACAGCAGGTTTGGGGGATCATCACAGCAAATGGTAGTTGATGCCATCACCTCACTGGGTGAATTCAGTCGCTCCTGAACAAAACATACCCCTATTTATAGCAACACAATGAAATGGCTCCAAGGTGGTATTCCTAGAAGCTCATGACTAAATGTTTCAAATACTCAACTGTTATTTAAGAATTCACTATTGTTAGATAGAGAAGATCTATTCTAGTTCAGATAGTTTCTGCTGTTAGCACTTGTGGGGGAATGAACACGAAACAGATTGGTAGAAGAGCACTTGAATGATGCTTTTTACACTGACGACTGCCAGAAAGGGGCCCTTGCATAGCCATTAATTCAGCAGATGGATTTGGAGAGTAAGAAATCAGTGCATTACTTGGGCTGTTGGATTAGACTCACAGCACAAGTTTGAAGATCCTGGGCTCCTGTGCTACAAGAGAGAAAAAAGCCCCAATTTGTTAAAAGTAGCAGCTACCAAATGGAACAGGGGAGGCTGTATGTGATGGCATGCAGGGAAGACAACTGAAAATTACAGTCTCCTACAGGGCAGGGATCTGCAGAATCCTGCATGAGATCAGGAGAGTCTGCTATTCAGGGTATGTTCCTCTGCAGTTATATGCAGAAATTCCCTGTGGCTTCTTCCCTATTTATTTTTACACAGAGAAAACCCAAATATACCTGTGGAAACATTCAAACCCAGCATGCAATATTTCTGACATTCTAACATAGCAATCATACTTCATGTTGGAAGTTCATTTTCTGCAGGACTTTTACCTTAAACATTGTAGAGAACTTTTGTCTAAATTATGTCTAAATTTTTCTCTAAATTATTATCATGTTTAATTTTTTTAACTATTCACATCTTCAATTACCAAGGATTTCATTTATTATAAATCAACCTAAATTTTCATATAATTGTCATCAGCTCCATGGAAGAATATAGCAAAAAAAGGAAAGGAGAAACATCTAACTAGAACAGAATCAGTAGAAAAGTCATTAGGAATTATGCTGGGTAAATCAAAAATATTACAGATCTCAAAGACCTTTTTCCTTTAAGATTTATACTAATTCCTTCAACTTTCAATGAAATAAATTACATACTTGGCTGAAATCTAATGAGTAACCTGTTCTTGCTTCAAATGTGTGCTACTGAATTTCATGTAAAGTTTAAGAAATTTTAAAAATACACAAAGTCAGAACATTAAAAGCAATAGGTTAAGTAGGATCATCATAAATATGGTTCCCTAGTTGTAATGTACATGAAAATTCAAACATTTATAGTTTGCATTTCTATATAAATGCATCTAAGATCCATTTATATTAAAAAAATATTCAAGTTGTGTGGACCTGTAATCAAGGTCTTAAAAGATCTGCTGTTTGCATACCCTAAAAGTGGGCACATTCTATGCCCCACTGTGTAAGATTTGAAATGTTTCCTTAGTAAAACCACTGGGTGTTTGCTCTGGGATCTCCCTCCCGGCTCCTCACCATGATGTCAACAGCTGCCACTACTGCAGTAACTCTCACCACCCGATGGGTGCTTCAACAGGAGAAACAAAGGGCAGCTGGGAGGCGAAGGCCACCCACACCGCCAACTTCAAGAACAGTTTACTGCTAAGGAAGTCTTCTCTATTCTTTGCGAGAGCTTGTGTTTGTTGTAGCAGGGGCAGCCAGTTACCACTTTCATTTATTAGCTGGCAGATAGTTTTGAAGTTTCTCATGTAATTACTGATGAAATGCCACCCTGCCAAAAGCCACGTCACCTCCCGGTTCTTCCCAGAGGCCGTAGCATTTAATAGCAGTGCCAGTGGAGCTGCAGGTGGAACCCAGCAGCCATGCAGAGCTGCAGTCCCAGCCCAGCCGCAGACGCCCAGGACTCTGTACCAGGCTCCGGCTGGTGCAGCCCCTGCAGCAGCTCAGCAGACTCAGCCTGCCATGCTTAGAGCCCTCTCAGGAGCCGTGGGACGGATTCCCAACAGCGAGCACACTGGGAAACTCCGGATAGAACTGTTCATTGACACTGCAATAGCACTCCTGTGGAGAACACGCGGCATTCCAGCACGCATTTCAACACTCTCCTGCTGGGGGGACACAATAGGTGCGAAGAACCATCCTAATTGCACCAAGTCCCTGCTGCTTCAAGAGCTGTTGCTGTTAGCTATACATCACAATCCTCACACATACATATGCAAAAATAAATACAGATAAATATGTCAGACTGTATTTAGATTACGTTATAAACCCTCTTTGGACTGAAAGAGCTGCCAAAACTCCGGGCTGATCTGATGGGAGCCTCAAAACAGCAAGTGTACAAACCTCTCAATTTACCATATTTGAGAGCCATGTTTAAGCACGCCAAATCAAAGAAAAGCAAATTTTATATTAGTTTGAAACATAAATATGTTAGTAAGTTCCATGGAAAAAGACTTTAGCATATAGTAAAATTGAGAGCACTGTTCTGAGAATGAAGATTATGTGATACTTATGAGATGTATTTATCTTACCTCAGACTACTATGAATAAAATACTTTCTATCATACTAGGAACAGTATGGCAGAATGTAAGCACTCTTCTGTAACCCCTCCCCCCCACTCCTGTTCCACCAAAAGATATCCTGACCTCCCTATTCTAAAATCACAAGGAGAATTGTATGTGTTTGTGGGGGAGAAAAATCACTTCAAATATCAACCGTTTACAAAAGTATAAAACACATTAAAAGGCCCAGTACTGAAAGTGTAACTTCAATTTGGCATCATCTTTTGTAGTAAATAAATACACTTTCAAACGCACTTGTTGTATCAAATAGACTTTGGGGTGCCATGCTTCCAGACTGCCACGCTTCCAGACTGTCACAACAAGCACTAAAAACAAATGCTGGAAATCTCCTTTATTAACTTATTAAAATGTTCACACTGAAAGTATACAATTAAATTACTGTTTTTCAGGGTTATTCAAGGGTGCCATATGTTCATTTTTAACTAGAGTATGTCTTCCAAAGTAGAAAAAATACCTCTGCAATCACATGACAATATTATATATTAAAAACAAGTAAAAATAATAATTGAACAAAACCACATTAATGGGATCCAAGAGCAATTGCACATGAAAAGGCTTTATATCAGATTGTGCTTATAGTGTAAGACAAAACGGATGCTGTAATAAACTATATTACTTAAAGCAGAAAGCTGATGTGACAGTGTGTCTGCAAAGAATGTTAATAAGAGCAAAATCAAAATCATAAAAGAATGAGAATTGGAAAGCTAAGCAGAAAAAGCAAAGCAAATATTCCAGGCAAGGTTTCGTCTGTAATTACAAAAAAGAAATTAAATTATAAATTATGGAAGAGTTGTTTCCTACTCAGAAGGCATGAGTGAGAAGGATACTTGGAGCTGAAATGAGTTTGCAGAACCAGGGCTTAGTTTTGCTTGCTTAAGACTATCAAACTCCAGCTCATTATTTTTTTAAGGTTACTGATATACTTCTACACTCATCCATAACAACAGCAAATTAAATATAACACACATTCTTGCTACACTCAGGAAACCTCAGGTGGGCACTAACGTGTAAGAGCCACTGCAGGCACACAGTGACATAAATTAAAGCCAAGGCACTGAGCTGAAGAAACCAAACCAAACACTCAGGCCTGACAGCGACAAAGGTGAAGGCTCATCCATCTTGGTGCATCATTCAGCCATGCTGAGCATGGAAACTTGGCTGACAAGAGCCTCAATGCTTCCAGATGGTCTTTCTGCTAATCCCGGCTCAGGAACACCTGGCTCCTCACACACCATCCAATCATCCTCTGACAGTTAAACAAAGCCATAGAGAACCACATGACTGGAGTCAGAAGATAGCAATAACTGGATATGCCATGATCCCTGCCCAGTACTTCTCCTTGCCTAAAGACATTCAGCCTGTGTCAGCAGAGCAGGTGCCAACTAAAAGATTCCCTGGCTTTACAGGAATCCCATCAAATCTCTCAGGACAACTACTTGTGCCCCAAGTGATCAGGAGAGGAGAACAACAGACAGAGCTGCAGGGCACTGTCTGATTTACACCACCCTGAGAAGCCGTTCTGAGAAAAAGGAAAAAGGCACTTTCTGTTGTAAATTACACTGTCAAACAGGATCACTTCATGTACCCCATACTGGCCAAGTCCAAACCCAAGGGCTGGCAGATGTCCAACAGAATGTGTTTTCATTAAATCATCGTGGTAATCCCATGGCACATGCAAGCATATAAAAAACAAGCATTCTCTCTCTTAAATTAATGACATTTTAAGCAATATTGGTAGACAGAGGCTATAGGGACTGGGACAAACCAACTTTTAAAACATGTCAGTTAAATCCACCATGAGCAGCACAACATCAGTGCTCTGAGAAGTCCCTGACAATATATGGGCAATGTGTACTGGGAGCCTCTGGGTATTCTTATCCACGTTTCAAGAAATTTTGAGAGGTTGTAGTGAAGGTTGTAGTGAAGAAGGTTGTAGTGCCTGCAAAAACATTAAGTGCAGGTTTTGTTTAGAATACATGAGTGCATACAAACGCTGCAAAAGCTCAAAAAAAGAAGCTTCTAGCTCCGTTCACTTTGTGGCTGTTTTTGCAGCAAGCAGCCAACACTGCTCAAATGCCAGCAGAAATTATGTGCATGGGGGAGATGAAATAGGCTAAAGGAAATACACTATAATATCCACTTAGCCTTCATGTGGTAAAAAGATAAAGATCCCATGTATATAAAATGTCTTTAACTACTTATCACAATATATATTAAGTATGGCATTTACTGAAAATGTTGCACTTTTAATTTAGCGTTCTGAACAGTTTTAAAAGTAGTTTGGTAGCAATCACAAGGTTGGGAAATGTGCAACATACAAGTAAGTGCTTTGCTTTTAACAAATTTCATCCACTGAAAAATGATCCAACCTAATCCCATCCAATATCATTTTGAAAGATAAATACATTCAAATTTTACCTGTAACCTGAGCATAAATGAAACCAAGACAACAAAACTGAAAGGTTCAATGCATTAGTTGAAAGAGCTGGTAAACCTCAATACACTGTACGCAACTTTGCTGATAAAGCTAAGAAAAAGAAAATAAGAACAAGCTTCTAAGTAGCACAGACATCACTTTGCTTTCATTTTCATATATAACTTAAATACCAAAGAGAAGCCTACTCAGGGGCTCTAAATCATATATGATGGAAATCAGCGATGAAACAAAAATCAAGCAACTCAATTCCAGCATAAATGAACATTCAACATGTGGAAGAGAATGACACGAATTGCCAGTTCTTGCTAACGTTAAATTTTGGAGATTGTTTCATACAACGCTGCCATCTCTGAACTTATAAAGGACTAATCAGAATTAAAAACCACATCATCACTGAGAAACAAGTGCCTGGTCCATTTCAAGCCTGCTATGAAGAGACATTGCCATAAAATGAAGGCACTGACTAACTCTGAGCCTGTGGCAGAAAATGAACAACTTCCCACCATGGGAGTAAGTTTAGTCATGGAAAAGGGAGAGTTGAGCAGGAACAAGCCAGATGACAGAACAGCATCTCAGAAAAGAGCTCTGAAGACAATATCTGTAATTTTCAACAGGTTTACTTGTTGACTTATTAGAGAGCAATGTGGACTTGCAAAGCAGGGCTTTATCAAGCAGTTTTTCTCCAATCTTTTGGAAGAAAACCTGAAGTTCAAGAAACAAAATCTTTTTTACAAATATGTTTCTGCTGTTACAGAAGCAGCAAGCATCCTCTATAGTTAGCAATAGTTAGTCCTCTCTCATTAGCAATTAGTGTCCTGTGACTCCCACCCACTACAACGCAGCTTCCACAAAATATGGGCTATGCTCCTTGCTGAATAATGACATATACACTGTTGAAACAGGTAAAGCGTAAGAAAGGACTGATACAAATTTTAATCCATACTTAAATGAGACAAAATTCTGATTCAATGCACTGATTAATAAGCCAGAAAATACCCTAAATTATATGTGTGCACAACATGCACTTATTTAGAGCACAAACAACACTGGTACCACTCCTGGAATTTGTATTTAAATTACTAGGAAATGTTGCTAAACTGAAAAATGCTTCTAAATTAACCCTCCTCCTTAGCACCATGTACTGGAAAGTGACAGGAGCCAACACAGAAGACTTGGACTGAAACTCTAAAAGCTGGTGGTTCCTACAAAGGATGCTAAGTACCATCTGTGACCTCATGAGGAATTCACTTCCATAAGTTTTGAGACTATTCACCACATTTCTAACACGCTCTGAAAACCTCTTTAGTTTCTGGACACATGCCAGAACAAAATTCAAACCTTTCTTACTTTGTTTGGCTAACCAGAGTCTCATTCACCTAAGGCTCAAAGAAGACAACTTGATTCAATTGCAAATCAAGATCCGTGAGTTTTGTAAAATACATTTCCTATCTGCAGACTATAAAACACTCTGCTAAAGAATATCTAAATCCCGCTTTAGTTTAACAATACAAAATCTGTAAACACTTGCAGATTCTGCTCAAGACTATGTTTAGATTCCGTCCCTTTTATTCTTTATACCTTAAATAAAACTTGGATAAGTCAAAAGCTTTTGAAAACTACATCTTGTCATTAATTACTGAGTCTCTCATTAATATATATCTCACATGACATGGCCCTAGAAGTACAGCGATGCCTGTTATCTGTGTCACGCCAGCTAATCATTCTTTGCCACATTCTCCCAGAGATTAAGGTAACTCTCGATAATGGAATGCCGAAGAACAGCTACCCCTAGTGATCAGAGAGGCGGGAGATGAACTTCAAAGTCCTTCTTTGTTTACAGCCATTTCTCATTTTCCTAGACGAGCCTGTGGCCAGACACAGAACATACACTGAGCAAAGACAACACTCAGTATCTAAACATCTATTTGCATTGCAAAGAATTTTACCGGGAAGAGTTTTGTGAATAGGTTTGTGTCACATTGTTACACCCAGGTCAGAACTCCAGCTTCAAACACTAATGAACCATCAGCTAAAGAGCTGAAGCCCAATTTCAATCTCTCTGGTCTGCCTCCTGACACAGAATAGCAAACAGATCCTTCTCAAGGTCTCTGGGCAATACCGGGAACCCCTAAGCCACACAGTGCAAGAGAGAGGACATCAACATGCACAGACTGCAGCTGGCAGAGTCCCAGATCACATCAAGTAGATCTAAAGGCAGGCACAGGGGAAATATGGAATCACTGAAACGTTTAGATTGGAAAATACCTTTAAGATCATCAAGTCCAAACGTCCCATCAGCACTACCAAGGCCACCACTAACCCACATCCCTAAGTGCCACATAGACACACGTCTTTTAAACACCTTCAGGAACAGCGACAGCCCAGGTGCCCTTGGCCTTCTTGCCCCCCTGGGCACACCTGGGCTCATGTTCAGCCTCCATCACCAGCACCTCCAAGGCCTTTCCTGCTGCCTTCCAGCCCCACTGGCCAGCCTGGAGCTGCAGGGGGTTGTTGTGACCCAAGGGCAGGACCTGGCATTTGGCCTGGTTGAACCTCACACCTTTGGCCTTGGCCCATGGATCCAGCCTGTGCAGATCCTGCTGCAGAGCCTTCCTGACCTCCAGAAGATCAACACCCAGTTTGGTGTCATCTGCCAACTGCATGAGGGTGCCCTCAATGCCCCTGTCCAGATCATCAATGGAGACAATAAACACTGAGCCCTGGGGAGCAGCACTGGTATCGGCCCCAGCTGGATTTGGCTCCATCCACCAGCGCTCCCTGGGCCCAGCCATCAGCCAGGTCTCAGCCCAGCAAACAGTGCACCCGTCCAAGCCGTGAGCAGCCACTGCCATCACGAAAACACTCTGGGAATCCGTGTCAAGGGCATTTTTTAAACTCCAGGCAGACCACACCCACAGCCTTTCCCTCATGCACTAGGGTGGTCACCTGGGCAAAGAAGGAGATCAGGTTGTTCAAGCAGGACCTGCCTTTCATAAACCCAGGCTGGCCCCGATCCTCTGGTCATCCTCTTTTCATATAAAAGGAAAAAATTAACGGGAGTGTTCTGTAGCACAAGAATGTTCTTCATCAGAAAATTAGGAATGTCTACAGCAGGCAGCAATCTCCCTGATTTGTCTCCCATGAGTGAACACACAGCATGCAGTCAATCCACTGTCCATGAGAAGGCACTCCTGATGGATAATTTGGTACCAGCAACACAGACTATTTGGAGATGTTTTTACCTGGAGCTTTCTGACCACTGTATGAGGTCTTCACTTAAGTCCCATGGTTACTTTTAAATACGCATAATACACTCTTTATATCTATCAAAAGATGGATACAGGACTAATAAAAGCTAAGAAAAAAATTAGCATAAAGAATATTCAATGTAGCAGGAAATTTAAAGCACAAAAGGTGCAACAGAAAAAAGAGATAAGAGTGAGCAAGAAATCAAACATATACTCTCTGTTTACCTGAAATAAAAGAGAAAGATGTAGAAGAAGTCTTCCACTGACCTTAGTGTCGTATCACTGAAAAAATTATGAAATGTCTGTCCCTTTTAAAGTAAGTACTTTTGCAAATTATTTTCTCTTAGATTAAAACACTATTTCTCTTTTGAAAGGGGAATTGGACAAAGTGTGCTGGCCTGTTAGAAAACAGGGAAGCATATTTTCATCTTTATCGCTCAAAAGAAAACAAGAAATAAATTTATAAGCGTGGTTCCCTGTGCATTGTTCACCGGCAAGTATTAACTGGGCATATCTTAACATGAAAAACACAGTATATGGAGACAGACTCCTACAAATTCACCTTCGGTGGGAAACAGTTGATATCAACTGTTGACTTCTAGGGCCAGGGAAATGTGTTTGCCAGGAAATAAAAGCAAGGTCAAGCCACAGATACAATCACAAAAAAAATGTCATTCAGATGTAACACTGGAAGTAATTTGGAGCTGACACAGGTAAACACAGAACAGACAAGTACAATTACCAGCCTGCTTTGATCTGCAGGACCACAGTCCTTTCTGAAGCCTCTGTGCTATTGTGGCAAGCAAATTTTGCTGCAGAGTATTATCCAGCCTCATGATAAAGCGGAGTGGCAGTCGATGCAACAAAGAGCCGGCGCTGTTTTGGTCAGACAAGGTCAGCTGTCACATTAATAATGCCACGACACTGTGTGTCTAATGCTCACCTGGGTGCATTATAAACTCTGAAAACCGTTTCAATCTCCTTACACACTATGCACTAGGATGAGGTCCCTGTTGGAAACAACTAAGTGCACTGAAGACCGTACTCATTACAGTAATGGAGGATTGGTATCAACCTCATCAGCCTTTATCACAGTGGTTAATGCTTTGAGATTCTCACACGTTCATCTTTAGTCTATTGTAAAGTAAGAATTATAATACTTACTTGGAAACAGTGAAGACTGGAAAAGAAAACAGTACATCTACAACTTGCAACACCTTCAAAAAGCAGTTCTTTACTGAAATACCAAAGATGTTGTAATAACATGAGTAAGACTGTACCCTAAGCACTAGGCTTACTTTGAGATATTTACACTTCACCATCACAGTCAGGTATTTATTCATAACCGTACACTGAAATGTTTTCACTGGCTCCACTGCAAGTGGCTTTATCAACTGGTAGAAAAGAACACTTATATATTCAAACTGTATTTCAAGCTCTTTTACATCCTTGAAAACTTGACTGGGTAATATTGGACTGAGCAGAGAGGCTGCCAAAACTCAGTGGGCCAGATTATTGAACACAGGAACAAAATGTGACCATCATAAAAACAGCAATAATAATAGTAACAACAGCAGCAGCAGCTTCCTATGACAGCAGGTAAGGTTGTGATACAACTACAAATGCATGCATAGATTTGGTCTCAAAAATTTTGATAATACAGGAGTCTCTGAGGGCAAAAGAGCAAACAGGATTTTGAAACCACATCGCATAAAAAAGCCCAGCTGTCTAATCATATAAAGCATTACGCAGTGGATTGAGCTTGCCTCTTTTGTGCCTCACATCCTCGTTTACCAGTGAACAGGATTGTCACTAAAACTCTCCAGATAAAGATCTCTACTGCCTCAATGCTGTTTATCACCTGGCACTAGAAGTTTTCATGACAGCTGTATGAACAGACAGCAGCAGCAGCAGTGCTCTCGAACAGAGCCACAGTTTAGCTGTAGCTTGGCAATCACCTTTAGTAGAAGGAAGATTACAGGGGTTTGAAGATTTATTGCTTCTCATTCTGTCAGTTTTTCTGTGATTTCCTTGCCTGTGCTTCATGAGGATGATCTCTAATGTCCATTGTAAAAGTGGGAGCAAGAATCCTACTAGCTACTTTCCTAATGAACACAGATGAATTTGCACTCAGTAACCACTCTTGAAAATATTTGTCATTTCTGGCTCACCTTACATGCAATTCTTGCAGGCCCTTATGCATGTCTTAGTTTAAAGTCACTGTGATTTAACTTTTTTATTTTGTATTCACATTCTCACTATTGTTCAGGGATTTAAACTTTCTGAGGCTGTTTCAAAGTCTTCTCTGACAGGTGCTATGAAGGTGCTCTAGGCCTCTAATACGGCTTACTCAAACCTTCGCCACATCTTGAAGAGTTCACTTGTGACTGACTTTTTTAGTTTCTTTCTCTTGCTTATTTTAATTCCTCTGTTCCAAATCAAGCACTAGCACCCCAGATGTTTTTACTTTGGCTGTTTCTGAAAAGCTGGCACACCCACATGTTAGATCTCTACCTGTCCACTTTGGCACTTCATATTTGCAGTCATTGTGGAAAATGTGCGCACTGTGCCTGTTGAAGCTGAAATTAGCTGTTCTCTTCCATTTTCTTTTCCTTTTTTATTTTTTTCAAAGTAAGTGTTCCCAGGACTCAGTCATATTGTAGCACTTCTACATTAATGACCTGCCAAATGTTCACGCTTCATTAGAGAACTCTATGTTAAAGGAAGCCAATGAAAGTTTCTCATGAAAGAGTAATTCAATTTCTGCTCATAACTTTTTATCATGTGGCTTGTTTGTTGAAATTGTCAATCAGTGTCTGATTTAGAAGTTTTCTAACGTGTATTGTTGCTGATTTCTGATCATTAAACATTTGGTTAACAAAAAAATATACACACATAGAAAGGTGTTACAATTAGCAACTGCTAAGTCCATTTTAAACATATCAATGGCTTTTTCAAGTGTATTTCTGTTACAGAGAATTTTGTAACATTCATTTAAATGAAAAATATTTTAAAAGGCAAAAAGCAAAAATCCTGGTACTTTGAGATTCAGAGACAATTCCATGAACTTCGTGATTTTGACTAGGCCATTCTTTACAAGGAGAAAACACATTAAGGATGTAAGTGTATGTTATTACTCAAAGACAAACCCTCTCTTTGAGACGGATACAAATCCACACAACATACGTTTGTTCAGAGATAACAAAAATTACAGGTACCACTTGCTACATAACTGTCCAGCTGTAACAACCACACAAACTGAAATTTAAAGCAGCTTAGTCTAATGTAACAGCAGACCACCGTAGCTATGAAGTCTATAATCAAAAGGGTAAGCTCAGATGTACAGCACACCACCTCAGAAATACAGCAGGCAGACACACATAAAATTTTAATGTTGCTGTTAAAACCCACTCATTAAAGCCTCTGTAAACACAGAAAATAATAAAACCTTATTATCTGCCTTGCTCCTGCTTCTCCAAAGCAAACAATCAACTTGAGCATAATGACACTAACTAGGTGTTCAGTAGTGTGAGATCCACGGTACCTTTTCTCCAACTGTACCTTCTGATCCTTTAAGTACAGAAATGAGACAATTTTAAGCACTTGCCTTCTGACAGACAGAATGAGCAGTGCCCCGAACTTCTCAGTGAACCCAGCACAGAAAGCCCACAGCTCAGGCTTTACAAAATGCAGAGACACTCCTGAGAGACAGTCAGAGCTCAGCCACCTGTCCACTGCTTTGTTGTTTTATTTACTCTTCCTGCAAAAGAGTCAGATCTACAGCCAAAAGTTCCTCTGTGATTTGAGGGACACACACTGACCCATCAGTATCTGTACTTGGCTATTAGGTCAGTAGGATTGGTCTAATGTCATCCATCATCCATAGTGCAATGGGAATCACTGCTGAACTGTAAAATACAACCACAAGAGTCAGCCTTTCCACTAAGTTTTTCTCAAAGTGTTGTTTAAGGAAAGTAAGTACTCCTCCCTGATTTCCCCATGAGAAAATTGAGGCATGGAATGGTGATGTTATGTGGCCATTGTCACCTTCAGGCCAAAACCAAAGCCAGAGATGGAAAATAAAACTAAAAAAAGCAATTTAACTCAAAGAGGTCACACCTGAAAACACAACTGAACACGTATGGAGGGTAAATAACAACTAACTAGAGAAATGCAACTAACTAGAGAAAATAATCTGGATTTCCTGAGACAAGACTCCCAGTGCAGGTCAGGATTTCACATGACAAACTCAGCATTCACTGACACCAGCTGTCACTGCAACTTACTGCTATGACGAAATGCAATATCACATAAAAATCTGCCATTATCCAGCTAACAATCCTACACTGACAAGGGAAGCATGTGAAATTCGATAGACAGCCTCAGTTTACCAACACTTGAATCATTTCACCTTTCAGTCTCCCTGCTTTTGTGTTTACAGTCATGTCTTCATCTTCTAAACATTTTTCCCCCTTCAAACAACAGACAGGTCCAGCTTTTACTTTTGCCTGTCTGACTTGCTGAGTAATGGAAAAGTCAGCCATCAGCCCAAGACAAGGTTAAGAGGAATGGGAATGCCAACTTCCTTGGGTTTTTCCAGGCAAAAATCCATCTAAAACAATAATCAGTACAAACCTATCCTATTTCCTGGCAGCAATAAAAAGTTTCAAAGAAATAAAATAAATTACAATGGCAGGGTAACTGTGATAAGAATGAACGTGTTGTTGAAGAACAAAATCATCTGCAGAGCATGCAAACTAAAACAATTAGAATCCATTTATTCTGCTTAACCTGGATCTTACTCTGTGCAGCACTCACCTTAAGAAGGACACAGAAATTAGATGTATTTTCCTGAACAAATCCCTAAAAATTCCAGAAATGTATTCTGCAAATGTTACAGAGTTGGGGCTATAAAAATCACCTGAGTTGGCCAGACCACTGATGCACATTACAAAGACACAAATTAAATATTACAGCAAAAGCTTAAATCAATCACTTCCAAATGAAGGAGTCCCTGCAAGTGGTTTCGGTGTACATCACATAACCCTACAGGCAGTGTCATCCCTCTGTCCTGGTCATCATTAAACAAGCAGCAGTGAAAAGCACTTTCTTTTATTGTTTTGTTCCATGGATTTAGGGATGGATAAATCTTATTTAAGTTCTCTAAAGTGACAGTTGAGAGTGTTTTGGATGAACAGTTCTTTGTTTAGCTATGAAACTACAGTCAAAAGGCAGGTGAGAGAACACAAGCTATCATTCATGATTTCTTCTTCTCTCACACTAGGAAATAACTCTCAGAATGAAATTAATCCATTTTACACGTCCACACAGTCCTTACCTTTGGGGTTAAGATAATAAAGAGAGATGCCAGTAAATAAAAATAAGCACTGCCCTTCTGACTGCAGTTGACAGACCCTTTTTCAGCAGAACAAACACAACTGCATGTTTTGAAGTTTAAGTTTGCCTCCCATCTTCTAAGGACATAGAACTTAACCCCGGAAGCCCTTTTCCTTATCCCTCACATTCTCAGGTACTGTTGTTCTGGCTGTTCAGAGCACTGCTGAATCTCCATTGTTAAAATGCATGGGTATGCTGAGGTGTGTCTCTCCAAACGGACAAAGGATACCCGCGCTTCCCAGCGCACAGCCGAGGACAAACTGTCTCTGTCCTCAACCATGATGGGCAATTCCCCACAGGCCTGTCCCCAGAGGCTGCCCCAGCTCCGGCCTCCATCCTGCAGGGAACAGGGCCTGTCCCCAGAGGCTGCCCCAGCTCTGGCCTCCATCCTGCAGGGAACAGGGCCTGTCCCCAGAGGCTGCTCCAGCACCAGCCTCCATCCTGCAGGGAACAGGGCCTGTCCCCAGAGGCTGCCCCAGGACCAGCCTCCACCCTGCAGGGAACAGGGCCTGTCCCCAGAGGCTGCTCCAGCACCAGCCTCCATCCTGCAGGGAACAGGGCCTGTCCCCAAAGGCTGCCCCAGGACCAGCCTCCACCCTGCAGGGAACAGGGCCTGTCCCCAGAGGCTGCCCCAGCACCAGCCTCCATCCTGCAGGGAACAGGGCCTGTCCCCAAAGGCTGCTCCAGCACCAGCCTCCATCCTGCAGGGAACAGGGCCTGTCCCCAAAGGCTGCCCCAGGACCAGCCTCCACCCTGCAGGGAACAGGCAGGACTGACACTCACAGCAGTCACAGATAACAAACATGGTTGGAGGGGAGCGTGCAGAGGTCTCCCAATAGCCTGTTGGGGAAAAGAGAACAATGGAGCTTTAAAGCTCTCCAGCAATCAGAGGGTTTAGGAATCAACAGTACCCCCGAAATACACCATCAATACAACAGCTGTCTGAAAGGGAAGAGTGAAGTACTTCGTACCTCAGAGTGACTGATGAGAAGTTAACGCAGGATGCATTAAGTATAAAATCTTATCAAGTCGAAAGATGAAGGATGGAAGAGCCAGAAACATCCAGCCCAGGCTGAGACAGCAGCCACTTGTGCACATCTTCTACCTATCACAACCGCCAATTTGGAAAGATTATGAATAAATGTTTTATGCAATGATCAACTATGATCCAAACTATGATCATTGCTGCACATGGACCAATGTTGAACCTTCACAGAGCAAGCATTTTTTGGTCACTAATAACTTGAGATTCAAGCTACATCTACAAGAAAGTGGTAAAAAATCCCCAATAACTGTACTGGCAATCCCTTCCCTAATTGAAAACATTTCATCAGGTGGGATATTCAGTACAATGACACCTCCTCTCCTGCTACAGATCACCTGACAGAAAAGAAAGTGCAAATGCATTACGATGAGACCAAAACCGGGGTTTGGAACTTCAGCGTATTGTGGTTTATGGAATGCCTGCAGTCACAGGGGGCCATGGGGATCCAGACGTGCAGCCAAAAGCCTGCCATGAGTTCATTTTCCAGTGAAGGGGCTGAGTATGGAGGCTGTATAACCTGCTGTCACCTCAAGACTGCAGAAAAATAGCCAGAGCTGCTTTATAGGCCTGACACCAGGGATGCCATTCCTCCTTTATGGCTCTCTGGCTTCACTATTCCACAGAGTGGCTTTGCCACACAGGACTACGATCATAGACGTAATAAGGCAACTTTTACTGCATTTAGCCATGATAAATACTCTGGACTAAAAGGCTGTTAGTATTATCCAGTTTGCAAAGTGTACTTTGCAGTTATGAAATGTTTACGACCAGCCAAGCCTTTGTTAATAACTCAGCAGGATAATCCTGTAATGTAGCATCTCATATAATGGGAAAGGCACAGTCTCAGTGCTATTCGTATTTTGCTTCTGCATTCTTTACACGAGACATGCACATGAAATACTGTTTATCACCATTACAGGAACACAATTTTTTGCTATACAGAGAGAAGTATCTCTGGACAAGATTTTGACTGGCTTCAGCATAGGAAAAAAAAAATTCTCAGACACCTAGAATCAATTACTTCAGAAGCAGTAGCTATGAAAATATAAAAATAAGTACTATCAAACTGTACAAATTGACAGGAAATACAGGACCAATTCAGTACTGATAAAAGCCTAGTGGGAATTTACTGGTGTGCATATCAAATAGATTTGCTTAAAGTAAGTAATTATTAAGAATGAGAAATATTTTTATAGTTTACTTGCAACATCACATGACACAGGGTTTTTTTTAAAAATCCTTTTTAAGGTCTTTTTTATTGTTCCTGCAAAATGGACTCAACATTACGGTTGCATTACACTTCACTATGATACAGTACCTTTATTATAGCCAAATTCCCTTTAATTTTCTCAGCCTTTAAGCCACCAATCTTATAGTGCTGCATGGTAGTTATTTATTTCTCTTATTTGTTCTGCTTCTAACCTGATATTCATTTTCCTCCACAGAGTCATTTCCATTTGGATGAAGGAAAAAACCCCAAGCTTTCCCAGTTCTGCACCTGACCACCACAAAACTTAAATTTGTTTTCTTTTTACTTTCAAATGATTTGTGTAGTGTTTGGGATTTACACCCAAATGGGCCTAGCTGATTGATACAGTCATAGATCTTGGAAATATCAATTCCCTTTGAATGGCTTAAAAGCTGAATTGAATGTAAAACAGAAGGGGAGTATATGTTGGCTGGACATCTAGCATCACATTCAGAACTGCAAATTCATCTTTCTGAAACGACCTGTATTGTTTAGGATAGCCTCAAACAACTCACACCTACTCCCCAGCTAGTTTAGGAGATCTTCGAATCTCCTGTTTGCATTATGTTGACAAGACGGTGTTTGGCAGCTGGAGGAGAGGGAGAAATGTATAGGAATTTATGCTTCTGATCTTAAAGGTTAGTTATCCTCTGAATTCTGTTCCAGCCTCTTGTATTCCAATTAAGCTCACTGATCTCTAACAGTACAAAACTAACAGATTGAAAGTACTGATCTATTTTCTAGTAATCATTAGTCAATATCTGAAAGGCCCTAGTGTATCAAATGTTTGCCACTTTCAATTTCAAGTCCCTGTTTTTAATATCTGGGTCCATTGATTTGTCAACGCTTGGCAACACAACAACGAGGAGAGTCACATATTGAATACAGCAAAATCACTCTTCTCACTCCGTTCAAACCATCTGACTTTTGGTATCTGCACTATTGATACCTACACCTGAGTGAGCTGCTCTGAACTCTTTCTGTGCCAGCGGACAGAGAACCAACACTGACAACGGAGTCAGTTCCAACTCAGGATATTCTGTGATTCTAAACTCAGCCTAAGCTTGGCCTTTGTAGCTGGTCAGACTGTGGACTCCACGGACCGCACTGACTCATCCCCCAGTGCTGGGATAGGAATCTCCTCATCCGGGCTGGGTGGAGATCACTGCACTGCAGATAGAGAAATCTAAGCAACATGAGTTCCACTCTCAGTGTCCAAAAAAAGCACAGGCCCCTTTATTTTTATACGGGTTTGATAATGTCACTATGAAAGTTTTTTTCACTGCATAACTGTAAATTAAAGGCCTGAGTATTTTCTGGTTTGGTGTTTTGGGGTTTTTTTGCAAAAAAACATAAAAGGGGTATCCCCTGAGTCAGGCAAAATTTTCACAATTTCTTTAGCCACTAAGTTAAAACACCTGAAACTGGCCATTGGGAGAGCTGGATGAAAACATACAGAGCATACAAAAAATATTTCACAAATTTGATAGAAAACAGTAGAAGACAATGCTGCATCAACTGAAGGCAGCAGGAACACTACCACCTGTCTAAATGGAAGCAGAACTGAAGATTTTTTTCACAAGAAAGCTTTGAACGATTTGAAAACTAAAACATCTATTTTCAAAAAAACATGTATTCTGTGGAATTATACATTCAAATTAACTACATTTTGCTCCCTAAGATTTTTTTCATTTCAAAAACTCCAAAGAATTTATAAAGGAAAAACGAAATTAAACCTTCCCTACATAAAAATCCAACCAACATACTCTTTTTCAGCAGTTCAAGCCAAATAGGAAGATTTGATTGTACTACAATGCTATGGAGAGTTCTATTTGAAGTCAGCACACAAACAGTCCCACATTTCCTTTTCTTTCCAGTGCATTCAATAAGGAGAACTATAGCTCACAATATTTCCCTCACAAAAAGAGAACCTGTGCAGTGCTGAGGGCTAGCTGGCGATCCACAGCTCCTCCCTCTTCCCCACACCAGCCCCCTCAGCCAAGCTCACCATCAGCTCACTCACACAGACTGAAATGTGCTCTTTTCACTTTCAAAGGGAAAGTCCTTCCATTCCAGTCAGAAATGCTACAACAAAAGGCCCATGTTTGCACCGCCTCGGTCACCACTGTCTTATGTGCAGTCCCTTTTCAGAGCAAGAATGACGACTACAGGTACAGTCTGTAACCTCAGCCAAAAAAGAACAGGGCAACACAAAGCAAATATTAGCTCAGGGAAAACAGCAAATAACGTTTACCTGATAAAAAGCCAGAGATGGGTAAACAGGACAGAGACTGATGCTTCATATAATGCTTAAATTCTGATTACAAAGCTAATTCTAATTTTATTTTATATCATAAATGCATTAGCTTTAAATCTCCAGTACTGCCTGTCATTAGTTTAGAGCACAAGCATTTGTTTAGCCAAAGAAAAACCCATGTTATACACTGGACCAGGTCTAAACTAGAAATTTTAGCAATGTACAGGAATCAATTACATGTGTGCATTTTAAGAATGTTTTGCTGGTTTAGTGCAAAAAAACTGGAGGAGGTTTGGGTTTGACTTCATTCAAAGACCTAATTTAGTGTTCATTCTCTTTTTATTGTTATAGCTAAATTCTCTACAATATATCTTATAGTATTCTTAATAGACATTACCCTGATTAGTGTAGCTTAATGTAGAGCAGCTGGCCTAGACGGTTAGAGCTAACTGATCCACTGAATGACAGAACCTGAGCCTCTGTGTCTGCAGATACAATATTTTCATCTCCTGATTTTCACTGCTCCTCATTTTTTTCTGCCCCAGCAAAACATGCTAAAGAGCTTGGAGTTCCATCACAATTAAAAACGTGGAATGAAAATATATGTTAATATTATGACAAATTATTTACCCTACTGCTCAGAATCAGCCTGGTTCTATATTCTGATTTTTAAAGATTAAACTCCTGGTCTAAAATTTCTTTTTGCCTGTCCTAGATTTGGCTCTTTAGCTGTTTCAGATACAAGGTCTGAGAGACAGAAGAAGGGCCTGACTGCCCAAGTACCTCCTCACATCACACAGGAAGCTCCACGTGCATCCCCAGCAACAGGTGTGAGGATACAGGGGGGCGAAAGGCGTTTCCTCAGAGCTGAATACAGACAGACAGACAGAGCTCAGTGCTCAGGAGGTGGCAGAAATGCACCAAGCAATCACCAGCACATGCACAGCTGTTCGTGGCCAACAAGATACAACAGGACATTTCCCTTACGGCCTGAGCTGGTTCATTCTAAGCCAGCATAAATAATGTGTTTTTCTAGACAATTAAGTTAATTTTGCTTATTGTTCAGAGCAAGAGCCTGGTGTATGCCACAAGTCACTCATGTACAGTCTCTCCACCGAACAATCTGAAGGAGGGTGTACGTATTTATGCAGGGACTATAAAATGGGGGAAAGTGTACACGATAGCATGTGCAGCCTTTGTTTACAATACATTCTACATTGATGGATTTCAAATAAACTAGCTATCACTTCCTCACTCCCAGGAATAAAAGAAAATAGCACATTCCAGAGAAATGCTATCTCCAAACAACAGCTGTATAGGTACTTTGGCAATGGATGGAATTGGCATAGAGCCTCGGCAGCGCTGCTGTTTCTGTTATTCCCCAAAGGGAATCAATGCCTGATTACATTTAGCACAGCCTCTCTCTTTTGCTACCTTCATTACATCTGCTATGACATCACAATTCTCTTTTCATTTCTTCCCTGAGCTTTCTTTGTCCCTGAATTCCTCTGATTACTAATCCCCTGTTCACAGACTTTGTATCTTTTAAGAGCCAGAGCCCACACTGCAGGTCTTTCATGTAGGGTTTTCCCCCTCTAGATGTGAACCTGCATCCCTTCATCTCAGGAACTGCAAAAGATCTTGGAGCACATAGTTTGGGGCCATTCCACTGCCTCAAAATTGACACACGTGAAAAAGGACAATAGAAGTTTACTGTCCTGCCTTCATCCCTCATTCTGGGGGATCTGCAATCACAGTAGCCCCTGCATATCCTCTATGAAGAAGCTGAATGAGCCCTACAAATTTGGGGATCCTGATCCTGTTGGTGACTTCAGGGAGAACCCAGTAGTAGTCTCCTGTCACCCAAAATGCCTCTTCAGGGTATGTGACCAACTCTGCTCATTCAAAGCCACTCTAGATGCATCACTGCCATTTTTGTGTACTGCAGAGGGTCTCAGATGGACCTCTACCACACCATTAAGGGTGAGAATTAAGTAGGATACTAGTGCTGTATCCATGAAAGCCACCAAAGTTAGGTAACACTACAAATAGCACCCTGAAAACACTCACCCTCCCTTGCCCCACTTCCCCTCCCTTTGAAGCAAAAAGCTGTAACCCTCCAGTGGAAGGAACACGGCCAAACCTCACAGCAGTCCTGTCATGTTGCTGAGGTGAGGGCAGAGGGTGTCGGCTGCTTACTCACTCGATTTAAGGTGATATGAAGGGATTCAGAGTATGTGAAAGGAGAGCAGCACACTCCTCCAGGTGCAGGGTACTCTCAAACCAATACCCTTACCTTTGGGATCATAACTCAGATGATTGGTGTCCTAAGAACACTCTGACATTGCTGCAGTTAATGGACAAGGATCCCATGTTTACAGCAGACAAACCAATTCATCACCACAGCAGTGCTGAGTACCTGGGAGAACACATGTATTCTGTGAAGTTTCTGGAATGTCCTCAAGACTCATCTACTCATCCTCCATGAACACCCATTAATAGATTGAGAATTACAAGAATGTTCCTCACATTATTTTCAGAGTTTTTTTCCTTACTATAGCATTTTACAGAGTAAGATATGAATAAACCCCCAGGAGACAATGTAACACAATCGGAAATTCAAAACGTATCAAGAGTAAAACCAACTCATATTTAGTACACACTATCTTAACTCTTCTTAGAATGGTGTGTAAGACTCTACAGGCCTCTGAGAACTGAGCAGAGCCTCCCCACAGTGGGACTTGCTGGGGATGTGTATCAAGGAGGCCCACAGTCAGCAATGTAATCATTTAAGCCTCATTTTCCTAAGAACCCAAGCTAAATAGCATTTATTTTGTAAAAGCCTCAAGCCAGGAAAACATATCAAATAAGTTTCCAATTTTAAGCGTGAAGAAGTCCAATTAAATAAACAGTAGCATAGCAGTGGAGGTTTGAGTGCAGTAAAACTCTGCACACCAACAAATAAGAGATTCCTCACACCGGCCTCACCTTCTCCCACCAGCAAGTGAAGCCAGCACTGGAAACCAGTGGGACAGACCTAATGAGCTCATGTCAGTTCCTGCTCTGATTTTGTACTTATTTCCTTGTCTTTAGAAGGTTTTCCTTGGTTTTATTTTTAAATACAGATTTTTTTATAACCGAAACAATGTATACAGTGTTGTTGTAGCATTCATTCTAATCTATACACATATAATTTTCATCTGAAGCTCAAACAAAATTTCAAGATGGGGAAAAACCAGTTTTGAAAGAGCTTTTTTATTGATGATATAACCACTAAAATACAGCTTTACATTGCTCAATAATGGTAGCTAGAGTTGTGTTAATGGTATTGCCTACAAGAGTACACTATAAAATGCAAATAGTAGCATATAAAAAATACCAATTACTTATAATACGTATGAATAGATAAACAAATTCAATGTGCCATTAAAACAATGTTATATTTTTACTATATTTTGCCCTCCTTTTCCTCACAGTTTTAAACAACAACAGAAAATCTACTGTCATGCAGAGAAGTTTACCATTTGTGTATAGGACTGCATTATATACATATATACATACATCCTACATTAATAATGGATTGAAGAAATAGACCGGTGTGAGAAAGCCCTTAACAAAAGGGAGGAATGTCTTCAAGAATAAATATGAAAGGAAAGATTCAAATGAATAAATGTCAAATCTTTAGTATGCTGTTGTTCCTAAGTTTTTTCCTTCTATGCAGCTACTCCAAACTATACTGAAAATCACTAAAAAATAAAAAATATTATTATTCCCTATTTCCCAAACTTCCAATTCACTGAATTTTCATATGACCTTCTCTCTGCTACCATACAGGTCCAAAAAGAACCATTCACTTAGTTTACAATGGTAAAGTGAGCAAAAAATAATCTTTGCCATAGTTCAGCAGAACAATCCACCTGATACAAAAGCAAGCCATAAAATGACACCATGTATAATGTTTGTGCTCACGTGCAATGCTTTTTCAGATCTCCAAAAGATTAGTCCCAGTTAATTTAGTGCTATGTTACACCCAACCACATCCAAAAAAGATACATACACAAGTGTCTGGGATTTCATATAAATACAAGAACAAGTGTAAGAAATTAGGCCACAGGTCCCCACTGCTCAGGACCCTGTCTCTGACAGCAATCAGCGAGAAAGGTTAGGAAAAGTATGTAGGACAGAAAAAATACACACCGGCAATTTCCAAATTATGTGCTCCCACCTATTGGCAATGTGCAGCACAACTTGCTGACCTCGGGCCTTGGTGAGCCAGGGGTGGCCTCCACCTCGTAGTACAAATCCACAGCTGCAGTGAATAAAACTGTGTCTCACTGCTACCTACACATAATTCATTACTCTTCAGTCACTGAAGCTCAAAGTAGAAACAATACTCCGTGACCCAGGTGAGCAACTGCACGCCATGAACAATAAATTGCAAATAATTCAAGCAAACAGTTTATGCCCAAGGGCTAACATTTGTTCACAAACGATGCCAACGTTAATAATATATAAGCGAAGAGGAATGCTTGTTCTTGAACAACTCACAAACAAATGCTGCTTTAGCCAGATAATTTATTTGTGACAAAATGTTTGGCCAAATCCCATGCTCGGAGAACTGCTAATTTTTGGTGTTCTCCACTTCTCTTCACCCCTCCAGGTCTCATCAGGAATGAAGGGATGGGGACTACAAGGTTGCCTAAGCTCCGTCTCTTCCGATTCCTTTTCTTCCCCCAGCATGAGGCAAACAGAAATCAGCCAGGACCACAGCTCCATTGTTTTCCATGGACTGTAACTATTTCAAAGACGCTTCTCTTTTCCTCTTTCCCTTCCCTCCAATTCAAGATGCTATCTAACACAAGAAGCAAAAACACAAGACAATGAGATGTGTGTCTCCTGGAATTCCTAATCACATCTCAATGCTACTATCTGAAAGAAAAGCAAGACTACCAGAAACTGTCTGCTAAAAAACACACTACCTATAGCTGACATTGATGTTCACTATGTACCAAACCGCGGAAGCCCCGTCTGAATGTTTGTCCCAAATTCCATGTACCTCTTGTTAATCCCCTTCAACTTGCAGCATTTTCAAACTACATTTCAAAACAGCTAAAGGGTTTAAACTAAGGATTTGTACTGAGTGGAGGCACAACTGAATCAATCCTTAAATGCAGTATCTCCTCCTGTACTGGAAATTTCAGGCTGGATCCAGACGCCCATGTGCATTTCTCCAAGTAACTTCAATGCACAAATTGGAGGCCATCTAGAGACAGCATTCTACATTCCTTCTATAATCAATCAATAAGGAGAAGACAGCCAGTTCCCAGAGGGCAATTCAGAAAATGATACACAAAAACAACAGCTACCAAGAGGTTGTTAGTAGAAAGTAAGAGTGCATCCAATTCCCTTCCTCACTCAGAGGTCAGACACCTGTCTCAGGATATCACACCAGTCAGCCTGACATTGTTTCAGCCTGTGCCTCTTGCTTCCAGATCTCACTTCCAGACAGTATAGGTAAAGTAGGGCAGTGTTTCATCCCAAAACAAAGCTAAAAACTCCCTTTTGTTGTTTTTTTTTGTTGGAAGTGTCACACACATTGTTAGACGATTAAAATACAGGAGGAGGAGGGATTGATCCAATACTATTCCAGTTAACCAAATAAACTCTGTGATGATAACAAGCCTTAGCTACTAGATTTGTCATCACAGTCCATAAACTGGGTTTCTAAATCACTTGCACTGCTTTGAAAATTTCATCTTGAAATACTGAAGATTCCTACAAAAGTCTCCTCCTCTTTTAAACTAAACAATAACATAGCGCACTAACTAAAATATATATTGAAATAAAACAATCCATAGTAAATGAAGCCGGAGAAACATCTATTTCCAATAGCTATGCCAAGTACTGAAGAAATTATACAGATATTTTCATTCTTCTGGATCTTTTCCACCAAAATAAACTTAGTAGGTTATCCTCTTCACTTCACAGTTCATAAAATGCGTATGCCACCGTAGAAGTATTCACTGTACACACTACTACCATCTTCAATCTCTGCCACATGAATTCATGAGTGTCAGCAGAAAACACGTGTTTCTAGATGCCACTAAAGTATATCTTAGTTTGATAACAAATACACTCTCACACATCAGAATTCCTCACTGTTTTGAACAGCAACAAAGACAAAATCTACCAGTGCTAACGATTTTGCCATCAGAACCACATTATGCCAGGCACTCTGAAAAATACGTTTTCCTTGGCCTTCCAAGTGCAACTACAAAACGTGTGTGAAGCAAGCACACCAAAAATAGTATTTTTTTCATTAATAACCCAAACACCTAACTGTGAATCTAAATATTTCTGAAAACCCAAGCAGGGGATGTGCCTATGAACAGAAGGACATGCAGTTTGCTGTGCCTGGTTAATGCATTTCCTGACAAAGAGAAGTCCTCAATACAGCTAATATTGGCCTTAACAGATATTGCACTATAATCAAATCAAGATGTGGGAATTGCGAGGGAGCAGAAAACAGCCCTGGGAGGTCCATGAGCAGCAAGGGAGGGCCACACCCAGCAGCCCTGTGCTGCGGAGAACAGAGGAAGGACACATGCCCAGCTGTCCTGTGGGTGCTGGGCACTCATCCTCCAGTGCCAGCCTTTCCAAATGCCACAGAAATGTCCTCTCCAAGTAATACTTTTATTTCCCCACTGCCTCCCATCCTGCCTTGCAAATCCACTTCTCAGTTCTCCTCTCTCAGAGCTTGGATCCCTCATGCTTGTGCCTTCACCCATCTGTGGTTCTCAGCTCACAAATCACAAGCCCAGCTACTGACCTTTCATTCCAAAACACTTCACTCAATTTTCAGGCAGTATCACAGGTCTCCAAGGGCATCTAGAAGTATCGATACTTTTGCTTTAGTTTCTACCTCTCACAACAGGTATTCCGAGGATCTGACTTCACTTGAAAACATGTCCATGTCTATAAAGTAATTTTAGTCATCATACACATACAGTGTCTCAAACCTCTATCTGATTGGGAAAAAAAATCAAATAATTGCCAAATATAATTATTTTTGAAATGCAGAAATCTAAGCCTTCCTACAAAGAACATTTTATACTCTTACAGCCTATTTCTAAAGTTCAGCATCTCCTGCAACTTAGATTTCAGGTTTTGACTCTGTAATGGCAGTTTGGCAGAGTTGCAATGTTTGTATTTTTTTCTGCCCATCCAAGTTAATGCTAAACACCAAAGCTAATATTTTCAAATATTTCAAATACTTTACAAAATGCAATTACAAGCTTATTTCTATCAAATGATTGGAGGTTTTCCCTATCATTTAGCTTCCAGCCCCTATGGTAAGAATCACACATTCAAAAAAACTCTGGCTACTTCAGAACAAAGTTTCCAGACCACACAGTGACAGAGCTGGATATAGTTATACCATCTATGGAAGTGACCGAGGAATGGAGACTTGAAATCTGGCATCCTAAACCTCATTAAGCTCTTCTACATTGTACAGAACTGCAACTATTTCTACTAAAATCTGACTTTGGCACCAAGTGGGGAATCAGCACTGGAGAGCTGGGTTGGCCAACCAAAGAATCACAGCCAATGCCCTCTGGCCCTGGAGGATTTAAGGAATGCAGCTCACTGAAGTGACACAGATTGCTCAGAGCATCTTAGCTTATATACCAAATACAAAGTTTCATTTCTCCCGCTATTAGTGCAATCATACGGGTTAGTTATTTAATCAATGATAACTTATCAAACCAGTAAACAAAAACGAATTTCTACTACAGCATAAAATACCATAAATTATTTAATTTCCTTTAGAGCCTACCTAAGACAACAACATATACCCTGTATTAGTTGAACTTAGAAGTCTGTTCACAGCTCTGAACTGCACTGGTATTTACCAGCTGCAGAAGGAGCTGGGATTTTAGAACAGTGGAAGAAGCATGAAGCTCGGCTTACCTCCTTCCCCTAGTTAGCTTTTTAAGTACCCTGAAAATGCAGCGTACCTTCAGGGAAAGAGAGTTTGTCCAGCCCCCCAGGCACACTGGATTAAAAACTGTGCCTCAGCAGCAGCCACAAGTGTGCCAGGGGTGATTGCTGCCAGTTATATTCAGGTCAACCAACCTGAAAAATTATCCTAGCACTGGTGGCATTTAAAGCTGTATTTTTTATCACAGTAAGTTAATACAATTTATATTAATACCATCTTCCTTGAAAGAAAAATAAACCTCTCAGTACAGAGCCTCTTCTAAAGCATCCTGCCTCACTTCAGCATCAAACCATTTGGCTGTTATTAACTCAGTCACACTAAGGCAGATGAGGAATTTACCAATAAAAACTATGAACACAGTTATCTTGTTCCTCACCTCTGATTTCTGGAATCTAAACAAAACAATAAAATCACTTGTTTCTTTTATTGTTAGCAGCATGTCATATTTTGCAGTAATACTGAGCTACTTGCAATCTCAGGGGATGTATGTATTCAAACATTATACATTCTAAAATTCAATGTCATCTAAAAGTGCTAATGCAATGTGTGTAATCAATTAAGACTATTTTGTATATGCATTAGTTTTTATTAATTCTGTGCTTATTAGGTGTTAGTTAAATCCAGTTTTCCAACTGATTTTAAAGTAAATACCTTCCTATGTCCCGAGGAATGAATTGCATTTTGCTGCAATAGCAAAATCCTGTGACTAAAATGTTTCTAACAGAACTTTTCTAATTATTTCAATTCAAATACCTTCCACTGTGGGAGACAATTTGGCTGTGGTCTGAGAGTTCTATCACCACAAGTGTCCAAAGATATCACTTTAATACACACTCAGAAAGGAACAAATGCTGTTTATACAAAGTGTCATTCCCACGGAGACCAGACTGGCAGGCAAGTCTGTGTTCCTATAATTCCATTCTTCCTCAGGGAACAATTTTTGCCATAAAAGTTTTATTCCCATGGAACAATTTTAACTTCCCTCAAAGAGAAGAACCTTTTCTCACTGCAGGATAAACAGAATTTTAAAGATTCAGGACTGAAGTTTAACTCATTCCATGCAGTGTCCAACGTTACACTGCAGCCAGACATTTATCTTGCTGGAGCCTATTCACCGGTCACATCAGCCTATTCACCATGTCGCTCTGTCTCCCAAGTTGTCTATCTCCATAACCCTGACTAGGGGAGAAGAAAACCACTGTGATGTAGGGTAGGACCCTATGAGATGTGCACACCTAGAGAGGTGCATTCTATACCAATAGAATACAAGAAATAGGCTCACATCCTTATATATCACCATGAAGTAAAGCAGCGAAGATGGACAGAGAAATGCTTGCTTCATTCCATAAATAGTTACAGCTCTGAAAAAACACGCAGTAATAAAACACTACTAAATGTTTAGTGATTCCAAAGAAATCTCACAAAAATCTATCATCACAGAACGTGGGACAATAGTTTGAATCAAAGATGTAAACACAGCAAGAACTGAGATCCAAAGTACAGTTAGGTTTTCCTCTTTCTCTGTCTAAATGTCTGTCTGCTGTCAAATATTCTTCGCCTATCTGTGCTAAGGCCACTCTTCAGGTAAAGCTGGCAGGTTCCCCTGATTTATCAGTGTTATAAAATGCTGTGAAACTGAAGCATTACGATTCTAAAAGCACTGAAGCTGCTGTATCTGCTTGATGTCTGTTGTTATAGCTTCAAAGCACTAATTAAATACTGGCAGCAATTATTCTGAACTTCCCAATGAAATCAATATGGATCAATGATGTCAAATTATCAAGCTGTACAGAAGAGTAGTCATGAGCAGTTCTGAAAAGAACTACCATATCTGTGACTCTTCATGTGTTATCTTTTGGTAATGCCTGTCATGTCTTTTTTTCAGTGACATCACGAACTCATAGGGCTGGGATTAACCCTTTTTGTCTACTGTCCACTGACTCTGCTCCAGCTAATAATTTATACACTAAAGACCTAAACAGAACTTGCGTTATAATTTGCAGGTATGTTTGCAAGCACTGAAGATTGATAAAACCAGAACCATTTCATGCCTGAACACCCCCCATTCAGTGGTCCGAAATGCAGAGAGCCAGCTACTTTTGCCTTAAACAGCATTTCATTCTCTATTTCATGATCCTGATCCATGATGAGCAGCCAAGCCTAACACTTAATATCTACCTGAACATAGTATTAAGCCAGAGACTCCAAGATCAAGCATTATACTTCACCTTTTGAATTTTGTTCCAATCAATACCTCAAGAATTGATTTTCTCTTATTCAGTATACCCAAATGGTTTCATTAAACTGAAAGATTACATGACCTCCCACCAGGGAAAGGCCACCAGAACCTATTCTGTAGTCTGTGTTACATAAAAGCCCTAATCAACAACCAGTGAGTATCCGAGAATACCAAACACATCCACCTCAATTATTATACAACAATCATACCAGCAGTAATGTTCAGGAGAAATTATGATTAGAATATTAAACTATCAAATTTTTAGACTTGGTTAAATGTCTGGCAGCAGAACACAGCTGGATTTGGGCTGCATGAAGTGAAACATCAGCCACTGCCAGTTCATTGCAGCAACAGTGTGAGAACATTTCCTGAGTCAAATCCATCCAAGGACTCCCATACACCAACAGGCCTCCCGTACACCAAGGACTCCCTACACCAACCCCCTGAAGTGACAACTTCCCCCAAGCGCCCTTTTAACCTACAATAAATAAGGTAACCACCTTACTGTGACTATTTGTCCCCACCAGCTTGTAAGTGCTTTACTCCTAGGAGGTGGTGAGGTCCAAAGGATAAACCCCAGGTCCCTTCCCACCAGGCAGCTTTCCAGCCACTCTGCCCCCAGTCATGGTGCGTGGGGTCACTGTGTCCCAAGGGCAGGAGCTGGCACCGATACTTTTGTACTACCTGGATCCTGGCACTGGTCTAATAAATGGAGAGTCCTTCTATTAAAATATCAGAGATCCTGTGGACATATGTAAAACGAAAGACAATTAGGAAGTGCATTGAGCCTTTCCAAAGTGTGCAAACAGCCTTTTGTTTGTGTCTACCTGAAAACAGGGTCTCAGTTTAAGCTGACCAGACAATAATTTCTGAGATCTGTCTCTTGTCCCAAACCCATTTGTTTTGTACAAACTCTTGCTTTCCTGTCCTAATAGCCAAGAAGTCTTCAAGCGAATTCAATACCACAACCTTCTCCACAGCTCTCATCCCTTCCTGGAGGTGCCCATTCCAGAGTTATTACAAATCTAATCCTTGCAAGAATTTTCCCCTCGCACTGCAAACCCTGACAGAGTCCCCTCCTAACCTTCCGCCCTAAACTGTCTCAGTTTTTCATTTACAAGAAGCAGGCTTTTTCATTAAAGCAATCATGACTTCTTGGTGCTAAAGAAGTGGATTTCTGTTTTTACTATCAGAGGTCCTGCTTTTGCTTGCTTCCAAAAATACCCTTCTAGATCCAGCAGTCTCCTTTCTCCTTCCTTTCTCCTATGCTTTTGGCTTCCTAGTATCTGGATTTACGTTCTTCTATCCTAATTCCACAATGCCTACAATCCAGAACTCCTTTATGCCAGCCACCCTCCTTTGATCCCTGGTGGGGTTTTAGGAGGTTTTTTTTGTTCTTTTCTTTTCCTTTTAGAGAATTTTTCCCCACACTAAGGGACAATTGCTGGGTGCTTAAGAGAGACAAAAAGACCTGGCCACAGGGGGAGGGGTCCAGCTGTCCTCTTTTACTTGGGGTTTTTTCTCAGCTGGGGGCAGAGATGCTGCGAGATTTGAACTGAGAAAAAAGGTTGGGTACAGTGCCTAGCGCTTTTTGTTCTCCCGGCATTCGGAGGGGGAAGGAGAGGCTGCAGTCGCTGTAGGGAGAACTCACCGTCACTGCGGGGTCCTGCCTTCTGCTGCCTTCCTTTCTACCGTGAGTGGAGTTTCCTCGCTGGAGCGGCCGTTTGCACTGGGACCCTATTTAACATCCTACCTGACTAAAAGAGGGACCCTTTCACCATCCGCTTGGGTGCCTCAGGGGGCCCCGGGACCTCAAGCTCGCCTTCCCCTGCTCTACNCGGGAGCCGCCAGCGCCCCTGCCGGCCGTGAGCGGAACTGCACCGAAGGGAAAGGGCCCGACAGCCGAGAAGGCTGCACTGGGTTCTGGTTCTGTTTGGTGTTACTGCCACAGTTACTGTTGTTATTATATACTAATATATCTATTAGTATATTGTTGTTATTATATACTAAAATATATATTTTAGTAAAGAACTGTTATTCCTATTCCTCCTATCTTTGCCTGAAAGCCCCTTAATTTCAAAATTATAATAATTCGGAGAGAAGGGGGTTACATTTTCCATTCCAAGGGAGGCTCCTGCCTTCCTTAGAAGACACCTGTCTTTCAAACCAAGACAATCCCTCTCAGTACAGCTGTTCTTTACTTGTTCTGTGCCGTTCTTTACCCCAACTAAGCTAATACAGGCTCTTAGGGTGAGGTTGTTTGGGTGCAGGCATGAAGAAGGAGCAAAATGGAACAACAACTTTCAAAAAACTCTACCCAAGACAGAAAAAAATACCCCAGACCTGAGGAGAGGAGCATTTCATGGCAGATGTCCTGAGTATTCATGCAAACTCAATAGCAAATACATTCCTTTGCCTGTCGTCTACCAAAAAAAAAAGGAAAAAAACCAAACAAAAAAAACCAAAACAACATTTTTGAAACTTGCATTTCTTTCAAAAAAAATTAATTGTAGAAAATATGACTTAGGTTAGCCTGGTGAAAAAACAAGTCAACTTTTCCAAGCAGCCCTCAAAATACCAAGCATAGAAAAATAATAAACAGAAATTTTAAAAGTGCAGTTTAACACATGTTTGATCTCAATGAATCATCAAGTCAAAGGAGGGAAAAAACCCAAAAAACCAAATTTATTGCATGGCAACACTGAAGTGGTGGGAGTTTTATCTGGCAGAGAATAAATAAGAGAAGGAAGGTTAACCATTCAGTGCCTTAAACCAAAGCTGTTATCTTTTTTTTTTTTTAATTCATTCAAAACATGTTTGTCTAATTATAAAGCTCTGGAAGACCCCAGATATGAAAGCAGGGGGTTGTTGTAACTCAAGGGCAGGACCCAGCATTTGGTCTTGGTGAACCTCACACCTGCCAGGCCTGTAGCTCCCTGGATGCTCCTTCCAGCCCTTCTCGTAGATGGGTGTCCCACTGGTCAAGCTCCAGTCACCTGCGACCTCCCCAGTTAGCCAGGACTGCTGGGAAATGATGGAAAGGGGCTTGGGGAGCACCTCTGCCAGCGCCCTGGGTGGGTCCCATCTGTCCCCATGGACTTGTGTCAGAAGCATCCATTATTGTTTCAGCTATAACTAAATGGGAATGACAAGGACCTGGATAAAAGGATTATTGCATTTCCCTTGTAATCTTTTTCCAGAGCAATTACATTTTGCAACAATCTTCCAAAAATCAAAACACATCCCGTGTCTGCTATAGTAAAACTCCTGTAATAAATACCATGTGGATGTTTAATTACTTCTTTGTGCATTAGAAAGTGATTCAACTTGGACTTATATATTAATTAATGGACACAGCAGGGAGAAAGAAAACACCTCAAATCAAAGAACACCACTGTCATGAGGCTGTGATGAGCCTGAAGGCAGGTACCTGACATACTGGTACCGGTACACGGATACACACACACAGGAGCTACTCACACACTGGTGCAATGTGGATGAATATGCACAACTTAAACGGACCTTTAATTGTGGGACCAAGAAGGGGCTGAGAAAGGTGAAACATGATATCCTATACTCTCATCTACTCTGCAGAAATGAACCTTGCAAACAAGATTCTACCGGAGCGTGGGGGACTTTTCACAAGGTAGTGTTAATCTGGCTATCTCGGTCTCTTTCCCCATGGAATACTAATCCAGAATAATGGGACACAGAAACTGCCCTTTAGAATGTCACCTAAGTTATCTGCTTCAGTTCCAAGTTAATTAAGATGCAAATTGGAGACACAATTTTAGAGCCTGTCTCCCTAACCCTACATGAAGACATTCAACAGCATGAGGGGCAGCTACCTACAAGAGAAGAACATCTTTCATGCCAGTATGTTTAGACTAAACAGGATACACCCCTTGTGGTATCAGAGCCAAGAACATTTCAACTTTGTAGTGTTTTCATGGCTCCTGACTTCAGCAGGCAGACTGCATTTAACAGACAGTCATACTGCTTTTTCATCACATGAAATAATTCCCTTTCATAGGGAAGTAAGAGAATGAGAAGCCAGTATAGCTGCTTGATGGATGTCAAAACCTATTCCATTAAATAAAAACTCAGGAGAGGCAGCAGCACTTGATAGTGAGTTCCCATTTATTCATTTTGTTTCAAAGCCAGCAACAACTCCTATAGTCTTAGACTCCAAGAAAACAGAGTATTTGCATTTCAGATTTTATCAATCTTCTAAAGACACTACCTACAGCAGACACAAGCATGTCTAATGCATACTCAAAGCTCTTAGGGAGTTATTATGCTCAAATTCAAAATGCATGAATGGAATCAGTATAAAATGTGATATATGAATCACTCTGAATAGCAGGAGTAAACCTACCCAAACAGTGACTACATGGAAGATTTACCTCTGACCTCTGTTCTAATAATGTAAAATACAAATTAGAGAGACAGTAATTAATTCCATAAGGAACAAAAATCAGCAAAACATATGGCCAGTAACTGTTATGTAAAACCATGAAACTTGATCAAAAAGTTCCTTCTAATGACCTCTGACACACATATCCATAGGTGCGGAAGGACACTGCTGCTCTGCCATACACATCCCTATCCAACCCACTGCTATTCCTGTTCATCAGCACTCCTGGAAACTGTTGAAATAGTGCATCACTCCATATAATGATGTGTAAAGCTCTCCGTAATTTTTAAATTCATTTGTGTTTGAGAACATGAGAAACTCTCTAATGAATTCATAAATGCTTTCATATGGGGTTTCTGCCTTTCCTTAATGATAACAGTAGAAAGAATGGGAACTGAAACAAAGCAGATTCCTTTGCTGCTGCTGCTGCTGGCTGCTTTTGCGTTAAACTATGGCAAGTAAAATAAGGCAGCACAGACACGCACGACACTTGGAGCCAGCCTCTGACAAGGCAGCAGTGCACAGCGCCAAGCAAATTGTGCAGAAAGCAAAAGACAAACAGCAGCAAAACGTGGCAGAGGCTGCAAACTCTTAAAGCACTAAAAGCATTTACTCTTTCTCAAATACATTCTAGGCACAGTGGGACATAAAGCATTTCATACATTTTTGCTGCAAGTGGCCTGAAGTAAAAAATAGCAGGTAAGTGGCAACCTAAGCAAAGAATACAAACATCCTAGAGAAGTACTTGAAAGTAAAAAAAATAAAATAGTCATAAAGTACTTCCAGTAGCTGAGAAAAAGAACAGCAACAGAAGAAAGGTCACTGGCGTACCTATGAAATTAAGTGCTGAACATTTAAGAGGCTAATTTTGACAGACTTGAAAAGATCAGCAGCTATCCAGCCCTTGATCTTTGCATGCAGCATATCGTATTAGTTCGTTATATGATCTGAGATTTAATACTTAAAAAGAGAGAGAAATATACCAATAGAGAATCCTCTGCCATTGTGAAATTCTGCAACTGAACCACACTCATATGATAATTAATACTGTCAGCAGTTAAGTCATTTGACTGAAAAAAACCCTACACAAAGAGTAGGAATTCTCTCATTCTTGGCATCCCTAATGTAATTTACGACACCCTTTTTCAAGCGGAAGATCCAAGTCTGAAGTTTATCTGTACTATGGCAATTCCCACCACATCAGTAATGGGTGATTACAGAAGGAGGCTGCTACAGTTCTCACTAAAGGTACAAAAACCATCACAAGCAGATCTGGATTTTGTGAATAATCCCAGTAGTAACAGTTGTTACCTTTTCTAAAGCTGGATTTGGGTAAAACTTTGTTTTATCAAAATTAAGAAGTCTGCAGCACAATTGTTACAGAGCCTGGCACTCATTGTTTCTCTCACGTTTCTGTGTTTATGAAAGGGTGAAATGTTAAATCCTGGTCTTCACATGAACATATGAATTACTGACTTCCTTAAAATGTTAATCTTTTGATCAGCAAATATCTGATACAGAATTCCAAATACCATGGTATTTATGTAAGGAGCAATTGCATTCATGGACATTTATAGTTTTCTTTTTGGAAATGCTCTGAGGCAGTGGTGTTCTGATACAACTCCAAGACTTTTATCCGTTTACAAATATCTCAATTCTAACAGCGTATTTCTACTTGACTTTAAATAGCACCGAGAAGAACACTGAAATTGCTATGTCAGATAAGAGCACTGGATCTCTTCCAGCTTTCTGTCTCGGAGTGGCAAGTCCTGGGTATTTGAAAGGAAACTGCAAAGATCTTCATAAGAGACAGCTCTCATTCAGTAATGTGGCCGTACGGTACCTTAGTTTTTTCTTTTCCTAACGCCCGTTAGTTACTTTCTGGCTTTTACATTGAAACACTTTATTTTACATTGAAACACGGAGACTTTTATGTCTTTTAGCTTTTACGAAATACCCTGTGTGAACTCTTCATGTACTTGAACAGCACCAGGGCACATCACATCAGGAATTGTATTGTGAGGTTCAATTTTCATAGTATGAACTAAACTATACAGCTGAAATAAAGACGTAAGAAAAAACGTGATGTAAAGAAAAAACCAACGGTATGTTTGGCTTTCCCTGAAAAATTCTTCTTTCCTATCCTTCTTATGAATTTCAAACTAAGTAACATTGTAGCACCACTCTATTTACAGTTGTTCTGTATATTACATTTGTACATAGTTATCCTAAGATTTGGGTTCTTTTTAGTCCTACATTGATAGAATAAAGCACGTTCCTTTCCTAGAAGTTTACAGACTTACAAAGGAACACAGGAAACTGCTCAACCCAGAGCAGCAGAAATGGCCACAGGAAGCATTTTTGTTGCGTTAATTACATTGGCACATGTCTATTCCTGTTCTGGATTTCAATCGGGTCAATCTGTCTAAATCCCAAAAAAATGATGACACAAACATATGCTGGAAGACCAAAGCAAGCAGCCACTCCATTCCCCTATGGCACACAGAGAAAATCTTCCTTGCATGTACCTGTGACAAAAGAGGTTCCCTGTAAGAGCACGCGGATGGAGGTGCCCCTGCTTCCCGTCTGCCTAGAGGCAAAATGTTTGGTTTTAAAACCGAGTCCAAGTTTGTGAGTGTTTCTGTTTTCTCCCAGTTCCTGTTACCTTTCAGGGACACAAAGTGAAGCTGTTTACTCACTCAGGCTCAGCTCTCCTGTGTCTCCACTACGTGGGCTGGCCACAGCCTCTACTTAGTTATCAACTGCAGCATTTCTTGCTTTCTAACCACTTCTGTATGCAACTAAGCTGCAAGAGGAAAAGGTGCTTTTAAAGCCTCTCACCTACTTAGGAGATACAGAATGCTGGATAGAAGGATTTATAAAATACAGAAATACAACATGCCTACCCTAATAGCATTGCAAGAAAGAGAAGAAAGAGTGAAAACTCCAATTCTTCTCTTCGTATCAGCTTCCTCTCCTCTACCCTTCAGCATTTTGGTCCATCAGCAATTACCAGTTTGCAGATATTTACTGTTTTACACACATACTGAGTTGCTTTGAGTTGGTTTGTCATTTGTTTGCTGTCCTGTCCACTGGGTGAAAGACATTTAGTTTTAATAAACAGTACTCTGTCAAAGAATCCAAAAAAATATGCAGGTACCCAGATTTTTTTTAATTAATTAATTACATGGGAGTCTGTTGCACTTTTTGAAATCACCCAGACACGCTGGGGTTTGGTTGTATGGTTATTTTTTTATTTAATCACATTTAATTTAAGACAATTATCTTGGGTAGACATGAGAAGATAAGCTAATAGGTCATTTAAATCACATGTGGTTTCTTCAGAGCTCTGTCTGCCAGATACCCCAATGGGAAAAGTATGTTTATACTAAGAAGTATGGCAAATACAGAATGGAACAGTCAAAACATACCTGCATGTGTTTTATTTTCTTTTAAATCATAAAGTTCTAGTCCACCATTACTGGCATGGGTGAGTGACCCCTGCCTAAGCAGCAGCTGATTACAGGCTGGTTAACTAAGACTGTCAGTATAATTAACATTCTGAGCCTTCTCAGGAACACCAGGTTACCAAAGCTGGAATATCTACAAGCTGCCACAGCTTGCTTAATTGAAAAAGACTTGACTGAATTATTAAAAGCTAAAAAATCTGAAACTTTTGATGAAAAAGAGAACAAACATTTTTTTGCAGGAAAACGGCAGAAAACAGCATTAGACTGAAGCCAGGCAAGGAAGTGACTAAGCATGCAACTGCAGCCACTTGGAATAAATCATTTCTATGCTAGTCACGGTGGGAATGAGCACAATTATATGCTTCTTAATCTTGTTCATGTTTTTCTCTTTCAGTTGCAAATCTGATCAACTGTCATGATTAGTTTTCTCTTCAAAATGTTTCTAGTGCTGTATAATAACACATCACTCTGTCTTTGGACTGGAAATCACAGCCTCAGACCACCACGCTGAAGTCCAAGCAGGAGTCCTAACAGAGGATAGCTGGAATGCTTTTTTCTGTGTGGAGTTTTTCATGCATAAGCAAGTGAAAGGAGAAACTGGAAATTATTTTAGAATATTTCAATAGGTCAAATGAAATTATGCTACTCTGCCCTCCTGCCCCCTGTATGCCTGTTTAAGTACGTTGAAGAGCAGTAAGACTAGGAAGTACACCAATAAATGTCTTCTACTAATTCAGGTCTGATGCTAAGAAATGCTAAGTTTCTTTTTTTGTTTCAAGAAGCTAAAAATATGTTAGTCACAATTTTTATATGGAAAATTAAAGGTAATACTCAGCAGATATTGAAGTCATTTTCAAAATGGTACTCTTGTAACATTAGAAAGGTTCTGTAAGCGAACAGACATAGGCAATTTTAAAAAGAAGTCTGTGTTTGTATGTTTGACAACTACATTGTCCTCATATGGAATTCTGCTATTTGGCCACTAGCTCAAAAAAAGGCATCAAAATAAATGATACCCATAACAAGCAATAAAAATTACAGGAGATACGGAATAATCTGTGTTGGAATTCCAAAAAGGAACAGACAACTGATGGAAAGGATATATGTTTGAATAAAACTAGTGTCAGACAAAAAGTCAAGCAAATCATCTATTATGCTGATAAACTTGTAGAATAATTAAACGTCACGATTCCTCTCTCGTAAGTGAAGATACTGAGACCCAAAAAAATCAGAATAAAAGCTCAAATTTGGAAAACAAGTTATAATGGTTTTCGATATGATGTGTATGTCATGGGTTTCCTATAATGAAAATTCTTGCCAGCTGCGTTCCTCCAGCAGTCAAGGAGCCACTGTAGCCAACAGATATTCCAGGGCTGACCTTGATAGAATAATTAATTCTACAGTCTCAGCACACAGAGAGATATCAAGGCAGCTTCATCTGGAGCCCCACAGTTAAATGCATAGTAGGGAAAAGGTCTAAAATTCCTAAGAAATGTGTGAACATGCATTATCTGTGTGTGCTCCGTGCTGTGCAAATGACAAATACTAATCCCTCAGAGATGTATACAAAGAGTAGGAGTTAAAAGAGAGCAGCTACAGGCAAAGGCATGAGGGCAGAGGGAACAGCTGAGGATGCAAGGCCAATCCTGAGGGTTTAAACTACACATACACATGGAACACGGAAAAAGGCTAAGGTTTGGTGAAAAACAAAACTGTCCCAATGGCCACATGGCTGACACTACCACCACCTCGTCTTTAGTCAAACGTTACTGTTCCTAGTAACTTACCAATGTGACAGTACATGCTCAGAGCTCACTCCTTTCCCTCTGGCCAGAACCGGACACTGTCAGGATTACTGTTCTTCCCCGAAACCAGGCGGCAGCTCTGCTTGGATTCAGTCATGCAACGCCTCTAAAGTGATGTCCCAGCCCTTGTAGACTTCCCCAAGAACAAAACTGTTCTATTGAGATGTCTATGCAAATCTGGCTGCCCGGGAAGTTCATCCGCCATCCCTCACAGTCCGTCCCTGGGGCACACACAGAACTGTTCTAGCAAGGCCCAAGTCAGCTACCCCAGGAGACTGTTGTGGCTTTGGGTTTTTTCCAGTGAATCTTTTCACTGATTTTTCAGTGAATCTTCTCCCATTTGTCACCTGAAAAAAAGACGCCGTGAGGAGAGGAGGTTGACGCCCGGGGGCGTCAGCAATTCCCATACAAAAGAACCGGCCAGTGGTTCTAGCATTCCACTAAAATCTTCCAGGAAGCGGAAAAGGGGGGTTGAGCACCGCTTAGCTGAGGGAGAACACGCTGGCTGTGCGGGGAGCGGGGCAGTTCGGGCGGTTTCTGGTGCTGGACTTGTCCTGCTGAGGGGCTCGGTGCTGCTGCGGAGCTCTCCTTGCTGCCCGTAGCTGAGCCCGCTGCTTGCAGGAGGGAGAGAGGGTCCCGGCTGCCAGCTGCCAGGGACTTTTCGGCACCCACCAGCGCCAGGAGACCCCCACCATCTCCGCGGGTGTTTCAGGGGAAACCGGGCCCTCACTTCCTCTCTGTCTCCGGAGAGAGGGTCCCAGCTGCTGACTGGAACCTCAGCGGCTGCCATGGCCAGGATACTCACACCGTACACATGAGCGCCTGGGGAAAGCGCACCCCACACACGTTCTCTCTCTTCCCAGGGCCGCCGTTACCCCGGGGGGCTCAGGGCTCGCACTGGCTGCCCCTGGAGCCATGAGGGAGCCACCGCGGCCCCTCTGCCTCACACGGGGCCAACAGCGCCCCCTGCCGGCTGTGGCCCTAACTACACCAAAGGGGAACGTGCCTAACGCGTGGGGAAAGGCAGCGTTACTGGGGTTTTACTGTTCTTGTTCTTCTGTCTTGTTACATATACATATTCTAGGCAAGAACTGTTATTCCTTTTCCCATACTTTTGCCTGGAAGCCTCACAGTTTTCAAAGGGAGGGGCTGTCTATCCATTCCAGGAAGGTTTCCACCTTCCTTGGCAGACATTTGTCTCTGAAACCAAGACAGAGACAAATGATTCTTCCCAGACAAGCACACTTCATGGTGATACCTAAGGCTCTCTCAATACTCAGGCCACACAAACCCTGGAAGTGCTGTCTGGACAATCAGACAGTAGGCATTCTTCCAGCAATGGCATCCTGGCCTATGGAAGAGTGGGAAGCATTTGCAAACCCAGGGAAGCCTTGGTTTATTCTAACCTAATCTCTCTGGCATCTTCACAGAGACTGCAGGCAGAATCACAAGCAGAGGCCACGGCTTTGCATTTCACCCCTACACATCTCCAGGGCACTTATGGTGAGGATCGTTCACACTCTGCAGGTTGAAGCACTATATGGCAGATGCAATTAATTTTTACTTCAGTGATGATCATTCATCCTCCAGCACCTTCCACTGCTTCTAGTCATATTAACTTTCCAGGAAGATGCTGGAGGATAAGCCTGAATGGATCAACACTAAATCCACTGAAACAGAAGTGGTCGTATCAGTTTCAGAGAGTAAGTAAAATGACAGCTTTGCATCTCATGTTGTGTCTCTGGAGGACAAGACTGAAGCACAGGCTGCTTGCCCTCAAACAGCTTCAAAATCATAGGACAAAAAGCCAGTCGGGGGACAATTGTGTGTTCAATGCTTCATTAAGGATAAAGGACTTATGATGGGGTCCAGAAAAATGCAGCCAGTGGATGCCATGAACAAAGGTTTGTGTGCAGCCTCACCTCCCTCGCGGCAGTGCAGAGGCCCCTGTGACCTGTCCATGGTTCTAAGACTTAAACAGAAGTGCCCAGCTGGAAAAGCTTCCTTACCCAACAGTGTGTAACTGCGTGTGAGGAAAGCGATAGCCTGAGCGGCCCTGAGACAAGGCTCTGAGGAGGCCCTGTGGGCACACACACACTGACACATGTGCCCCTGGTGTCCTCTGCAAGCTATCCCACATTACAGGGTGCACTGGCTCCCAGGGAGGGGGCATGGCTCCTACACTCCTTCAGCTTATCAGAGTGTGTAACATGGGATCCTTTCACCCTCACAGAGGCTGGGGGAGGCCTTGCAAAGCTAATTGTTCTAGCGGAAGAGCAAGGGAATATTTTCATGTATCCATTTCCCCCACCTACCATTTACCACCATGGTCCTTTAGGGCAGTACAGATCAACTCCTGGGATAAGATCCTCTCTACTCTCAATCCTCTTTCCCTATTTTTTCAGAACATTTCCTGTTGCCTCGATTTCCCTCGCCTGCATGTTCCTTGAACCTGGCTTTCCCACACTTCCCTTTCCTTATGTCTGCCTTCAGCAAACGCTGCATCCTGAGTTTCCCTCTGCCGTCCCACGCTCTGATATTTACACTGGGAGTTATACGCCCCCAGCTCTAATCTGATCCTCGTGGAACAGCAGGTTCATTTAATCACCAGCTCAAAAATTGCAAACACATTTTATTAGACTTATCTCTCTTAACGATACAGTGATAGCACACTACAGTACCATTTAGAGCAAGCTACTACTGCTAACCCAGCTGACTCCTGGCTTCTTTATAGGGAAGTAAAGTCAAGGGAACGACACACGGTGTCACTTCATAAACCGAAAAAGAACACAGTGCGGCACTTGCTAACTACAGCTCCCCAAAGGGATCTGTGATTCACACACAAAGGCACTCCCAGACCCAAGAGCTCTGTCTGTGAGCAGAAAAATGCTGTATTCTGGTCTGGTCTGAATTCCAAAGTTTCCAAAGTTCCAAATTCTCAATTCCAAAGGTTCCAAAATTCCAAAGTTCCAAAGTGCACTATGAACATCATGCACTGTGTCTAGAAAAGCTCAGACTGCATTCCTGAATGTACTTCTCATGGGAGTAACAGAAACCTTTTAAATGTTTTCTTTTTTCTCCTCTGTAACATCATTATTAAATGGATTTTAAAGAGCAAGCACAGAATATCCTGAGGAAGCCTAAGGTGAACCATGTGACAGAACAAGGGAAGGCTTTTGATTGATTTGCAGGGAATCCCACGAGCATCTGGTTTCTTACACTCTGGAAAGTTTACATACCTTCCCTGCCCCCTCACCCCCATTCTACTGAAGCCTGGTAATTCTGTCACCCCCCTTTTCAAATGTTCTTAGCAAACAGATGTACCTAGCCATTACAGGTGCCTTCTCATAATCCTGAAAAATGCACAATTTGCTGTTTCCCCTTTTCTCTGTGAACTGTTTCAATTCCAAACCAGCTCTGTAGAGGAACAGGCTTTCACAGTGAATGCCACCTTTTGTTTCACCATTTACTATTTTGGCTGCAGCTCACACTAAGCTTTTCATAGGGACATTGCAGCTAGGTATAGAGAACTCAGCCAGAATGAATGGAAAAAGAAAACACACTAGAATTTAACTACATAAGCAAAACCAAAATCAAACATGAAATTAAATCAAAGCAAATTACTGCAAAATCAGATAGCAGTGAAATCAGTATAGAACATTATCCAGATAGAAAACTTACTGGAAGTTTAGCACCAAGAGAAAAATCTGGACCATCACTACCTTAGGACAGTGCATAATTTCCAAACAACTTTGAATTTGTCTGTCATGCAGACAAAGGAAACTATGTGTTCCTCACAGGCTCTGCGCAACACATCTCTTTTCATCTGGATGGATGTTAAGGCATATCTAATAACACATTTGCTACTATATTTCCTGATCTATGCCATTTCCCCCTCAGAAAAAGCCCAGGAAAAAAATTAGAGTGATCGGGGTGCAATAAAACTCAAAACTTATAAGCATCTCAGGTTCTGTGGCATCTCCGTTTATGTTTAAGGCTGAGATCCCAAAATACAGACTTGAACTTTGTGTTCAAGACTACACAAATAAATAAAATATTTTCCTTAAGAGGTTTTTCTTTGCAGAATTGGCTAAAACACTTTTCTCTCAGGCAGATGGAGTAATATTGTTCCTGAGCACTAATGTTCAGTCAGCATGAAGTCACCCAGACTTCAGTCACCTTCTCCTTCCTGCCCCTGACTGGGAACTGCTGTTCCAGGACAGGACAGGAGGCAGGGCTGCCTAGAAATGATACAGAGAGGTGAGCTTACAATGCCCTGTGCCTACAGCAAGCGTCCTGCAGAACGAATGCACAGGAACTCACATAGAGCACAAGTTAAATTCACACCAAGGCATCAGCAAACTTGGTTTTGGGCACTCTGGAGTTATGGGATTAGTTCTCATGGAAACCATCCACACCTTATCCACAAGAGAAGCTAACCGCTTGGGCCTCAAGGTCTCGTTTCCCCGTTCCACGAGTTGAATGGCTGCACAGTGGGGTTGCACTGATAGACAAGGTGGAGCTGATACAAGGCAAAGGTATCTTCTTGTGTAAAACATAGCTTTAACTTAATTCTCTGTTTTTCATAGTTTATATGGCCAGATCGGTCTGAAATTTTATAAGAAATGTTTCATACTGGGATTTGTTTCATACTGGGATTTGTTTCATACTAGGAGCTTTATTTCCACAATTGGAGAACAACTTACTCTGCTGTATAAAGATACAGAAATGCAATTTTAAAAAACTGTTTATCAGACTCCGGCACTTTTCCTGCTTGTGTAATTCAAAAAGGATCTCAGTAACAAAAATTCAATTTGGCAATCCATTAACATAGATTTGATGCTCTCTCTGTTCATCTCTTGATGTCTCACCCCTTTCAAAAAAATGAAAGTAACTCTTGGTAAAAGAGTGGCTGTTCCCTCTTATTAGTCCAGTATATTGGCAATTATTAAAACCCTAGGGAAGCTGCTGAAGCTCTGCTGATTTATGGTGGCCAAGAAGTTACTTGCTAAGTCCATAACCAAGGCGGAGGAGGGAGAGAAACCAAAAAAGGAAAAGCCAGAGAACAGGCAAAGTTTGGGAAGAAGGCCGAGTGCCAGCTGTACACTAAGTAGCACCAATTCTTCAGGAGAAAGGATCTGGATGTTATTGGAAGTTTTACACACTGTGTTGGAACCAGGTGAAGATTCAGACCTAATTTCAGGCCATTTAAGTTTAGGAACCTAGAAGAGTCATTTCAGTAAAGAGTTTACCTCTCACAGACATCTACTGCCAATAAAGGAAGAGCGGCCGTTCCAAAAGACAAATTGACTTACCCAAGGTCTGAACTGTCTTCTTCCTGCTTCATCAAGAACAGAGACACCCCAAGGCAGTGATGGAAAGCCTATACCAGGACACCAGACTGGCACGTGACACTGCTGTCAGCAGAACAGCTCAGTTCCCAGTGCACTCTGCATTTTGTCGCTGGCTCCTCAACCCTACAGAGCGGATTGCAGAGCCTCAAACAAGCTGTAGCAGACAATGGGAGATGGTGACACTGACACAGATTAATGGAGCAATTAACCCTTTCCCTCTCCACCAATCTGTCCCAAAGGGAAGAATTCTCACAGAATGTGCCATGGTGCAGGAACATGTTTCTGACATGAAAGATGTTCATAGCTGTTAGGCAGGAATGGCTGCACTCCTCATTTGGGGACTCCAGTTTGGTGCATTAATACTTGTGGGATTACTGTAAACTGGAAGTCTTTCACAGCCTAAGCACTAACAAAGGTGGCACTTTAATGCCTGCAAAATTTTAGGTTTCACGTCATTTTAAGTTATTCTATTCTCACAGCAGTGAATAATAAGGGCAAAGCCAGAGCACATTATTCCAAGGGTAAGGATTCTGCCCCAGAAAGGCAAAGCCGTTCTCAGCACTGCCTGGTTGCATCTGAGGACTGCACTCTGCACTCCTCTTCTAAGGGGAAGTACACTGCTCTTCAGCCTCCTGCCCATTCCTGCACGACAAAGAGCCAGGATTTTCCACTTCCCCACCATCATCTGTGATCACATATTTCTCGGTGAAGGAAGACTGCCAGCATGGTGTATTTGCTGTAACACCATCTTACCCTTGCTCTACCCAGATGAGAGGAAGCGTTGCTTCCCTACAGCACGCGGGGAAGAAGGGAAAATTCAGGAAAGACAAGGTGGCTCTCTTGGTGATATATGAGGACTGCTGAGCATCGCACATATAAAAACCGCAGCATTGTTGTACCTTCACATAAAATCCTGTTCATGTCCTAAGTGACAGTAAAAACAATTCACCTCATTAAGGTACTACACCAAGCTGCTTAGTCGCTATGTTGTAAAGGTTCTGGAAGCTTGTGGTTGAAGTGTTAGAGTTGTGGAACAAAGTGACAGCAAGTTGGGAAATAAATGAGCACAGTACTCTCTTCTAACCTCCTGGCACTGTGCCTTTTAACAGAGAAGAAGAAAGCAAAAAGGCAAAATGTCAGCTCCAAAAACATTTTTCACGTTGTAAAATACAGTGTCCAAACTAAAGCACTTGATAAGAGACACACTGAGGGGGCTGATATTTCACTGAAAAACAGTGATTGCAAAAAGGTTATGTGAACACATGTCTAATGCAGTAAGAAAAAAATCCTTCGGACCAAAAATTTGTATCTATGTCCTACAAATGTCACGTCAGCCCTTGAGACGAAAGTCTCAGCAGCTGCCGCTGAGCTGTTAAGCTCAGGGATACAGCGCAGCTCTCACAACCACGCAGAGAGGGTCTGGGTAGTCCGGCACCCTCGGCAGCGCACACGGAGCTGCCCACTGCGCAGGGAGCAGCGGCGGCGAGCAGCGCCCGCTCTCCCCGGAGAGCTCGCTCATTTGCAAGGGATGGCAGGCACTGCACATGCCCGCGGTGCTGCTGCCGCTGGGGGCAGCTTTACATAAGGCTGCGCCCGGCGNGCTCCCCGCACCTGCCGCGCCCGGCCGGCCGCGCCGCCAGCGAGCCGCTGGCCCATGGAATACAGGGGTGGCAGCTCCCAGAGCTGAGCGCTGCGGGCAGCACCAACCAACATGCTCTCCTATAAAGCAACGTTTTAAAAGCCAGGTTCCTAACTAGAAAGATGCAAAACCGTAATATCCATGAAGATCCTATTACCTAGGAAGAATTTGACATTTTGCTGCGAATGCTGTGTTGGGATTGATTTATTCTTGGAGTGTTCTGCACGGCTGGCAAAGAATAATGTTCCAAAATCGGTCCATCTCCCAAGGGGTCCAATTTTTCTTCCTGGGTGTCAGCGAGCCCTGACTCACTACAGTGCAGCTGACAGGGGCTGCCATGCTTGTGGCACACTAAGCAAAAAACAAAAGACCTAAGGACGACCTTTGAACAACACAAAGGATGGGTATGTTTTTCATGTTATCTTTTTAATTTATAGTTCATAGTTACTGCATAGCCTGTGCTTTAATTATGCCATAGACTTACCTTAATGTGATTTGTTATTATACTTAAATGGCTTAGGGATTACACCTTTTACCCAAATGTTTTTCAGTACTTATATCAAGGTATTCTTAAAAGAAAAAAAAAGCTGAGTAAAAAAAAACAAACAAGAAAACCAATGTGAAAAGTAGTCGAGTTGAGCTAGGGCTTTGTAAATGATTGTTGAAGTAAAAGATTTTAGCATGATTGAAAGAAATGACTGATGTGTGGGGGGATAACTTTTCTAAGTTGTTTTTATTTCCAGGTTTCAATGTAATTAGGCTACTGAGCGGATCAGCTGTAGCTCTGGTAATAGCCCCTACTGTATTACTGACAATGCTTTCTTCTGCTGAACGAGGATGCCCTAAGGGCTGTAGGTGTGAAGGCAAAATGGTATATTGTGAATCTCAGAAATTGCAGGAGATTCCCTCGAGTATATCTGCTGGTTGTTTAGGTTTGTCCCTTCGATATAACAGCCTCCAAAAACTAAAATACAATCAATTTAAAGGTCTTAATCAACTCACCTGGCTCTATTTAGACCATAACCACATCAGCAATATTGACGAAAATGCTTTCAGTGGAATACGCAGACTAAAAGAGTTGATCTTGAGTTCCAACAGAATCTCCTATTTTCTTAATAATACCTTCAGACCTGTGACAAATCTCCGGAATTTGGATCTGTCATACAATCAGCTGCAGTCTCTGGGATCTGAACAGTTCAGGGGCTTAAGGAAGCTGCTGAGTTTACATTTGCGGTCCAATTCCCTAAGAACCATCCCTGTCCGAATATTTCAAGATTGTAGGAACCTTGAACTGTTGGACCTGGGTTATAATCGCATCCGAAGTTTAGCAAGGAATGTCTTTGCAGGTATGATCAGACTGAAAGAGCTTCATCTGGAGCACAATCAATTTTCTAAGCTCAACCTGGCACTTTTTCCAAGGCTAGTCAGCCTTCAAAACCTTTATTTACAGTGGAATAAAATCAGTGTGATAGGACAAACTATGTCTTGGACCTGGAGCTCATTACAAAGACTTGATTTATCTGGCAATGAAATAGAAGCTTTCAGTGGACCTAGTGTTTTTCAGTGTGTGCCCAATTTACAGCGCCTCAACCTGGATTCAAACAAGCTCACATTTATTGGTCAAGAAATTTTGGATTCTTGGATATCTCTCAATGACATCAGCCTTGCTGGGAATATATGGGAATGCAGCAGAAACATTTGCTCTCTGGTAAACTGGCTTAAAAGTTTTAAAGGGCTGAGGGAAAATACAATTATTTGTGCCAGCCCCAAAGAGCTGCAAGGGGTGAATGTTATTGATGCAGTGAAAAACTACAGCATCTGTGGCAAGACTACCACGGAAAGGTTTGAACTAGCACGAGCTCTCCCAAAGCCAACGTTTAAACCAAAACTCACCAGGCCTAAACATGACAGCAAGCCCCCTCTGCCCCCAACTATTGGAGCCACCGAATCCAGCTCCGAGCCTGAGCACGACACAGAACACATCTCCTTCCATAAAATCATAGCAGGCAGCGTGGCTCTTTTCCTGTCTGTGCTGGTGATCCTGCTGGTGATCTATGTGTCATGGAAGCGTTACCCTGCCAGCATGAAGCAGCTGCAGCAGCGCTCTCTCATGCGAAGGCACAGGAAAAAGAAAAGACAGTCGCTGAAGCAAATGACTCCAAGCACACAGGAATTTTATGTAGATTACAAACCTACCAACACTGAAACCAGTGAGATGCTGCTGAATGGAACAGGACCCTGCACGTATAACAAATCAGGCTCCAGGGAATGCGAGGTATGAACCATTGTGATAAAAGAGCTTTTAAAAGCTGGGAAATAGTGGTGCTTTATTGAACTCTAGGGACTATAAAGGGAACGTTTTTCTCACTTTTCTGGCACAGCTCTTCCATGTCTCTTTTTTGTACATTCATAATACTGGTCATTTTACTCTCATACATAATCAACTCATTGAAATTTAAATACCGCAATCAATGTGAAGCCTGAGCTCTGGTTTAATACAATACATATTGTACAAACCCTCTACTGATTTCATTAAAGTCTCTCTTGTTTTTAAATAGAAAACTTCTTTCATAAGTAATCCACTGCACCTGCACCAACTGTGCCTCTGTTTAGGGAGAAAAATGACAACAATGAAAAAAAATAATCAAACTCAGAGTGTCCCCCTCTGCCTCCCCAACCCCAGTCCTTGCTCTAAAACTCACTTTTTGAAACCAGAACGAAGTAAAGACCCAGATACTGTAGCATCATATGAATTATGAGTTGTCTGAGGAGAGAGATGGTGCAGGAACAGCTCTGATAAAATGCCTGATTGCTGCCCAGCACAAGAGAGACTAAAAAGCACCCTCAGGACATGAGGTATCACACCAGAGGCAAAGCAGAGGGAAACCTAAGCTTAATAAGAAATTAAAAATAAAAAGGTACAGTGGGATTTACTGTACTGCATCATAACACAGTGTTTCCAGGGCTGATAGCTAGCAATTGAAACCTGTTTATGTGACTTCATACAAAAGGTGCCAGTGTTTATCCCTACAGCCAGTTGCCTTTCAGAAAGTAGTCAAAAGGCATTCATTAGATGAGGAGCAGAAATTCCTTATTGATGCAATTAGAGGAACTCAAATGTGCAGCAGCAAAAGCAAGACCACTTCCTGCACACATTTGTTTCAGCTCTCATTAGGAATTCTCTTTTCAAGACTGTCAAAGGCATTAATGTAGCTGAGGAAACCATTAAAATCTGTCATTTTCTTCCATTTCTTTATTTCTCTATGTATTTCTATATATTTTCTTTATTTGCTGGGCTAGGCTTGCTAAGGTTGTGTGTTATGATTTGCACAGTGTCTCTCTAATAACTAAATAAAGCTTCATTACTTAAAATGCCAAACACTGTGCATTTTAGACATACCACAGCTGCAAAGAGCTTTCAGAGAAAACTGGTTACTCACTGATCTGAGAGGAGTGCACCCAAAAATCCTTTTACATAAATCAGTGACAAATTATTTTTCTCTCTCACCAAAACCCTAATGACATTACAGAATTCACAGATACTCAGTTTTAACGTCTAGTCATACACCAGTGGTTCTGGGCAAAATACAGATTTGTAACCCAGCTATTCCCTGCCTTCCTTCTCCCAAAATCATGTATTTTGTTGGTTGCAGAAGAATATAATACCTCCCCATATTTGCAAATAAATCATACCTCTTATTTTGATTATCAGGAAGGGAAGGTATGAAATAATACTGCAGCACCTTTATAGAAGCAAGTCATTAATTTAATTATCTCTATTTTGCAACTTGATTTGGCTTAGTAAACTGCACATCTTCAATCACTTGGGAGGAAATGTTTCTACAAAGCAGTTTCACTGCAGCAGATTAGAAAAAGCAAAACCTTAGCAGAAGGTTCTCCTAAATTGTTACTGGAAAAAACCCAATCACAGCCAATCACCTTGAAATATGCTTGATACTATGAAAACAAAGCTAGAAACATCTCTTAAAAGAACTAATACACTTGAAGGGGTTTGGTTTGAGGGTTTTTTTCATATAATGAAACCATTCTCATTTTCCAGAACTGTAGTGAGGAAATAGCTGAGGGTGGAAGCTTGAGACTGTACTGAGCTCTGCAACAGAGACCCCATTTCCCTGAGCACAAGGACCCCACACCATTAACAATGCAAGTGCTTGAGACACTTCAGCAACACAGCAGAGCTGCACCTGAGTTGTACCTTGGAAGTTGCTATTAAAAAGTCAATACACATTTAATTATCTTAGCTACTGGAGAATTCACTTTTCTACTAGCAGGTCTTGGTTATCTCTGTACTGAAGGATTAGAGTTTGCTATAAACTTCATGTTAAGAACCATCCCTGTACTTCAGAGGCTTTCGTCTCTGCAGTGGTGACTAAAATCAGGCACAGCCAAAACACAAGAGATTTGGTCCAAAACATATAGATGTTCATATACACATACATACAGACATACCCACGTGTGTGTATGTGTGTACAAATATAAATACATATAAAAACAAAATTATATTTTGATATTTAGTTTTAGGAGTGCTAACTGCAATCAGAAAATAATTTCATACTATTACTTTAGAATTGCTGTTATTCAAAAATATTCAATACATCTTCTAAAACGTCTTAATGGACTGTGATTGTGAGAGTTGTCTATAATTGAGTTGGACTTTATATGCTTTCTTTTGTGTTTCTTTAATGCCTTGTTCTAAACATAACTACTCAAAAAGAACCAATCCACAACCTCCTTCAGAAAGTGATACCTGTAAAATCATCACTAGCTCCCTCTGAAAAATATTTAATTATAGGCATGAAAAAGAATAATGGCCAGTCTTCCATTAATCATGGATGGATAACAAAAATACAGTAAAAATCCAGCATCTGTATTCATGCACAGACATGCTCAGGTCAACTAATTCATTCCTTGCCTGAAAAACTCCAGCTGCAGGTATTTCCAAAGACATACCACACGCACAGGTCAATGTGTAATTGCTGTCATTGTCATTGGTAATGAAGCCACTGTCTGACTACACAAAAAACATGCCCCGTGTAACTCTGAACCTTCTTGCACTGCCCAAGGCCTGTGAGCCAAGGTGCTAAATCCCACTACAGTGCCTGTGGCTTAGAAAACATTTTAAACCAGCTCCACAGCACCTTAAAACACATTTTGAACCCCCTGCTTTTGTCTGGGCAAAACCCACATGAACTCAGCTAAACTGAGCCTCACCACTGTCAAATGATACACTCCAGAAGTGACTTGTTTTGGGTGGCAAGGCCACCAGAGCCACAAATTCTAATAATCTTGTGGGAATGACTTGGTCTTAGCTGAGCAACTTTTAGTCCCTGTGAAAGGGTGCCCCTCTCCTGAATACAAATGAAGTGCTGAAGCCTCAAAGGTTCCAGCAAAGAAATGTCTCCTTTGCTTCTCTCCAGTATCTGAAATCCTGATCCCACTTCGTCTTGGGTTTTGGATAGTTTGGTGCCAGTCTCTCACAAAACTGTTAAAACCTTGCTGGGGTGATGCCAAGGAATCCTCAGAGGATGTCAAAGTAAGAGCCACAGCAGCTATGATGCCTCTCACAAACCTGTGAGCCTTCACACAAGCATTTTAGGCCCTAAGTTGAAGAAGGAGATGTGTCTGAATGCCTGAAATGACCTGGCTCTTCCTTAATGGAGCTGATATCACCCATGTATTCCAGTTTTAGGAGAGCAGCAATGGGTTTTGAATGTGTTTGGAGCTTGTTTTGCTGTATGTTTTTGGGATTTTTATTAATTTACTGTTCCTTTTACTGAGTCATGTATGGTATCCTGGGGCTATCACTGAAGACCAGGGCTTTTCAAGCTGCAGACAAAGTGCAGGATTCTTCCATGGCCGTTGTCATTTTCACTGGTTTTGCAGTGTACATTTATTTTTAAAATGTTGGGACAAATGTTAAGTGGAGTCACCAGACTGCTTCATTTTACTGTAGCACCCCAAAAATTTTAAGGGCAGTCAGGACTTTCTCTGTGAGACACTGCAGAAACACCGTTCAACAATCTCTTAACATTCATTGTTTACAAGAGGTGTCGAGAGATCATGGCAAACAGACATGACGGATTTGAGGTAACTTGTTGGATCACACACCAGCTGAGTACTGCGAGTGTAATCCAGTCCCCTCACACCAAGACATCCTACTCGCCAGTGGGATACACGGCCTCTGAGTGACCTAGCTCTTGGAATATTCAAGTGCTATTTCAGAGTAATAAACCACACAGAATTCACATCTTTGGAAACAGAAAATAACTGATGTACTAGCAAATTTGAGGAGACTGGTAATGTTCATTCACTGTGTTGAGATTACCTCCAGCATCTGCAGAGTAAGAGAATAATAAGGAGAACAAGTGGCTTGAGTTTAATGACTGCAAGCTTCTCTGCTGGCTGGTTTTCATGACTCACTATCTGCACTTCCACAGTCATCACAGCTGAAGGTTTGGCAATGCTCTCTTTTGTTATTATTATGAAATGGTGAACCTTGATATAAAATTCAATTGCAAAATGAACAAGAATGTACAATATTCCTGCAAATACAATTAGAAATTTTCAGTTTGCTGCAAGCAAATGGTCTTTGCTGTCAGCCCTCAAGGCTAGATAAATATTCCATGGATGAATTTCTGTGGAACAATAGTGACATCCAGTGGGTAGGGAGCTTAATCACAGGTATCTCCTGCACAGATCAATTCACAGATGTGTTTGCCTTTTCTCTTTGCATCCTTCTGTATCACACAGCAGAAACATCAAAGCCTTGCAGCATACTGAGTACTCAGCTGGATCTGTGTACAGGAGCCATAACCTGAATGCAGTGAATGCACGGAGAAAATAAGAGTAGATGAAAGCTGGCAGGAAATGGTCTATCCAGAGTGAAAGTCACTACTGCCAGCAAAAGGCAAGGAGCACACAAGTAAGCAAGGGTAGGAGCTCTAACAAGTTCATGGCCACTGATTTAGAAGTTATTATTTAAAAAACACCACTTTACTAGACTAGAAAATAGACTCAGGCCACGAACAACTCATTCAACTTCCTAAAAACAGAAGAGTAAAAAAATGAATTTTTTTAGTTTATTTTTATAATAATGAGAGAAAGATATTATTAGACAGATATTATTAGACATCAAAAGGAAGGGCAACTCCCCACCTGGGAACAAGTCAAAGTAAGAGCTTCCTCTCAAAAACACACAATGTCCAAAGAGACAAGAAGCAAATGATGAAAGATCAAATTCACAAACAGTAGTAAAGTCGCACAATGGGAAACATGACATGAATATGCAGCATATTTGCTTGGGCAAAACCTATGGTACATTTTGCTGCAACTACATTAGGTCTCAGTAACTCTGTGCCAATGTTACTGATATGATTTTAAACCACAGTGAAGCAGATAAGACAATGAAGTCAGGATTACAGCTCTGTTGGTAAGATTCAGATTTCATTGGCCCTGAGAAGGTGCATAGGAACTCATTTCACTCCACACTGGAGGAAATACAGTTGTAATTCTAACTTTCGATGTTTTTAGGTGCATTGGGAGGTCACCTATCAGTCTGTGCTCTGGTGCCTTGCTTTTCACTCCTAGCAAGGCTTTTGAGAGCGGGTGTCATCACAGTGGGACAGAATACAATTGTGATGGGATTGGCAGGGTTACAGCCAAACTCTTCCCTGGCATCACCACCAACAGAACACAGTAGGACACACAAGCAGTAAAAAGTGACTGAGCTCAACAGCGATGAGCAGATCACCAAGGAGGTCATAAAAAGGATTTTATCCAAGACCCTCTGGGACAATTAGCTGTGAGCTGATGGCCAACGTTTTACCTACCAGAGAATCTGCAAATCTCATTTAGAATGAGCACAAACATCATAAAAGCAAGAATGAAATAAGATTTGCAAGTAGGCAGTATCTTTTTATTCAGCCAATCCATCATAGAAATCACATCTCCCTACAAGTCTTGTCTTGCTCACACTCTTATACTCTAATGACCACAACACTGGCATTCTAACGTAAGAATAAGCATTGCTTACTGAGAAGGGACAAAAGGGCAGTTAATTCCTATTTATTAACCTCTTCCTAAAGAGCTTAATAACCTACTGATGTTATTACAGGAAATATTATACATTCATGTGAAAAATCACAGGTTTAAGATTCTTCATCACTGAAATCAACCAAACTCTTTAACAAAACAAAACAAAACAAAACAAAACATTTCATTCTTTACAATTTGTTACTGTTTCCCACAAAATTCTTTTGTTTGCCAAAAAGCAACTGAATGAGTGGAGGTGTAATCTTGAAAAAAAGTTCTCCAAAAACCCCTCAGTGTAATCTTAACCACTAAAGCCATTCCCTTCCTGTGTTCCTGACCAACACACTGCCCATGTGTCACAGTTTACACTCCTGCATCAAGGCTGAATTTCTATTTCTCCAACACCAGCACTGAGACCATGTATGACTTCATAATTACACTTTAACCTTGCTAATTTTCCAAGCGTTTTGTGACAGCCAGAGCCTGCTAATACATTGCAAGGACATGTGAAAACCAAAATATCCTAATTACTCACCTACTTACCCACCAAACCAGGACAGAAGTGCATTACAAGGTTTAGTGCTTCACTACACCACTGAGAGGAAATAATCTGCTCACTTCTGTGTGCAAATCCTTTTCCTCCTCAAACGAACAGACCCACTAACTAGCTAGGTCAGTCTCTCAGGACCCTAATTCCTTAGTGCCAAAAGCAAGCAAACCTAAGTGCAGTGACACTTGCAGCAGTCTGCAGAAGCTGCCACCATGAACTCAGCCTTTATTAGTTACTGTGTCACCTGAAATCCAGCAGTACCCCCTATACTTGCCAAGGGTTATCCTGGCACTCTATCCCACAGTATGGTGTATTAACCATAAGAAAACACTGCATTTTCATGGGCACTTCTGTTCATGTCCATAATTATACTGAGAGATGGAAAAAGAAAAAAACTTAGGGAAAGGACTGCATGTGGCTTACAGCACTAGTAAAAAGCAGGAAGGGTCACTCAGCTTTTCCAGAACTTAAGCTGGATTTAAAAGATACAAAATGATAGATAGATAGATAGATAGATAGATAGATAGATAGATAAAAATGGAATGTCAAATAAACATTTCTGCATCTCTTAGAAGTATTTTAAACATCTATTTTTTTTTTTAAATTTCCTCCTGTCAGGTTCTGGGCATGTTTGGACATCAAATGAAAATGTTCTCTTTTCTTTCCCACCTTTCTAAATGAAAGGAAGGAAATACCTTCCTATAATGTAAGACATTCTTTCCAAAGCTGTGGGACTGAGCTGGTATTGGAAAAAAATCTAAATATGTTCCATTTAATTATTTTATTGTTTCATATATGATTATTTACAACACCTGTAGAAATGGTAAGATGCTGCTAAAAGGTAATATGTACATTATTCTAGCTGAGCACATGCTCCTGGCATTTATTTTGTGCTTCATGGCAAATCCTAGGTTATGCTGTTGGCTCTTATATGTGCCCTTCATGGTCAGGAACAACCTACAGAATGTTTGAATGCCAGTCCTTTAACTAGTGTTAGAATAAATAGCACTGTAGAATCCATGGTTCTGATTTTTTGGGGGCACTTATATTTTCCAGTTCCCTAAAGGCTGCAAAACTCACAGACTCCAAACTAATGCAATGAGATTACCATGCCTGTCCTGGTTCAGCTGTAACTTAGGAGAAAAGCTGCACCAAACATTCAAAGGTGCAAGCCAGGATCTCCAGTGAAAGCTGGGCATCCCAACTGCCTTGGTACTTCTTCCCTTCACTGCCCTTAAGATTACAAACAGCTGTAGATGCAGGAGCTGTGAAGACTGAACATGTGTTTTGCTCCAGTGTTGACAGTAAGCAATAGTAATACATTAGTCATACAAATCCACTGAAAACACAACCATCATAAATGGATTTTCTGTTCCAAAAATACAGACTTCATAATGTATATTCTAGCATACACATTGTCTCTTGTTTGCTTTCCTTTGTTAAACACATTGTTTAACATTGTAGAAGCATCTATTTGGCCTGTGCTAAGTTGTGCAAAAGCTGTGGGTGATAAAAGTAGAAAAAGGGAACAGAGTTTACAAAAAGCAGACTGGAGTCAAAAAGAAAAACACTTCAGACTATATCTTAATTAGTATGCTGTAGCTCTTTTTTCAGTCTCCTATAGATTATCCTGTTTATTTTAAAACAGACTGCAGCAAAGGTTTTCAAACTTGCAACTGGGAATTTAAACACCCAAATCTCACCCACTTGTTGCACCAGTCGAGCACTTAACCTTTGTGACAGAACATTATCTCCTCTCCATTTCTCCCCAGAACTGGAAATTTGAACAAGACTCAGGGTTCTACAAAGTGCTCTGCCCAGCTCCATGGAGCTTCTCTAAAAAATTACCTCTCCGGAGATTCTGGCAAGTTCTCGTGCAAGGGAAAGGGAGCAGTTGTACCTCAGTGAGGGGCACCTGGGGCAGACCTCAATACCTCGGTAACACTGGGAGGGCTGCATGTTGAAAAAGGGCGTTTCCTGGGGAGCTGCCTTCTGACTTATTACACAAAGGACTGACACTAATTCCTGGCACGCAGTTACCGTGAACTCACCTCAGAAAATAATTAACGATGGTCCACTTTAAAAAACAGCTACAGATTCCCAAGTCTGTTGGGTTTTTTAGCCAGAAGAGTTTATTCCCCACGTTCCTCACTAAAAACAATCATAGTAATCTTACACAAAAATATGTAGCCATAGTATGAGAAAAGGATCATCTCTTCCTCTTCAAAAAAGTGTAACATCAAATAACCATTCCAGCACATCAGAGTTCTGTTAGCGGTGCACTATCACTTGTAATCTGACACTTTCAGATCCCAGCATTAGCCTTGCAGCCATCTGCGATATGAGTCATATCCTCAGAGCAGTGCAGCTTCATCCTACCCTGCTCCAGAGCAGCCAGCTTCTCCTGAAACACCCTGAGCTACCCAGACACATCCACAGTGCACATCACAGCAATTTCCAATTCAGAAATTCATTCCATGTGCTCTCACGGCTGTGACTCACAGTGTAATACACAGGATCCCTCCAGACGGGGATGGAAACACGTCTCTGGAACTGCTCCTAAGGCTACTTGTACCTAGCACGAACAAGCTCTCTGCTTTGGGGATTAAATGTTTAGTTGTCCCTACTTAAATTTATCTTTAACAACAGTTCCCAGCTACATTACTGACACAAAACGTGGGCCTGCAGCAAAACCCAGCGATATTATTACGCGAGTTCAGGAGCTCCAATTACCAGACAGAAACTTGTCCTTCATTAAAGAACAGATTTACTCCAAGCAGACGTGATACTGGACAACACCTTCTACCCATCCCTGCTGATGCTGGCAGCACAAACAAGTGCTTCATTTTTTTAGTGGGCAGGTCACAATCGCAGAAGATATGAGAGAGCATTCCAAATGAGAATCCTGAACACTGAGTCAGGCTCAGCAGACAGCAGTAACATTGCAGGGAAAAGGGACTGCGAGTGCAGTGCAGTAAGCCCTCAGTTTGCAGGTACTGAAGTCCAGCAGTTTCCATGGAGGTCTGCATTTATGAAAGCCTAGTAAAGCACAGGAATGTAAGCAGTTATGCACAACTCCTTGTTATCCAAAGGATAGTTTGTCTGTAGCCATAGGACATAATGGTAAGTTCTGATGTGCAAGAGCAGTATGAAATAATTTGAAATCATACCCTAATGGATTGCACTGCCAAATCTGAAAGCATGTTAGATTTGGACTGTATCGGTATCATAAATTAAAAACATCTATATATCAGTAATATTAATAAAATGTGTTTTAACAAAGCCACAGATCTACTGATATGTATGCTTTGGCTTCATGTATAGACTGACATGGCAAATTCTAAATTTAACCAAGCCAATTTCTTTTAAAGCCTCATCACACTAATTACATCCATCAAGTGTGTAAAATACATTTTGTCAGCTAAGAACAGAAGACTTAAATTAAATGTAAATCCTTATTCAGCACTTGAAGCTGTTAATGGCTCGAAGTCGTTAATGAGATGATGAAAAGAAAATGCTCCTGCAGACTCCGTAGTGAGAATTTATTACAAGTACTCACTGCTTCCATCCAGTTCATATTCTGAAAGTGTCCCACATTTATGTCAACACTCCAGTATCAACAGAGAAAGATATCAAAAGAATCTTGTTTGCTTGTAAATGTGCTCGTGTACATATCTCGGGCTTGACAGGCATTTCCAAGAGAGATGGATGCCCTTCTTCCCTAACCCAGAGGCTCCCAGTAGAGCTGGTCAAAAAGCCTGAAGTAGAGGATACTGTGAGAATGGTATTTTAGCTTAACTTTCTGGCATTTTAATTCATCAAACAGTATGAACACTAATGGCTGACTGCACAGCATGCCTGGGCTTATGTATTTTTATAATGAATTTTGATAGATCCCCTATTAGAATAAGCTCAGAAGAGCATTGGGAAGAGATTTACAGAACTAAGGATGAACTACTGCAGGATGGGGGAGGACATGAGAGTTAAAGGAATATATCCCTTTTATCCAAAACTTGCAAATTTAATTTCAATTTAGCCACATCAGGATTTATGAATTTTCATCCTTTTCACAGACTACAGGATTTTCTGTCACTGCCTATAACCTTAAGGAGGGTTACTAAGGGAATTTCCCAATTGCAGAAAACCCCTAGATCAGGCTTAGTTCTCACGGAAAGGAAAAGTATCATTATTTTGATTTCGTTTTTAGATTTCTCTCTTCCAGTTCACCCCCTTTCTTTCCTTCAGTCTGAGCTCCTCTGCGCTCTTGATTAGCTGTTTCATAGAAAGAAAAGGAAAATCCAAGAGCTACATTTAAGTGTACCAGATGCCCTTGAATTTCTACCGAGTCGTGCCCCTGCAAAGCCTTGCTTACAACCTCACCTCCAGCAGCAAGTGAGCTTCCAGGAACAAAGAAATGTTAGAGACATTTTCACAATAGTTTTAAATTGCTTCCCCCAGTAGAGAAGACTCATTGATCAGAGTAAATAAAATGAGGTACAGGGAAGTGATTCATGCTCAAACACTATGAAAAAAAAAATAAAATAAAGCAGTCTGGAATATTTGTACCCTCTGCAGGAACCCTATCCCATCAACTTTTAGTGAAAATTAACATAATGTTCAAAAATTATTATGTATGAGGAAACAAAAGCTATCTCAAATGATGGCCTTGCTGTAACAGGATGCTGATTAGCTACAGAGAATTGAATTCCTGGTATCAGTGCTTTATTGGGTCACTATATGGATGTGACAGACAAGACACTTCCCTACACCGCAACAAAGAAGCAGATTTGCCTAAGGTTAATTCCACACTAGCTTAATTATTAATTAATCTCTCCCAAATAGATTTTTTAAAATGTAATTAAAAAGGCCTTTGCAAATAGAAGTGCTCTGTGTATCGACAGGACAGTTTTGCAGGCAGGCAGGGATGCTGCAGTGTATAGCCAGCATTCCTTGGGCTGATGGCTTCATTAAAATGCATGGTTATAACAGGCTCTTAGAACTGCAGCTGAATAACCCATGGTCCCTTTTCCTCAGTACCACAGAACACTTCGTGTCTATTTAATAGGGCTGTTTCAGGATTTAATCAAAGATTTATAATTACACGCTGGAACAAGGAGTCTTTCCCTTTTTAAAAGGTTTCAAATAAAACACTCATTTTCTTAGAGATTCCTTCTGAATATCTGTAGCCTGTGCCCCTTACCTGCACCTTCTTTCAATTTAATGCCTATTTTATACAATGTAATGCTTCCTCTTCCACTTCTCTGCATGCCCAACACAAAGAAAATACAGAGACTGTCACATGTTCTTTCCAGCATAAATCTGTAAGTCCAATTTTGTTGAATGAATTCACAGCTTTGAAGGGGAAGAGTAACCAGCGGAGTGCAGGAGCTGATGGAAAACCTGTGCCAGGCAGTAGCTGGAGCAGGACTGAAATTCTGTGGAAATGCACCTGCTATGTAGCATTTGCTAACACACTGCAGTGGTGCTGCATGCTAATGTCAGTAAGAGGGGGTTTGCCAATCCGTGAAGATGTACAGGCATTAAACTGTTTGGAAAACAGCCTGGAATGAAGGAATGCCTCAAAGTCAATCACTCAAAATTACTTGAAAACACAGCCCCTCCCTATTTCTGTCATGCATTATAAAAATCACTGTGATAATTACAAAGCTCATTTAGCCAATAATGGCAAAACACGTGGACAGACACCTGAAACTTCATCACCTTCAGTTCAGTTTCAGCTCTGACTGAGTCAGTTCCTTCCCATTTTGAAGCAGTTGGTCATTCCCTCAGATTATTTGTGACAGTACTCTAAAATGATCCTCTACTTCTAGGCCAGGTTGGATAGGGCTGTGAGCAACCTGGTCCAGTGGAAGGTGTCATTGCCCATGGCAGGGGAGTGGGAAGAGATGGTCTTCAAGGTCCTTTCCAACCCTACCCGTTCTATGACTGTCTGATTCAAACCCCTAACTCAAGACCTCTGGTCAAATACCTTCACTAGGTTGGCCTGTACTGGAAGTCTCCAGTAAGTTGGTAACTCCTGCATCCTTCTGAAAAAGGTTACACATTAGGTCTCATCTGCTTTACATTTACCTGTCCAATGAGCTTCCTCTCCAAATGCCTGAAAAGAAGCTGTTCTCTAAAGCCATATTTTCCTTTCCAACAGGCAAATTCATTAGAGCTCCTTTTGCAGCTTGCAAAAGGGTACTGGCAGAACCCTATTGAAAGGGTGTTCAGGGCAGTCCGATAACCTCAGCCAACACCTTTACATTCTTCATAAGCCTCTGAAGCAACACAGGTCAGTGAAGAATCACTGCACATCCCCCTTCTGCTGGTTTCATTCTGTTTAAGAGTTTGTGTAATGGACAAACAGTGCCTGTCCCAGGGTCTCCAAGAGCAGCTTTCCCAGGTTACTGTCACTGCAGGTGTGTTGTTTTTTAGGAAGTGCTGTTTTGCTTGACAGTTGTAACACTGACTGTAAGAATAACAATATATAACTGCCTTATGCTTTCCTATTCTGTTAGTGTTCCACATATCAAAGCTTGCAGAGCCTGTGGGAAAGAAGCCAGTGACCATTAACCTTCACTTTATTTTATGCTTTTATAATTTTAGGAGTTTAGTTTCAGGCTAGCAGCCTTCAGGGCTGCAGAGCTGAGACTGGAGTAAAATACAGCAAAGCAGCAAATGTTTAGCATAAGTTGAAAGAGCTTTTCCTGAGTTCCCACGTCATTTCTCCCAGCCCTAATGCAAAATTTATTTCAAGGGATTTAACAATTTTTTTCTCTAGTTGGAGTAAATGCACCAGAGATGCTTTCTGCTTTTGTAACAAATAAATACCTCCTGGATTGATAGTGGCCAGTTCAGTAAGTTCCCAAGTCACACTGACTAGGCAATACCTGACTATCTTTCAAACCCTGAATTTCTTGTCAGTGGACAAGATGAATCGAGGCTGGAGGGATGGCTAGAACAGCACATTCATCTCTTTGTTTCTACCACCCATATGAATCCAGCAGAAAACCCTATTGCTATTAAAAAGCAGGAAATCTCTCTTGTACCTTCACGTTCTTCTTTTCTTCAACTCAGATTGGTCCACTGAAACTCAAGACAAGGGTTGAATTTTCCAAAGGGTAAGCGTCCCACAAAATCCCAAGACAAAGCTTAGTGAGAATACACTGGCCCGAAGACTTGCGGGGTATGGTTACCATAAAGTCACGAGGGTGTTTCAGGAAAGTTTACCCTTCATACACCATTCATACATCAGACCATTCCCAAAGGTGAGCTGAATTCCTCACAAAACTCCCATATGCTGCAGTTTGTACATCACCGGCATGAAAGTAGGACAGTGGTGTCATGCTGACAAGAGGCCTTAGCATTTAACAATTTCTTCACTAAATAAGCTTGACTTGTGATGACTGCAACAAATCCACTCTCCTCAGCATCAGCTTTCCAGCATAGCCTTCCCTTCCCAGCACGGAGCAGCTGAGTGTGCCCTTCCCACAGCACCCACCCCGCTCCGAACGGCGCCGGGGCCTGGCTGCAGAAGCTGGGACACAGCGCTGCTCCTGCTGAGGAGCAGGACCAGGAACGCAAACAGCTGCACCTCACTTACACCCTCCTCACAGACATGCATTAGGCTAAGGAGACGTGCAGCATTATTCCTGTTAAAATCGGGGTCCCTTATCCAACTTACAGAATCATTTTGTTTAAAATTTATATAATTTGAAGACTGTACAAGGTGCAAGGTAAGGCAGCACTGCAGAGAAGGATGATTTCATCACAAACAGCCCTTTTTGCATTCGATTTTTCAAAGGCTTGACTGATTAAGTAATAGCCGTTAGTTCCTATTACAGAGAAAAACTGTAGGAGAGAGCCAGCAGGCCACTCTGTGCAGTAGAAAGGAAGGTGGCACCATTGATTCTTTATGTGTCCTACAAATCAGGGTCAGGGAGTTCAGGCCATCTTGACCTGTAGGTGAAAAACAGATAATAACACACTTCGTGTCTTGTCTCAAATTCTCCTCAGGGAAAAGAACCTTGAGCCAACACACAGTGTCAAAAGGGTTGGGTTTTTCTGAGTTTAGCAGGCTGCTGGCTTTCAGTAATGCATTCTGTAAGCCTTGTATTACCCTGTCGTTCCTGTGCTTTCTGCTCCAGGTGGGAAGGCCTGGCAAAGGCTGCAGGCTGTGTTCCCACGTGCTGCAGTGAGCTGCTGCTGAGGCAGGGCACTGCCCACCAGCTCTCATTCCTCCCAAACTAAAGGAGGCCAAAAACCACCAAATTATTTTCACCTTTCCTACTCAAGTCAGTCCCCCGGTGAGCCAAATATCTGTTGTGAACTTTGCTAACCTTCACATTTGTTTACGTTCTTGGAAGTTAGTAGATGGGGACATAAAGATTTCTTCTAAATTATATCCTCTGTAGGAATTCTACATCTCTTTTAATGCTTTGCTTGGTGTATGCAGAAATCAAAGCCATCAATCTGGAAAATATTTTCCTTACTTGGAGTTTTAGTATCAAATATGGAAAAAAAAAAACCATTTAATTGGAGTTTTAGTATCAAATATGGAAAAACACCATTTAATTTTCCAGTAATTCCAAACTGGAAATAAACAGCTCATCAAGCCAGTTATCTATCAATTAATAAATTAAAGATTGTAACATTCCTCCTCAACTGCTTCGACAATAGAATTAATTAGTTCTAATTAGAAATAAATGTCACTCCTTAACGTATCTTAACATCAAAAATGTTGAAGCACCTTTCATTAGAGAGTCTCGAAACACTTTGCAAGGCATTATTAATGCCATTTCTACAGACAAGACACCTCACCCGGAGTCCTTTCAGGCCATGGCAGCACTGGGAGCAGATGCTCAGCCTCCCACAGCCATTATTTTACTGATTGATTTCTTACTCACAGAGAAAGTGGAAGCTGGGTGGGAGACATGAGTCAGGTGAAGTGAGAGCACAGCATTATGCAGCAGCAAGGGAGCAACCCCAGACTACCCCACCCAAATTTAGAAAGGTACAGAACTTCCTAAACTAAAATATAACCTTAATCCCATAATAGCACACTTTCACAAATGTTGCTTGAAACCTATAGCCTGTCAAGCCACACAGTACAATTACCCAGTGTTGCAATCACCACGTAGCCTGTTGTGGTTTGGCAGGCTCTCCTCCTACAGTGTCAAATACAAAACAGATGATGGTGGCCTACAGAACTGTAGGGAAATGTAATGTCTGACAGCAGAGCAACACTGCGTGGAAAAGTATTGTATCACCTCCAACAAAATAAACAAACCAGAACTCTCACAAGATTCATACCAGCAATTATCACCACCATAATAAATAGAGGGTTTCATTTTGCTAGTTTTAAAAGACTTATTCCATTTGGTGAATTATGGCCGTTTTTTCCAAAGCAGCTCCTAATCTGATTGCTCAGAGATTTATGTACAGTCACAAGACTGGCAAATTATTATTGGGAATGTCTATTCAGATGAGAACTTTCTGAAAATTGAGATAAGGACTAAAATCAGATTTTATACTTCTCATTTAACAGTCTATTATTAATAAGCTTTTTAATTGATGTCAGTGGAAATAATAACTTTATATTCATAGTGCCAGGCAAAATTCAGTTTCATTGCTAAGCATATTTGTCCTTCCCAGCATGACTTACCAAAAGCACACTGATGCTGTGGTAATCATTCAAAAAACCCAGCCTTAAAACACAAGCCACTTTTATCCCAGTGTTTGTATCAGCACCAGCAAGGAGTACTCACCACGCCTGTCTATGACAAACTGGTGAAATCCAGCGGAAACGAAGACAAGCAGTGACCCAGCTGGTAATGACCACATCACCACTCACTCCACCACTAATAGCACACATGGAAACAAAAGATGTGTCCAAAACTGGACTACACCAAGGAATGTGCTCCCTGTATCCCACATGCTCCACAGCAGCAGCAGCTCAGGAGAGTTCTCTTACATTCACAGAGAGGGTCAAACTGCCAAAGGCTGCTGTTCTCCATAAAAGCATGTGAGGAAGGGATATAAACTGTGTTTTACAGGTTGAAAATTCTGATCCAACTTCTGGTGACCCCATTAGCATCACCAAGGAGTCAGAACACTAATGAGAAATGGCCTTGGAGAAACTCAGAATCAAATCAGAACAGATGCCAACAGGAAAACTGTTTTCATGCCATTGTGCCTCTGTTTGAAAAGCTCAGATCATGATGATGCATGATACAATAACCTACCTTGACTGCAAGGATTCATTTGCATAAGTACAGACAACTGCAACACCTCATAAAAGAAAGAATCCATACATGGGGCATTGAACTGTTTGTGCTTTCTCCTGAACCAAAGACATCACAATCACAGTAGGAAATGTCATATTAGACATGCCTAGCAGGCTTTCTAACTGGGAGTAACCTGTGTATAACAAGTAGAAACAAATACTTAAAAAAAAAAAACAAAAGAAAAAAGACAGGATACAATAGTTTGAAAATGATGTCTTAGCCCTTAACATATCCCTGCAGGAATGTGGATCACGTATTATACTTTAAATAACATACTTGTAAGTGTTCTCATTATACACTTAGAAATGAAATCTTTTTATACAGAATTTCTACTAAAACCTTAATATCACTGAGGTCTGGCAGCAAGTTCTACAGATGAATTATGGACTGTGAATAAAAAGATTTTAATAAGACATTTTAAAATCAATTCCCTGTCCCTTGAATCAAATGCTCCTAAACATTTTCCTCAGCAAACTCTAAACCATTTCTGTTTCAACTAATCTTCCTTGATAACACATAATTAGAATTGACCATAGACTCAAGAATAAAAGGCAAAATATTTACACAGAAGCATTATTAACATACTGTTAACAAGCCTTTTGAACTGTGTCCATAAGAACACGACATTCTCTTTTTTCACTCCTAACCCTTTGCTTAAATACTAACAGCAGATGTCTATAGTTAAAATCATTCCTATCCTTTCCAACAGGCAATACTTCACATTTGTGAATTGATTTTGCTTGGTATGCTTGTACTCATTCATGTCGCTTTGCCGAGTTCTGGAAGGTCCTGCTTGCATTCCTAGATTTGACTGACCCAAACGATTTATATGATCTGCACATTTTGCCATTTTCCCTTTCACAGACACTTCAACTTGCAGCACATGAATCTAATCCAATACCTGAGGGCTCCCTGCTGTTAACCTTTTGCCATGTGGAAAATTGACACCTCATTCCTTCTGTGTTTTCTGTCTCCTGCAGACAGTTCCTACCACAGAAGAGTAGTTCCCCTTTCACTTCAGCCATGTTTAGCTTCCTAAATAGCCTCTTATGATGAATGCTAGCAAAGGCTGTCTGAGTCCAATAAATTCTGTCACTGTGCTCTTCTTTCTCCTGGCAGACAGTACTGATTAGCTGTTGTGGTAGAGCTGCTCTAGAAAGAAAATATTTTCTGGGCTGGTGCTACTTGAAAGCACCTAAGACAGCAGTAGTTACCACCCCCCATTTACCACAGCTCCTTGACATGACATTTAGGAGACAGATAAACAGCAGTTTTGTGCAGTAGTTCAAGTATCTCCGGTACCATCTCCCAGGAAACATTTCTGGACTTCCCAGCAGTGGTTCTGAATTTCTCTCTATGGCGAGTTCAGGTAGCTCCTGTAATGTTATCCTTAATTGAGTTGTTTCCTGATTTAATTATGCTCAGTGCTAGTTTACAACAGGACACGCTTCTGTTGGGCTAGACGGACCACAAAGCGTTAAGGCTTTGCAGGGTGTAAGGATCCAGCTGTTCTCTTCGGCCACACGCGCTGGATTAAATCTCGTAGGGTTTATCACAAAGCTATCACTCTGCAGGCAGAATGCAGTCAGCAGTTCCTTCACTTTCCCTTCAGAAAGCAGTGAGATGAATATAAAAATCAAGACTTATTATGCTACAAACCACCATTCAGTAACGGGAATACTGAATGTAGAATTAAATGTGATTAGGGTCTTATTGACGTACAATGCAAAAGTGTGTAAATTGCTGAAATTAAAATCTATTTGTTTGCACTTGGCAAATGGAAGTGCATGTAATACTAGACACAAACAGCATGCAAGTTTACAAGCATAGCAAACATTCAGATAAAGGCAGAGTTACTTCAAGTAATTTCTGTTGTTCTAACAATCCATGCATGAATGCCTCCATAAGTACAAAAAAAAAGATAAGAAAAATAACATTATGGAAAGTATTTGGTTATAAAACACATATGAAATCAGTCACTTTTTTTTAATCCTATTAGAACACTGTCTTACAAAAACTAATACTGTCTCATCTGAGCTATTTTTCCCCTAAAAAGACAACTGGCCTCTTTATCCCACAAGTAAATACACCACAGATTAACACACGCTAAGTAAACATATTCTTATACATTCTACATATATAAACCCAGGAGCCACTGCTTACTAACCACAATAACTAAATACCATTAAATGGCATCCCCAGATATTTTCCTGGCACTATAATCCAAACAGAACTTCTCTGGAATGCTGCTCCACATAAAAGACACAGGCCTGTGTGCTCACAGCTGGGCCACCAAATCCTGTCCTGGGCACCTTCACTGCTGTTTCAGAGGCGTGTACTGCCATGAGGGGTGAGGGGGAGAAAGGGCTGGCAGCCACACTGACCTTCATGGGAACAAACTCTTCCCTGAATTGTGAAGGGTCTGTTGTCACCCACTAATATAAATCCACAAATGAGACACAGTATCACCTTAGTGGCATGAGGAGTCCTGCTTCATTCCATCAAACTGAATGAGGGGATGGATGTTCTTGAAGTAAAATTTAGATGACTACTTCATTAGGGTTTGGTTTTTTTTAAGATTCAGGTTTCCACTGGCGATTTCCCTTTAGGTGGCTAGAACAGGGGTTTAGAAGTTTAGCTTTGGTTTGAACATTGTCCATATATGTTTTCCCTTCACAGTTCCATGCAGTGTTCATTCCTAATGTACTTCATTATCTGTAGATATGTATTTAGAAAAGGCATACCCTTCCAGCATACAAAGCCATTATAACACACCTGTGGGGAGAAGCTTCAGAAAATTGCCTGACGTGCAAGAGCAGAATACAGCAATTTTCACAGTAATAAAATGCCGGCCTTTATTTAGAAAGAAATAGAGCACTATCTATCTTGCAGGTCCTACCAGAGCAGGGGTTATTTCTACTTTCTGTATTAAACTTAAGCAAACAAAATTTAAATGAAAAACCATTTGCAACTAGGTTACAGAAATTTTAATGTAATATGGAATATTGTGAGTTCATTGCCTGCTATTATCAGATCAGGATTAGGTGTATTTGTGCTAAGGCTGTCCTTACAGCCCTGTGGAAGGTTTAATATTCTTTCATTTCTGTAATAAATCAGCTGTTCTCTGCTTGCACATAAAATGTTACATATTTGTAAAACAGCATCCAGTGGAGAGAGAAAGGAGGGGATGTGATTGATTCCCAGTCCAAACTCTGCTGTTGCTCAAAACCCCATTTTATTATACAGCTTTAGGCATCTCACTGCAAAAGTAAGATTTGCTTGCATTATTCTCTCCACAATACATTATTGACAGTAACAGTTACCAGTATTTTGGGAAGTGATTCGGACAAGCTTCCAGAGCAAAGCAGCATGGAAAAACATTGTACCCTAATTGTTTGGGGCTTATCCTTCACTAGCCAGTGCAGCATTCTCTTTCCTCACTAAAAATACTGCAGTTCCCACTTGTCCTTGTATCACTTGCCTTGTATTTCTAAAGTAAAACTGGAACAGTACTGAAAACTTTATCAAATGCTGTCAACAAACAGCATTCCTCACAAGGGTCATGGCCTTTTACAGGTTTCAGGGTAAGTCTTCAGCCTCAGCATCTGCAGCTAAACTCAAAATCCCTCACAAAAAAATATTAACTAATACTGACTCTGGAACAGATTTAAGCTGCCAAGTGAAACTCATTAATTTGAGCCACCCACTCCCATAACATAAATCCATAATAAAGCACAGACACTCATCAGTCTGCCTGCACAATTCATCTCAGTATTGACACTTGTAAAACAAGCAGAGAACCCCCAGAGGAAGATACACACATGGTGAGTCTTTATGTCTCCTTTTCCTCATCTGTCCACAGGCCCAAGGATAGAGAAAGCACTGGCCAAAGTCAGAGGTGAAGCTGTGTTTTCCAAAAGAGACAGAAGACACATAAACCCTAGCCAAATACATATGTGTTTCTATACAAATGCTGAGAAGGTTAAAAAAGGGATGGGTAGACTAGAACACCTAAGTGGAAGTATGTTTTGAAGAATATCAAACACTTGGAGGAAAGAGATAATTATTGGTTCTTCAGCATCTGGATAAAGGATTAAAAAAAAGATGCAATATCTCATGTCAGTACAAGAATCATGTTAAGAAATCATAACACAAATATCTTAGAATCAAATCAGAGCTTGGTGAAATGTACCAACAAATAAAATAGAATCTCTGTGAAACTCTTAAGTCCATGTCTAATACAGGAAAAATATATTATGAAGGACAGTCTAATCTTTTTCATTTGAGAAGAGCAACCCTGTTGTGCCCAGAGAAACTGGAATGATTGCTAGCACAGGAAAACAGCAGTAATGGTAGGGTTTAGTTATTTCAGACATGCTGTGTGACAAATCTGATCTGTAGACTGTACTTCGGGGAGTGACTAGTAGGGAACCCACTAAAAAAAGCCACCTTGTGACAGTCACAGCAGTGTCAAGGCCCTCATCAAGAATATTACTACCAAGAAGGCAGTCTGTAAGAGAGAAACCCTGATAGAGTAAGATTCAATATCCCTAAAGTAGACAGAATTTTTAAAAAATTTCCACTTGATTTTAAAAAGGTGATGTTACAAAGTCAAAGCTTGCTACAATACACAAAATTTCAAACGTTAAGTATTGGCAAGTACGTGAAGGTTATGTAAGCACAGCACACGAGAAGGTGAGCATATACCACTCACCTCAGAGAACCTTGCTGAAAGGCTAACAGCAGAATAAGCCATTGTGTTGAAATGGCAGGTTAAGAGAGGGTATTAGCAACAACAGCATCAAAAAAGATCATGGCATATGCATGTAACAGAAAGGAATACAAACCATGGCAGGTTAGTTGTAAAAAACACAGTATGACACACCACAAAAGACTTTAAGGACAAAGTTGCAGCATTACAATAATCCTTAACACACCTTCTTCATCATTACATCAGGAGCAGGATGGCTGCCAAAGTCTGTGGGATCAAGCTGGACTACCCACAGAAAACACAGTGACTGTACAAAAACCAGATAAATCTTTTTGCACATTTAGTACAGAAAATCGCTGGGAGGTTTCCATAGATGAAAGGGTGATGCAGCTGAAAATGTGACCAAAAATGAACTGACATTTTATTGCAGAATAAATTGAAATAGTAAACTGTAAGAACTCACAAGGACCAGCCATAATTCACCCACCAATTCAAAAGAAATTCACGGCTAAAATAATAACCTAATCACTATAATATACATGCGAATACTTCAAAACCTCACCAGCACCAAAAGAACAAAAGACAGCACAAATGACACAGCTTCTTACTAAGAAGCCTTGACCACAAGGACCAGTACAGATAACATCCATCTAATGTGGACTGGTAGGTAGGAGCAATAATAAAGGACCAAAGTAATAGGGAAATGGACAAGTACTGTATCAATTATCCTGGACAAAGGGTTAGGGAGAGTTTTTGAAAGAAAATTCATACCTCACAAAGCTATTGAAACTTTATGTAGGACTAAAATAACAGCTTGGAGAGCTTTACAACTAGTTCTTAATTAAAAGATCTAGAAACCTATTAAAATTATATCTGTGGAGAGATTGACTTGTAAAATGTAAAATCAAAACTGGCACACACAGAGAGTAAAATCCATCTTTCTGGACTCTCAATCCCACCTCTCTCACCTGGGATTTTCAAAGGTTAACAGAACTGCGCACTGATGGGTAATTCTTTAACTACTGGAATTGAACATTTTCTGACGTGGTTCTGTGACAAAGTTAGCTCCAGCCATTCCACTACCAACTTCCTCCAAGTCACTTTGCTATTTCAAGGTAAAATTGATTCCTGGAGTGGTGTTACTTTTCTGCTTGAACATTGTAATTATACAAATCCAAGCTGCTATTCAAGTATAAAATAGACACATCGTCTTTCTTTTGCTTTGGCTGTTCCCCTACCTTCAAACCCCCTCCAGCCCTGATTCATCCCACTCTGACAGATATTTGACAGCTGACACTATGACAGACACCTCACACAAATATACTTCTAAAGTCTACAATGTGAAAGAAAGTCTCCAGGCAGGGAAAGTCTATGGCCTCCCCCTTTTTCCAAGCAAAGGGAAGACTGTACGTGAGTGGGTGCCCCCAAGGAAGGCTGAAGCAGGAGCTCACCAAACGAGGAAGGGGATGGGTGAGCAGACACCATGTTAAAAAGCACCCTTGGAAGCTCTGCTTCCCTTTCTCACTGCCCCTCTCCCTCCACAGCCAAGCTGCATGTGCCCCATTTAGGAGTCAGCTCTTCTCCCCTTAAAGCTTCCCCATCAACCCACACAAGGTCCAGAACCTCAAAGCAAGCTTCTGGGTTTGTACAGGATGGCCCTAGGAGCTTTGAAAGAAGAAGTGAAGGAAAGAATAAAGTTAAGAGTGTGGGGAGAGAGCAGGGAGTAAGTGGAATAGTAGGATAATGAAGAGGGGAATCCAAGCACTTCCGGAGACTCAAAGGAATTAAAAGAACCAGATGACTGCAGCTGTGCAGTTGAACACGGCAGTGTGAAATAGCGCACTGAAACACAGGCATGGTGGCTATTTCCTGCTTCTGCCTTGCAGCAGTTTCTCCTTCGGAAGGGCACTGCGTTCATCAAGACCAGGCACAAAAGCCTTAGAGACTCACTTAAAGCACTGCAGTTTTATAAATCTAAACAAAAGTGCATGGTGTGTCCTGAATACACTCCAAAGGAAAAAGAAATTACAAATGAATCTTTAAATCTGTTCTAAAAACCAAGAGTGTAGAAAACAAGTCATACATTCACTGTTTCCAAAACCAAGCCTTCTCAGCGACCATCTCCACTTCAATCACTATTTCCTTAAACAGACCCTTAGGGGAAATGAAACAAACCGATTTAGGCTAGTTTTAAAGCTACACCCTAAATACCTAGAAGTCATACTGTGCACCCAGCCCTGGAGAAACGCCTCACGCGCGTGGGTACCACTGAGCTCTGTGTGAGCACGTGCCCTGTCTGCAGCAGCGTGCACTGCTTTCCATGGCCAGCTGTGCTGCCCACTGCCTCAGCAGGCAGGAGATGGAGACCTCAGCACTCCTATTCATGCCTGCCTACTCTTCAGCCTTAAACACAGTCCTGGGACAAGAAATCCCCCCACTGTTGTGAGGCTGTTAGGACACTGAAGGCACGGCGGGCAGTGCATCCATTTCCTGCCCAGGCATGTTGGGCACCTCATAATTAAACCTTCTGCTGCAAAGCTTTTGAATATTTTTCTATTAATTTCTACAAGCTAGTTTTTGAGCAGCTCTGCTTACAGCCTACCACTGTGACTTCCAGAAGAAATGTTAATTTAATATGCTATGCTAGTACTTCTCTTACAACAGTAAGAGCAAAGAAAAAGCTTTATAATGCAGAAGAGATTTGGATTTAGCAATTAAACCTTCATTTGTATTTCATTTAGCAATATGAGAATTCTGCCAACATCTTCAGAGACTTTTCATATATCTGCATTAATGCACAGCGCATAAGCCACCATAAGCGCATAAGTGTTTTCATTTACTAAGCACTCCAGTGCAGCTACAGTTGCTGTATTAGCTGGTGCACGGGGAACGTATGCCCTTGGTGTGACTACATTCTCCTGTCAGCTTCAAGGAAATAAAACAGAAGCAGCTCCAAATTTCAGCTTCAGAAGAGCTGGAATACATTACACTTGTTGCTAATGAGAAACAGATGATCTTTCAAACACACATTCAGTGACCCAACACTACTGTTCAGAGAAGCAAGAGTAGAACATGAAGGAATGTTTATGTGAAAACAAGAGCCTTTCAAAATACAGAGGTGACTGAAACCCATTTATTTTTTATGCTTTAAAAATTACTTGGAATGTAAAAAGGAATGATGCGTGTTCCCTTTAAAGCAGAAAGGAATAATGACAGTTCTATCAGTCAGCTACATGTCCAGAGCCTCTGAGCAAGCCAAACCATTACGTTAAAAAAAAAAAAATCTGAGGGAGAGTTTTGCTCAGAAAGATGCTTATGAGGTTTATACTACTTATTGAGGTTTATATTATACAAACGTAAATTCAAGGATGCATAATATGAAGACTAGCTCAAAGTATGTGTTCTCTGTCAACAGGAATTTCAATAGAAATTCCTCCTGCTTGCAGAGATGCAGGAACAAACCTGCTGTACAGCAGCTCTGCACATAGACACAATCTGCATTTTGTTGTCACAGCTAGGATTGCCCAAATCATGCAGATTTTCCAGAACAGCCTCTTAAAATTGATTCCTTATTACCAACCTCTCTTCTGTCAGCTTCCCATGCATTTATGAGTGATAATGCTTTCCTGGCCTGAGTCACAAACTTATTCTTTTAAAACATCTTACATCTGCATGCAAGCCAAACTGACTACCTTGAGCAGTCAGGAAACTCGAGTCCTCCCACATGACTCACCCAGATAACACTAATAAAATAACAGCCCTTTTTTTCTACATCTGGAATTAAACATCAAGATAGAGCAATTACTTTATTGATCAACAATACTGAAAACAATAATACAAATGAAAATTTTATTTATTTGGCATTAGAATCTACCCTCCCAACGTTGCAAGATCAGCAATTAAAGTACAGAGCAAATTATTTGTTGTGAAGAATTTTCCCACATCTAGAATTAGTCAGGGCTCGTGTCTCCTTCAAATGAGTTATAAGTTGTTATAAAGAAGAAGCAGCTTCAGGGCCAGACTGTGATCCCCTCACTTATACTGGCTAATGATAACCAGTGGTGTTTCCTTAAACTCCTATGAGCACTTGTCTCCACGGGAGCTAAGGACACCGTTGTCCGAGTCAGAAAACACAGAAGACTGGGAATATAATAGAAAAAAACAACCTTTTAGGACAAACCAAGCTCCTGCCCATTGAAGTCTCTCCAACTGCCTGGAGAACACAGTCTAAGGAAGAGCATTTCATGGAGGGGAACCAGCACGTGTCAGCTAGCAGCACCTGCACTGGGACAGCAGAGACCCCCAGGAGATGTACAAAGACTTGGCACTTGAAACGGGCTCTCTTAGGTAACACTCTGAGGTCTGTGAGCACTGCTAATGATTCCCTTCTCCAGAGGGAATCTGTACTTAGTCTGACAAAGCACCGGTGAGGCTTTGATGCCCTTTTTGTTCAAGGAAAAGATGAAGACAGATCATTTAGCTATTTTCCCTGTGCCTGGGACACTGTTCTAAAAACATTTTCTAGAAAATTAGCTCTTAAGCCCTGAGCTGTGCCTGAGATAGGTAACTAGAGAGAGACGGACTGTTGGGCGGCTTTGACACAGTGTTTTTTATTAAATCTGTTCTTTCCCAAGCAGGTAGAGTTATGACTTAAAGTTTATCGCCACTGGTCCAACTCAGTGTCTTAACTATCCAGCTACCCACTCTCTTTTTCAAATAACGTGGCTTGTTTCATCCAGCTGACGAAATGTTTCATTTTCAGCATAACAAAAAGTAACCACATTTCTCTGTGCTTTTGGTTCGCTTGTTTGTTCTTAACTACATCAGCTTTCAAAAGCGACTGCAGAGCAAAGCTACTCTCTAAAGTTTCTTGGTGCCAGCAACGCTTCTGGCTGCAAACTACAGCAGCAGCAAGACACAGGCATAAACCCTGAGGAGCAACAGGGGAGCTGCCAGGGATCAGGGTGAGGAGAAAGGTGGGAATGAGCAGTGCCAGGAGGCGTAGAGCATCGGGGCAAGTTCCAGGGAAAGAGGACTGAGCCTTCAGCCAGACCCTGCTGCTGACACAAGGCAATCCAAAGTTTATGTACTGTCTGCAAGGCCTGCAGGAAAATTAGAGGAGTAGATAATGAGAGAGAAATTCTTATCAAGGAGGAGAATTTACTGGTCTTTTCCACTCCAGGCTGCAGCTTCAGAGTTACTTTAAACTGACCTAATTACAGACTGTTGAAAAAGACGGTCTGGATTTTCTTTCTTTCCCTTGCTAGTCCTGGTACTGAGCACACTGAGCAGAATTTGGTGTTTCACACAGGGCTGTGAGTCAATCGAAAAGTAATTTTTCTGCTTTTTTAAATTCTTAACAAGTTGCTGCTAGGCTGGATGAGTTCCTTCCTTTGGCTCAGCCCAAGCACCTCAAGGGAACATTAGATTAAACGAGGTGTGAAACCCCATCTGGTGAAGAACTCAGCTCCACCTAGATAGACAGAAATACCCTCCATCCTGAGCAGGCCTTCACCTTTACAGCAACTCCTTGTGGTTCTGAACAAGTCCCACCCACTGCTGCTTTCCAAGCACTTCCATCCTGCTCAGGTTTTTCCCACAGCAGGAGGCTCCAAGACAGAAAGGCCCTGTGTGCCCACCAGACTGCAAATAAGCAGCTCCAACGTATGCAATGTGTAGTGATGACAGATCTCAGGCTTCCAGTAACATGACACAGCTTAGCAAGATGTCAGGAAAGAACATTTGGCTATCAGTATTCCATAAATAGCCAATTCGAAAAAAGCTGTTCAAGTTCTAGAAATCTGTCACTTTTCTATTTCCAGTTCTTTATCTCATTATTTTATATAAATGTTCAGAACAGACTTCATACTTCTAAGACCTAAAATGGATGTCTCTGTGGTTTTGGACTAGCAGACCACAAGCTTCACAGATACAAATGGTCAGAAATTAATCTGTGTGAAAAACGAAAAGAGGCATCAACTGGCAGCAGCACCAGTTCTGCAAATCAATTAGCAATCATTCAAAATATTAAGTAAGACTATCTTTATAAGCAGAATTACCATTTACATTTGTCTGCAAATAAGCAATTTATTTATTATCAGCACCTGCTCAGACAAGCCATCTTTGAAGCTTCTCTTTTGATGTTTCTCAGTGACACTAAATAGTTCCAAGAACTGCCTTTTGGCAATTCTATAGGCCCTTGTACTTGCTTAGCTGCTCAGAAGTCACTCCTTTAGGAAGAAATCCTTCCCTGTGAGAGTGGGGAGGCCCTGGAAAAGGCTGCCCAGAGAAGCTGTGGCTGCCCCTGCATCCCTGGAAGTGCCCCAGTCCAGGTTCGATCGGGCTTGGAGCAGCCTGGGGTAGTGGAAGGTGCCCCTGTGGATGTGCCACTGAATACTGAGAGCTCATCCTTGCAGAGAAAGGTTTAGGAACTTACGGCCAATTTTGCAGAGTTTATCTAGTCATTTCCTAAGCCATAATTCTGACAACTTATTACCTTCCTTGTATTTGCCAAGAACACTGAAATAACTGAAAATATTTCAGCATTTTCTTGGCTCATTGTTGCCATGAATATACCACCCTATTCAGGTGCACTCCAGCCTAGCTCGGGCTCCTCAGTACTCTCACCATTTATTAGATAGCAAGAGAAACTACTTTATCCTGTAGGCATAGAACACTTACAAACAAAGCTTGTATGAAAGATGATTCTCTACTTTGTGAATTCCAGTACAATTTGCTGTGGGATGATGAATAATAGAAGTAATTATAGCACATGTCTTAATCTCATCTAAACCAGTTTCTTGGGCTTCACGGAGAACAAATGAAAAAGTTCTAGAAGATCATTTAACAAAATGGTTTTTGAGATTGACAACATACAGTCCCTAACAGCTGCTTTACTCAAAAGTGGAATCAGATTACTCTTAAGAGAAGAAAAAGTAGTATTTTCCCATATTTCTTAACCACCAGGAATTATTCTTCCCCTTTTCATTTCCTATTAGAATAAAGGTGAAGTTAGTGACTCAAAGGAAACTAATGCTGTAAATTATTGACCTCCTTAGGTCTGAAATGATGACTGGTACCACTGAATCCTTGAAACATGGTTGGAAGAAGTAAGTGGAAAAGTCTTCTACACTACTGTAGAATTTTCTAGTGGTGTGTGCACCTGGTGAAGTCTTAAATATCTGCGCAACAGTACAGACAGAAGTGATTTACAACAAACAAGTTCTGTTCAAAAGTAGCTTGCACTGAGCTGACTGATCTTCATTTAACACGATTACTTAGCCATGAATTAAAATAACCACTCTCTGCCTTTTCAACGTGAAATTCAGTTTGTCCCTGAGTGTCTTATACACTTGATGAAAAATGAAAAGATCATTTCTTTCTGTTTTTTTATGTAATGTAACCACAGATAACACATATTTGCTGCAACATTTCATTACCGAGGTTAACATGCAGCATGGAATATCCTAGCACTATGTTTATAAAAAACAGAACTTTTAAAATGTCACTGAGTTGAAAGAAGTAACTGGAATAAGAGAAGTGAAAAATTCATTTGTTCCTTCTCCCTGAGGACAAAGCTTGTTTTCTTCAGTGGGAAATGAAGAGGAAAGCAGGGAAACAGCTTTGCACATAAAGATGTATAGAGGCCTAATTTACAAAAATAAAGCAGAACAGCTAATTCCATTAACCTCTGCCAAAAAGCAGCTTAGGTAGGATTCCTACAAATCTTCAGCTTCACAGAAACCCAGAGCTTCTGAGAAGGCTGGATGAGAAACCCTGGACTGCTTGTAAACAGTGTATTCCCCAGTGCAGCTCTCAGCAGTCTAAATGCACCCCTGGGGAGCCTGTAATTGATTGTGCTGCTGCCAGGGGCTGAATAACCAAACAAAGGAGCAGACATGGGCACAGTTACATTTATCACGCTGGAAAATTCGGTGCTGTCATATTTGCCCAATTAGTAAGCAAATGAGCACACAGTGTAATCTCCCCGTGCAGAGATTGAAAGCAGAGCAGCAGTACCTATTGGTATGGAAGGCAGGCACACGCTCATGCTGCTGCCCAAAGGTCACACAATTCTTACACCGCCACAAGAGAAAGCCAAGCAAAACGAACCTCATAAACGCGTTTGAAAAGTGCTTTGGATTTATCATGCAAGCAAGCCTTTGGTTCAGCCAAAAAGAAATAAGTCTTTTTAATTTTAAAATGTTACTAAGTTTAAGCAGTACAAGCCAGCACAGCGTTACGAGGTATTTATTGATAACGTGCTGATTAACCCTCAACCAGAAAAAACTGTCAACCAGAAAAATCCACGAGCTTGTAACATGCTGCAATAAATGCAATTGACTTCAGTGGGAATCCTGGATAAAATCTAATACAGGATATAGTTAAAGCTGTAAGCCTAAAGAAATAGTCTTCCTGCTATTTAAATGAGAAAACTGGTCTCACTCTGAAATAACTTCCATGAAAGTTAATAAAAGACTTGCCAGTGTTTTGCCACGGGAATTGGACGGTGCCTGAGCTCTGTTTCACTGTCGGAGGCCATTACTCCTCTCTCCCTGTATTTTCTAATGCGCCAGGGAAGGGTGGCGGGCAAAGAAGAGAGAGTAATTCTGATTAATCAAAGAAAATAACTGTCTGAGAAGCTGATTCCCATAACAAATACCTCTGAAATTCTCTGATCCTCACTAATAATTCACCCCAAAGAATTTTAAAATATCTGAGAACAGGTCAGAATAAGGGTTAATGACATCAGAACTCCATGGTGCATGACTATAAGGGATAGGGATCATTAAAATGTTTATGCATGAGACATTGTAATCTTTGTTACTTAATTACATTTCAGTAGAACTGTGAATGAATGGGAGCATCTTCTTTAAAATTCTGCCCCACCGTCCGAATTAGCCTGGCACACTTCCATTTAGGAGAAAAAAAATTTCAAGGAAACCTGAAAATAATGCTGATGGGAATGATTACATAAAAAATGGAACTGGGGGAGGAAAGAACAGAGACCAGAGTTACCTTCAAATTGGATAAGCAATTAATATTGGCTCCAGGATATTTTACATAAAGCACAGGAGGTCTAGCAGAATTATTTCACTCAACTGTTGTGAGCTGATACACTGCACTGAGTTGCAGATACTGCATTTTACATAAAAGAAAGAAAAAGGTAAAATAATGTAGAGAAAAGAAAATTAGAAGAAATATTGTTTAAAAATTACCTATGATGTGTTGAATCAGTTGAATTTGGAAAAGATTGACAGAAACCACACAACAATCCCTCACCTGACAAAAATCTGTGGTAAAAGGGGTAATAATCAATATTATCAATAATAAATGGGGAAAAAAAAAACCAGCAAGGGAAAAAAAATCCAGTATTTTGCAATCAAGATTAGGCCGGGTAACAAAAAGTACTTCTTCAAACTCCATCTGCAGTTTTCTTTTCAGCCTTCTCTCCCAGAGTAGCCCTTAGTGCCTCCCCTCCACAGGGAAGAAAGGCTGGTCTGTGGGAAGACCCCTGTGTACAAGCACTCTGCTGGGCACTGGAGCAAACACGATCTGCAGCTCAGAGCAGCTTTCATTTTGGTTCCACCCAAGCTTCTGAGTTGCCAGATGTTTGCAAAGAATACATAAGCTTCTTACAAGCCACAAATAAACCCCACGATTTATCCGAGGTTCTGTGCAACTTTAATACTTCCTATATTAGGCTATCAAAAATATGAAGTGTTCTTAGGCTAAAGCAATGCAATGGATTACAAATTTGTCAGTGTAAGTAGGAAACCAGGCTTAAAAAAAATACCACACACAGATTTGCACGTGACACAAACAGTTTGCTGTATAAATGATACATACAGAGGAAAGTGGGGGATTGCCAAAAGATTAGCAGATGAGGTGAACAGTGAGGTTCCAGGACCAAGGAATGACAACATGTCCTAGAAGTTTCTCTGCCCTGGATCAAACAGTGAAATCAACACGTATTCCAGTAAGGAGAGATTCTAAACCACTAAATATAGAAACTACAAATCGCAGATTCAGCACAATGAGTAATAAAGATGCCTCAGAAATATAGGAGAAACAGAAGTAGCCAGATATGATGTCATGGAGCTCATTTAAAATCTACCTAAAGCTAATTACAACAGGCCAGGCTCAAGCACCTTTCAGGATAAATCAAGTCTATGTGCTCATTGCAGGGTAAAGAAACATGGTGAAGGGATAACACAGATTCCTTGTTCCTTACATCTCCCAGAAACTGGGAATAAATTCAGCTTTTCGAGGCACTTTTCTTCTCTGTAGAAATGGCAGTGGTGTATTTCAAGGCAGCTCAGTTAGGAGGCTGCTGGTACGGCATGGAATTGGGCAGCAGTGAGTGAACACAGTACCAAGCGTTCTAGGCGTGCAGAGCTGTTCAGAGGTGACTGTGACCTTTTATCGTGTGTAAATACACACAGTTGGAAGGTATTTCGCTTCTGGAAGCTACAAAAGGATAACATTTAGGACAAGTGTAACACTTAGTTGTGGAGTCCAGTTTGATAGCTCATATGTTAAAGAGAAAAAACCAAACCAAAACAGAAGAATTGGTTAACTCATCAGGGAGTTCTGAGGTACAAAACAAGTTTTGCATGAAGGGATTAAAACTTAGAATAGCCCTGCCTTTTTACCATGTCCGCCCCTCAAATCCCAAAAGCAAATGGAATCAGACTTGCCTCTCACGTCCCCAACGTACAGCACAGGCTCCAGACATAATGGGCAGATTTAGAACCTGATCCTTACAATGAAAATGGAGCTAAGGATTGCCATTTAACAAAACCTTTCTGATGTTCTCACCTTCCTTCCACCTGCTGCCAGTCAGCAAATTAATTCAGCAAGCAGATTGTGTAAAGGCAACAGATTATGAGAGTTTAGTTTTCTTCCCTTCTGCCATATACTCTTTCTGCTGCCAGCTGGTTGGAAATGCCACCTAGGCGGTCCTGGTGAAATCATGGAACTTGACAGCACTTTGGATTGCAAAAGTTGCAGAACATGAATATAAAATATGATTAGGAATATCGAAACTGTGAAAGAAAATACAGATGGATTTTCAGAACAAGAGACTTACACAAGTCTACCTGATTAAAGGAAATGTGAATAGACAGTATTTGTCTGAATCAAACATGGCTCAGGAGCATATGGACAGGACAGCCCATGATCTCATCCATGGGACCTTGACAGTTCTTAGGTCATTCCAACAGCATTCCATGTCACTCTTCCACAGCCCAAAGGTGTAAGAAATGCTCTGAGAAGAACAGTACTTGTTGTAGTGCACGTATGTAGATCCTACAGTGCCTAATAGCTGTTCTTCGCCGGACAATTAGGCAGATAGGGCAAGTCATTTGGGGGTTTTCCTGTATCAAGACAAAACTCCAGCTCTCCACTTGCCCATACCATGAGGCACTCTGCAGCTAAAACTGCTATAAATGTCTTACTTACAATGGCTGAATAGTTCCACTTCTTGGTCCTTGCCTAAACTCTCACTCCACAAGCCAACGGCCACGGGTCTTGCTACAACCAAACTCTGTTCCATATAATAGAGAAAATAAACTGTAGTAGAGAATTGACCTTTATCAGTCCTGCAGGTCTCTCTCCTGTACCTAAACCAGAAGAAAAGGGTAGGCCTGGCTAATGCCAGTTCAGCTGCTGCTGAGACTCTGCCAAATCTCCAGGAGAAGCGGCCACTGGAAAGCTCATGTCCTACAGAAGGGTATTGTGTCTGTGCAGGCTTCTTACCCAGAGCACAAGTCGATAGAGCAGCCAGGCTATGCCTGAATAAAACACTGCATATTAAAGCAGCAGCAAACCTAAATCCAAGCCAGAGCAGCTCTTGGATCACAACCCTAGACCTGATCAGCAGCCCAAACTTTGGAAAGTCTCAGTGCTGGACAGTCCTCCTAAGGAATATGCTTCAAGCTCTGTGATCTCCCTCTGTTTAGAAGTCTGCCAGGATGCAAGCTGGGGAAAAGGGACGCATCCCCATGGAGAGGTGAAGCCACCCCCACCATGAGGGATTCTGTTAGTGCAAGTGGATGAAATAGCTGTGTGCCAGTGTTCCAAGGGGACTAGCAAACGAGGTGCTTACACAGCACAGCAGCTACAAAGGTTTTCTGCAAGAGACGAAAGTATCTGCAGCTCTTCTCTTCATATTTGTTTCCAGAAATGTTCTTGGAGTCTTCTCCCAACAGGTGAGAGAGACAGATCTGATAGGTATTATAATGTGTCTTGCAGCACTGAGACCATATTAGCCAATCTGTGAGCAGATCTGAGCTGAAGAATAATGGCACAGATTTTACAAGCCAGAAAACCAAGCACTGTCAGTCAGGTGTGTTCCATGTGCATGGAAGGTACGCAGAAAGAGGCCAGAGGATGTCAGAAGACACCATCTCCTGAGAACCTTTCCCATACGCTTGACATACCCTTGTACCTTCAAACACTGAAAGCCCCAAACAAAGCTTCTCTACAGCCTCCAAAGGTGTTCTCTTCTTCCCTCGTGTCATTGAAAAGCGTATTGTGTGCCAGTGTTCCTTGTGACAGGCGTATTTATCCCGAGCCTCAATGTGCCACGCTCAGGCAAAGGACACCGGCGCTCACACACTGCTCACACACCTTCCCAAGAGCTGTGCCGCTCCCAGGGACGGATTCCAGCCAAACTGCCTTCCCAGAGGCAATCCCAAAGCACATGGGAACAGCACCAACAGCTGCCACCTTTGCGTAAACACCCCTCGGCACAGACCCCACACCCTGTCACTAACTTTGCAGACAGGTTTGCTTTCCTTTACCAACTGTGCCCCAGGAATCCCAGTTCAGGAAAGGTACAACACCTCCCAGTACATTACAGGGAACCGCTGTCCCCTTCTATTTCACATACAATTCATTGCTCTGGACTTGAAAAATAAACACATGCATTAAGATTGATTTTTCTTGTAATTACACAGTACCCCTCTTTCTAACTTTATCAGACATTTATCACATTTTTAGCTGCAGGTTACTTAGGAAAGGTCTTTTTCTGCTGCCTCTATTATTGTCAAGTAGTTCAATCAAATTTAATGGCATGATTTGTTTAATAGGATACTACCCAACATGAGAAAGAACAGATAAATCCAGCTCCCGTCAGGTTTCTGTCTCGTTCAAGCTGGAATTACGCTTCTGCTAACCACACACATGTTACATGGTAATTTTCTCCCATCCTTCCCCTGTGCTAGCTGTTCAAGTGGTTCTTAATTAGCTCTGGTTTATTTATGAAAGCATATTTTGCTAGACTTTCCCCAAGAGCTTTAGTAAACAGCTATATTAAGCTTGTATTTACTTATCACATCTCGTGTAATGCTTCCAAAAAGGAGGGGGAGAGGGGAGATCGTTTAGAGGGGCAGAGCTGTGTTCAGGCTCTGAAGGCTACTGCTACTTGTAGTCCATCTCTTAAGCCTAATTTCCTTTGGAAATCGTGTTTTTCCGAGCACATGCATGTGCAAATGTCTATTTGTCTCCTTTCTCATCAGTTTTTAGCCAACTAGCCTATTTTGGCCTAATTTAGTGGAAGACAAAGCTCTCAAAAATATAAAATTATGAATTCTGAGAACAGAATATGAGAGGGAGCCTGTATGAACATTCCCATAAACACCAAACATCTGGCAATGCCTTTTTCCACATACCCTTCAGCAGTGATCCTTCTGTGTCCATCTGTCTCCTTTCCTGTCACTTTAAACGAGCTGACCTGTTCTGGCCCAGTCTGACCTCTATCTTTTTAAGACACAGCTGAATTTTATTTTGGAGAGATAGAAAGTGGCACAACAATTTGTGTCACTAAAGCTGTAAGTTCTACAGGACAGGCAAATGAACATGAAGCTTAAAAACTTTGAATTTTCACAATGCTTGCCATTACAGCACTTAGAAACAAATGAGACTAAACTGATTAAAAAACTTGAGCTGTGAAAATAATTTCTCTTTTTTTTAGATCCCTGAAAATTTTAGAAGCTGACTAGAAGTAGGCTAAAAGTGGAGAAAAATAAAATACGATTCAATATTTCTCAGTTTTAAAAACATTCTTATAATTTTTTTTTGCATTGAACGAAGATGTTAATACAAACTTTTTTTTAAGAAAATATGCTGACTACAATATAACTGTTAAATCAACACATTAAAAAAGGGTCATGTAATTAGATGGCACTTCTATTTCACAGTGCCACGTTCTGTTTAACTGAATGGAGTAAATAAGCTTTCTCCTATTTTTCTGACCTTTTATGAGTTGTCTTCTATGAATAAAACATGTTTCTGATAGACACCAGGGTTTTCTAAACAAATATCAATGTTTTCCACTTTTGTCTCCCTGGCAGACTCCCCACTGCTTCAAAAGAAACCTCTTGCATCTGTAGCCTTCAGCTGTATTTTTGTTTCAGGATATATTACAGTTAGAGAAGCTATGGCAGACATAGACAGAAATAAAATAAATATGTATTTAAAAAATAAATCTACAAGTGCTACTACCTCCAAGATTTTCATTTTAGTTCACTGAAGTCAATGGAAAAAACCCAACAGCATTGAATCAAGTAGGATTCCACCCAAGTGGTCACATTACTGGATTCTGGTGGCTGAAAGCTTTTTTGAAGACTATGTCTCTCAGTGAGTGAACCACTTGACATCTCTTAGAACCACTTCATAGGAAACAGTGGCATAAACGCAAAAGCCTTGGAGGGAAAGAAAGGATACATAATCTAGGCACAGGCTTGAAATGTGCTCCCATGACTCTTTCCAAAGTCCTGAGAAAGTTATCTGACTTCTTTCCTTCAACTTCCTCCTCTATAAAAAGGGAATATTAATATTTAACGACTCTGAAGGATATGATGAACACTGAGGCTCACTTGTAAACTGCTTGAAGGCTAAAAACACTATCTAAAGGCAAAGTATCATCCCCATCATCAGAAATTCACGGTGTATCCTTTCCTCCTCCATATATATGAAGGCAGGAAATTATCTTACCAAGGAGATTGATGGCACCTGGAAATTGTAGGCAGCCACCCTCTAAATTACTGTGCATGAGTCACTTTAAAGTATTATAGTTCCTCCCTCAGTGGGGCTGTATTGGCTCGAGCATATATTGTCAGAAACTGATTCTGGAGATGTTTGAGAGAGAAATTGTTCCTGACGATGACCTGTAGCTGGTACACAAAGCACCCGGGGTGAACTTCCCAGTGATGGAAGAGCTGCTGGCTGTATTTCAGGATCCCCATCCCAAAACACGTCTTTCAGATCACATCAGAGAGAAGCTGTGCTGATGTATTACACCACCTGCAGCACCGGCAAAGCTGGATCCAGACCGGGATCCAGACCGAAATCCAGCCGTTACGCTGTGCTGCTGCATCTCTCCATTCCTTTTTTCCCCATGGACATCATTACCTGTGCATGCTCTCGTGGGGAAAAAACCACAAAAACCAGTCAAGAAATACAACTTCTGTTCAAGGTACCCTAACACATCAGATAAGGAACTGCCCAGATAAAAGATATTTTAATCAAAAGCAACTTCAGAATAAGAACTATTTCTGACTCTTTCCAACAATTCACAGCAAGTTAAAATATTCTCAGCGAGTTTGAATTAAGATAATTTCCTTGATGCTCAGGGAGCTCTGCTGCTAAACAGAGGATGAAGATCAGTGGTTTAAATTCTAAGAAATAACTAAAGCAACACCTGAAATATCTGAAGATGAACCTCCACTGAAATTTCTTTCATAGCTTCATCTTTTGATGGTCTGTATCTGTTAGTCTTTGCAGGGAGCAACTCCCCTCTGTTAATTCTGTCCCAGCCACAGTATAATGCCATGAGTCCTCTGGGTTTGATCTTGTGGAAGTGAAATAATACTGACTGACATTCTAGGGAGCAGTGACAGCAGGTTCATTGAAGTTTAGAAAACTACACTAGCACACTTGAGCTATCTTGACGCCCACCCTGTGTGCCCAAACTCTCATTTATTATTCTGGAATTCACCAGGAGACAATCAAGGGTTTGCCCAAAGGCTAAGAATCTTTAGTTAAAAATACTTGTCATTCACAACCTCAAAATGTGGTCACATGCATCTCAAAAGCAAAACACTAAAATGGGAACAACCAAATCTGGAATTTTTTTTCTTACCTCACCTCATAAGGCTGCAAAGTGTCTCAGATCTTGGTTTTAGACTTTAAGTCTGGCACTTTGACTTCAAGGATTAAATTTAAACTGCTAGGATACATCACCTTCTGAAGGCACTGAGCAACCTCAACAGTATTTTATGGACTGAAAAACTGTTTTCTTCACTTTTCATGTTCTTGCTTCTAGACTTAGCAAGTCCAACTCTTTCAGTCCTTCCTCACAGGTATTATTATCTAGGCCTCTTATTTCTCCAGTGTGTTTACATCCTAACAGTGCTGCCCAAACCCAACGCAATAAATTTCATTTTCATAACTAAGGAGTATCCAAACTGCCCTTGTGCTAAGCAGGAGTATTATAAATTTTTCAGCAGTATCTGTTACCTTTGTAAAAATAGATACAAATCTCCCATCTCCTGAGATTTTGTTGTGTGTGTATTTTCTCAGCATACGATGGTGATAAAAGTGAATTATATGTTACTAAATAAAAAGTAATCCAAATCTTGCTCTCTTGGCCATGAGGAAAAGACTGAAAACTTGAAATGAGCAGACAGTAAAGACTCCAAAATTGAGGTGAAAAATAAAAATAACTTTTGAATATATTTAATTACTTTTAAATTCCTCATCTCCATTTTCCATGCCTTATACTGTGATTTTGGACAGTCCTATTCATGACTTCTGACCATTTCTGAAAAACTGCCAGAGCTTCATATAAGAATCAAAGCAAAAGGCATCTCTGAAAATTCATTTCTCTGCTGCATTTAGAATAACAAGATGTCTACTGAGCTCATGTTCTCCCAGCACTGGAGTAATGGAAATCATAAGTAACTCAATCCCTACTACGAATTTTATAATTTGATTCTTAACATCACTTCGTATTTCCTATTTTCAAAGAAAAATGAATACTGTCACGCACAGCTCATTAAGAAGTGTGCTAGGCCAGTATTTTCAGCTTTACACATCATGATTGATGTTGGGAAGAATACTCTGGAAAAACTGAAGCTGAAAATCTCATTTGGATTAAGTTCTTTCACATGATCTCTAAAAATGAAAAATGGTTTAAGGCCAGAGAAAGCAATTTCCACAAGTATTTTCACTGTGCACAAAACATGTGAAATTCTGTCTTCAGTAGATGCAATTCTTCAATTTAACATTGATTTTGACTTGATAATTTTAGGGGTGACATGAGAAAAGTAATGAAAGAAAGTAGAGACACATGGAATCATGCCAGTAGAAGTTAAAGGCTCAAAACACTTCTCAAGAGCCCAAGGTTAAGAAAACTTTTCTATTCATCTTATTTAACACTGCATAGAAAGAGGTGCCAACTTATTCCTAGCAAGCTTTTTTCTTCAGTTGTGCTTCTTTCTACAGGCAAGAAAAATCAAACATTTTAAACCAACAGACAATTCAGCATAAAAAGACTGCAAAAAAAGTGAGGAACCGCTTAATTCTCAACCTGTCACAGACAAGCCTAAGTTTTATTTCTATCAGGAAAAAAAAAGGCAAAATGTTGCTGAAGGAATGGTAAAGTACCCATTCACCTTTTATGTTCCCAAGTGTATCCAGTGCAAGGCCTCAAAACCCTTTACAGGGAGTCGTAAGTTGTCAGGCACTCCTTCCCATGCAGCTTGTTTTGTCAGGACAGAGACTTTTGTGTTTGTCATACGAGACCATCACAGCTCATGCTGAGGACCCGAATAACCTGCCCTGCCAGGGTGTTCTCTGTGGTGCAAAACGAACAGCAGAACTCCAACACCCGAGGCGTTAACCTTGGCCACTGATAGCCTGGTTCCAAGCATCACTCTCCTGCATCACATCTTAGATACACCTGCACTTGCAATATTTTTTCCAGTTGTTCTCATTCCAGCTGGCTCTTTATTTTATTGGAGCAGGACAACCACCTCAGCACGTCCTGCACTTCTGCAGTGCTGCTTTCACAGGAACGTTCACGTTCTGTTCCTGGCCCTTCCCCCTGTGCTGTACACATCAGCTTTGGAGTCTCAGCGCATGAGAATACATCAGCCCAAAATCTCCAGTAAGTTCCAGAGCAGTTTTATAAAGATGTGAATAACTAATGACTGATAACAACCCCCAGTTCATCAGTATATCCAACAGCACTGTCCAAAGGTCAGTGTTAACATCTGTAATTGAGAGATGAGTGACCTGAATTCCAGAAAGGGAAGTCCCAGAGATGCCCAAGCCATTGGCCGGTGACAGCAGCCAGGTTTCCTGCATCTCATACCCTCTGCACTGGACAAAACTCAGAAATCCCCGGGTTTACTGACCCTTTGTAAACCCAGGCAATGATGTTAAAAAGGAAATGCATCAATTCAAGCAAATTGTTTACTGTTCAGGATAAGCAAATAAAAATAGTCATCTGAACTGCTGCTTTCTTTGGTTAGTTGATATTTTATAGCTAAGGTTTCAGGATTATGTAGGTATAGCACAGCACGTCATATCAATCATTAAACACAAACCCAGCTTATTGGCAAGAATTCCACCTTTGAAGTGAGAGTTTGAAAGACTCAGTACTGGAAGCCTATCTCTAGTAGAAGCACAGCTTTGGTGCAGAGCAAATGTGGATATAAGCCATGTTCTTTATGAAACTGAAGCATTGATACTAATGAATAAGGCCAGGCAGGTCCCTTGACCCATCCCCATAAAGCTCTTGGAATGCTCAGGAGTCCCAACCCCTGATGTTGCGGCATGTGCTTTCCCAGAGTGCTTCTCCAGTGGATCTTAAATGTTTCACCATTCATGAATAAATTCTTACTAAGATGTTTCTTAAGACTGCTGCCGATCTAGGAAAGTAAAAATGGAAGAAAATTACAGGAAACTATTTCAGCCTCAGTAATGCTGCCAGACTTTCGTTAGCACCTTCCATGGGCAGTAAATAGCAGGGCCAAGAGGAGGATGCGCATGTCAGGAGCATGAACTGAATAATGTCCATTATTCTCTGTCCATTTAGCCCAGACAGTACCACCTGGCAACACGGCTTTTTCTCCCTCCCAAAGAACACCTGAAATTGAGGATGTTTCGACAGCTGAAGCAACCTTTACACTAGGAGACTCACTAAAGGGAAGAATCCACTGGTCTTAGCCCAGTCTGCCTGCAGTTAAAGTAATCAGTGCCTTGCTGAGAATCACAGGTTTAAAAGGTGTTAGATTTATGAATACAGCAAGAGACAGACAAAAAGGTGCTGCAGTCTATCTTTACCAGATAATTCCATAACCCAGCTCTCCGGTAAATAATCTATGATGAGAGCCAAGCAAGTCCTTGCAGTAAACTCTAAAATTAAGTGATGATAAAATAAAATGCAGCTTCTGTAATGGCTTTTTTTCCTTGCAAAAAAAGTTACTTGCATTTAGAATTATTCTTTTCTTGACCACTGAAAAACAAGTGCAGTGTAACCCCACTGAATGCAAAAAATGCGAGGCAGAAACGCTGGAAGCTCAAAAGGCAGAAAGTTTTTGCTGCCTAAAGAAAATACCAGGTAGAAGACTTTACTTTCTACCCTGTAAGCAGAATTAGCAGCATTTTCAAAGTCATCGATTTTATCCAGCGTGCCACAACTTTTAGCACTGCTCTATTTCAGATGTTTAAGAAGCTGTCTGGATTAGGGCAGGAGTCCATGAGTACTTTACATTACCACTGGCCTGTCTTCTTTATGGCCTGAGAACATCAAAAGACACTGAAAGCCTTGGTGAGTACCACCTACTTCAGATTCCTGACTGGATTTTACCAGTCACTCCTCTGTCTTCTCACCCAATGCTTCTCTCATAGTAGCAATCACTAGTTTTCAGGGATTTTAAGGTAATTCTGAGATTGAATAGGTATCTAACAGCATTTTCTTATAATAAAATACTGTAATTAGGTGTCTTAGCCTCCCAAATAAATTATAGTGCCAATACAAGGAATTAATCGTAATGGACTCACTAATAACGGGCCAAATCTTCGGATGCTCTAAATGTCATCAGTGGAATTTTCACACTGGCAGAATATTTGGCCCTACAGATCTAATAATGCGTCAACAGACACTTTTCAGCATTTTTTGGAGGCAAGAATTGGATCCCACCAGCTTTCTGCCTAATGGAAGTAGCTGACAGCCAAGAAACTCATCAGGAGTATTTGCAAATTAACTTTACTCATCCTCTCTGTGCATTCTTAGCGTACTGCCTTCTCCTCCAGCTACTAGAAGTCATGCTTTTCGTGGGGGACACAGAAACCAGGGGAACAAGGGAATGGCTAAGCCAGCCAGGATTCATTTAGGACATGACAGTGTGTTAAAAGCTCAGCCTTTATGACACACTTCTCACTAATGTTTTAGTGGTTATACAGGAAGGATAGGTTTGATACGTCAAAATGTTACACAGCTTGTCTGTGTTCCCACTCAAGTTCACTTAAAGTTGATGCCTTAGGATTTTAGCTTTTATATTTTTCATATCCTGTAATGCCTCAGTGTGTAACTCTAAGACTCCATACAGCCTGTTAGCTGCTGTTCTCCCATTCTGGTCAGACAAAACAAATCCTCTCTAGGCCAGAACTTCAAGGCCACCTCGCTGTCTCAGGCGCCAAAATACGTAAACAAATTGGCTTAAAGGGGCGAATGAACTTGGGGTAATGACTTCATTACCTGAAATTGTAACTGGAGGATTAACCCCGATATGCAAATGGGCCAAACTTATAAAAGTATGAAAAACTCGTGACCCATCGTCCATTTTGGATGTAGCCTCTGTGAGGGCTTTTGACTGCCCAAAGTGTACCTTGAAGGTCCTTCAATAAATACCCACTTTTACCCTCTTAATTTTGTCTAGCCTCTGTTTTTAGGTAGCCCCATCAAGGCATCACAGTGAACTTCTTAAAGGATAAATTACAGTATTTGCAATTTTCTTTCAGATTCTTACTATCCTATTCACATCTAAACTGCACTGGCTCTATTTAATAAATGTAATCAGATTTACAGCTTCTTCCACTCATTTTTGTAACAAATGCTATGGAATAAGCTTAGACTTCCAATTTTCTCACCACCTGTGTAAGAAATAGGAGGAGCAGAAGACAAAAAGAAGCAGGTACAGCTCATGGCCACTTGATGTGATCTGACTGAGGACTGCACAAGCTTCCAGACTGAGGCCGCTTCAGGAATAAAAAGATGCATCACTTCTTGATGTTATATTAGTAGTTATAATCCAACTACTTCTAATTACTTAAATAGAGTCTAAAAGAGTCATCATTTTCACACTGAATACAGTTATAGCACTTAGACCTGGCTTAATGATACAGCATCAAAGACAAGAGAGCAGTGTAAGTCAGTTAGCAGCAACAAATTTGTTGCATTTTTCAAGAAAAGCAGCAGTTCTGATTCCTGAATTCTGTCACTCCAGGACAAATAATTTATTTTCAGTCTGATTTCCTAGAGGAGGTATCAGGTAAGGGTGAAGGATTTAGCAAAGTACAATTGCCAAAGCAGTATTTATAACCAAACTTCATCAGTTAGTCTAAAGATGCAACGCTGGCTCCTGAATCAAAGAAAATGTAGATCAGTTTTGCATGAAAAGTGCATTCCCTGTGTGTCAGCTGATTCTCTTTTCAAGGGATTGTATTACTGCCCTTGCCCCAGACTCATAATATATGCATCTGTAATTTCTTCTAAAATATTATCTGAGTCTATCAAACTGACCATGTTATCAACAACACCGGTGCCTTGTCATGTTCCACAATTAACATCCTATTTTCTGACCCTCATTTCTGTGAAGGACTTCTACTCATCAGTTCTACATTCCAGCTCTGAAACTTCTTCCCCTCAAAGATACAGCACTTTGATAAAACAAGAATCCAGTTTTGATGAAGAGATGGTAATTAACAATGAGAATTCCGTGGTGGATAAAGACCTAGTTTAAAAAGAAGCAAAAATTCCGTGTTTGAAAAGAAAGTAAAGGCTTGGTGAGAGATTATAAAATCATTAATGAGAGAAGTAATTTCAGAAAAAAAAGTAAATTTATACTAATGAAATTTGATGATACACAAAGTTAGGCAGTATCATCAACACAAGGGCACTGAACTATCACACTGAAAGAGGGAAATGTCACAGAAGACTGCAGTAGAAGGGGAAATATTAAAATTGATGGGAAATAATACAGTCATGCATTTAGGGACAATCTTTTTTTTCTGTAAACAATGGGCTTATTCACCAAAGATGATAGCAGGGGAAAAAAAAAATGTATTCATCAATTCCAACCTTAATATGAAGGAGTAATGCAATATGGCTTGGAAAAAGGTAAACCTGATTCTAAATACATCAATTGAGTCATTTTCCGTAAAGAAAGAGAGGTGTTAACATCATTATAAGAGGTACAAGTAATTTCTCCTGGATAATACATCAGGCTGTTCAGCTGTATTTGAGAAAGGGATTCAAAATGAATCTCTGATGGAGAGAACAACCTTTATGACAATCACTAGGATGGACGAAAGGAAATTAACAGCTTGGATTTTTATTATACAAAAATTAAGGACAAAGGAGAAAATTAGGTATATCTCAGTAAATAAACCTCAGAAAAAAGGCAGGTTATTTAAACTGAAAGGCAGCAAAATGTCTTTATATTGACCCTATTACAATGTAATCAGAAACTGAAGAATTTCTAAAGCAGGAAGATGAGGTCCTACAACAAAATTAGTAAAAGAACAGGGAAGGGAAGAAACACAAGTTTCAAGAATGAGCTAAAGCAGCAGAAAAGAAGAACCTCTAGATTCATGTCCTATTTATCCCAAACCCCCACGTTGTGTGGAACCCTTCCTGAGAGCTGCCTGGTGTGGCTCTGCATCCACACAGCCTTGACGGGATCACACAGAGGCCCGGGGGTTATGGCAAGGATGGAGACTTCTCCGTTAGCAACTGCAGCACATTTGGGTGTGCAGGGAATAAAGGGGAGTCCGGCAGTGCATGAGGAGGACATCTCGGGAATACCACCTCATTCCAACACACTGCTAGGCTGGAGGGGCTCCTAGAAATTATCACTGTAGGTTCCTGAGTTGGTAGGAAGTAGTTCTAGAGCCCTTCGTATGGGAATCAAAAGCTGGATTCAGCAAAGTGACATTCCACAAGTCTTTGTCCTCAGATAAAGCATTTTTTCCCCCAGGTTACATCTGACAGTATCGTGCACTTGGATTAACCACACAGGATTTTAGGCTAACCTGCTTCCCTAGGTTTGCCTGACTAGCTTCATATCCATCCCAAACAGCATCTCTGGTTACACACTCTGCATTAGGGGAAAGCTCAGAGCTCTGACAGATGCTGTGCCAAACTGAGCTTTGATACATACAAGAAATGCTGACTGAGCTATTTTAAGGCATCTCTCCTAACATTTCAGAAGCAGAGTTCTTTGGCCATCACAAGATTTAATCCAATCTTGGGTAGATACGCAGACCTTTCTCTAGTCCCTAAGAGGTCCCCTTTGAACACAGATGAGGATTACTACCAGAAGGAGCAGAGCTAACTACAGAGCCCAGAAAACTTGTTACAGTCCTCCAGTGAGGCAGGACCTTTTGACACACGTATTATACATTTCCTTTTGCACACAGAATGCTTTAAGGTCACCATTATGGTCTCTACAGTGAATCCTCCACTACGAGAAGAGTCAGAATAGGTTTTTATGGCACTACTTCATTCATTTACCAAACTCCTTAATGGTAAAATGTGTCCCAGGTGCTTTCTTGACTGTGTTGTTCCAGAAGTTATGCTAGTATAAAATTTGGTTTTATTCTCAGGGATTTGAGATGATTAACGACAAGCCTTAGCCCTTAAATATTCCTGAGGCAATGTGGATGCCAAATATCCCACTCTGTAATGCTTTAATACTTCTCCAGAGAACTTCAGGATTATAACAGATACTTGAAAGCAGGGAAACTGATGACTTTCCTGAATTCACTGAGTTTTAAACTCTCTTGTTTACAGAAGGTGTTGCAGCATTCAGACAGATCATAGTAAGTGCTCAAGGCACTTAAAGTACCCCCATTTGAAAAAAAACCAATGGCAATCCAGGAGCCACGGGAATCATGGAGTTTATTCACTACCAGCAACATAGTCCCTATCACCTCTCATCTGTGCTGACCCTACACCTGCTGATAGGTATTGTCCATTAACTGTGGCTGTGGACTACTGGGCTGGTTGAGGAAAAATAAGTTTAGTACATTTGTCAAAACCCACAGTTTAAATGGTTGGGAATTTCCACCTTACCCATCTGAACATACACATGTCCCAGTGCACTCAGCCAGGCCCTTCAGGAGCTTCTCACTTTTGGGCTGGCTGTGTGCAGGGGTCTCAAAGCAAACCACATTCCTTCCACAGCCAACTGAATCAGAGGCTGCGCTCCAGGAACGTTTCGACTGCTTGGGAGTGCTCTCTCCACAAGATCAGACAAGGTCTGCCACAAAATACAGGCAGTGCAGACTCCTGGTGCTCCTCAGCAGCTGCTTCACCCCACGCAGTGGCTGCACTGGCTAATCCAGGTGTGCCCCATGGTGCCTCCGAAGCTCCTCCAACAAAAGCAAAACTGGCCTGAAACTTTGCCCATCAGCTCTGGCAGGTCTTGGAACAGCGGAAGCTGAGGGAAGTCAATAATTAACCGTATCTCTTGTTGCCTAATGAAAAATAAAAGTAATAGTAATTTAATCTGGTACCACATCAGAAGCTCCTGTAAAGCAGGGGAGACCCTAGAACAAGATTAAAGAGTAGAAAGAAAGAGGTCATTTTGTCTCAGAGGCACCATCCTGAAACTCAGAGCCACTGTCCCCACAAAACAGCTCTAAACTTCCACAGTACCCTGTGCACAATAGCCCATATTATATAAGCAACATTCCTATTTTCAATTCTTTAACCTGTTCCACAACAGCTGTGATGACTACAAAGTATGAGAGGCTACAAAATCAGGCCACATTAATCTTCCAGTAAAACTTGACATTTGAATCAACCACATCAAATGATCTGAGTCATAACATCAACAAAGGTGCATAAATAACACCTAATTACAATTTCCAAAATTTTCATTTGACAGAGTAAGGAATGCTTTGTCCTTCACGTCGCATCGATTCCAGGCTTTTTTTATACCAAAAATTAAATATACATCAATATGCAGATGCACAGACTATCTGCCACTATCACAGAAATTTCAGAAAAGAATTATTTTACTGGTCATTTTCTTTGTAAAACATTGCTTCTGCAGTAAAAGAAAACTTTTCATACGTTCTTGAGAAAAAAATCCCACTGCAATATTTCTTGTCAAAATAGTTTCAGGCTGGTGTCAGTGGAAGCCATTGGTGGTACTGTTGCAGAAGGCAATGAAAATCCAGAGGGAGTGCTGTCCTCTGGCCAAATGATGTCACTGCCAGTCGGAGGAGATGACTTCAGAGCAGTCACTGCCATCAGAGTCTTTGGGGATGGCACCGTGACGACAGCACCACACTGCAGTCATAGTGAAGTCATAATACTCTGAAAATTTAATTGGATTGCTTGGCATCTCAGTAAATTACTCACACAGGCCCAGCTGGAAATTAATCAAGCATTGACTCAGCAGCACTTACTCACCAGTGCCATAAAATGATAAATAGCGACTTTCAAAGAAGATGAGGTGCGAGAAGAAGGGAAAGGTAATGAGCAAATTACTTTGTACACAACTGCTGGGAGAGACCTCCCTAACGAACAGATTCTGCATTCATCACAATTACAAACAGGCACAACCCAAAAATATGTTTATTTTGGTGGCATTTGAATTCTGAGCTCATATGCAGATCCCAGGCACTACAATACAAATAATGTCTCTCAGAACTCTGAAAAATAAGATATAAGTATCTGGATGCAAATTTTTTAAATCAAGTCTATTTCTACTAATATTAAATAAACTTTGAATTTCCTGAAACCACAATATCCAGGTACCCGTCTAATGGAGGGCAGGGGAGGAAAGAAAGAGAGAAAGAAAAAAAGAGGAGATAATCAGGTAGCCATGTTTATCTTCTAAAATACTATTAACTAACACAAAGCCCTTCAAGTCAGGATTTACCTTGTTCTTATTTACGCAAGGCACAGATTTTGTTTTCCAACCCTTCTGGTGATAGTAATATGAAGTAAAATTTTATGTATTTGTGAAATTAAGAAAAACACTACACCACCAAGATGTTTTGCAAGTGCCAAACAGGATTTCATAAACAGAGACAGTGGGCAGAGGAGAAATTTCCTCTGGATCTCTGTCTGAGGCTATTACAGAAGATCCGAGAGCAGGTACAGACAACCCTTCTGCTTTGCCATTTCACCTTTCTCAGTATGCTGCATGTCCTTGTTTGAGATTAATTGCCAACAGCAATAGCCTAGATAGACAGGATTTTGGTGTGATGTATTATCCAGGGATGTGTGATAACTCATATTGCTGGAACCTCTCAAACTCACTTTCTCCCCAGAAGGCATATCCTGTTTCACTCCTAAAAGCTCATTTGGTAATTATTTGAAGATGTTTTTTCTAGATTTTGTAATTACTTTATTTTGTATTAGGCTTCAAAGGCTTGGTTCCTGCCTCCTTTAAAACACAGAAACGCAAAATACTTAACACTCGGTGCTTTTATGTGCACATACTCAGAACATAAATTCACCATGAGTTTGCAGCTCTAGTTTTATAAAAATGTATGACATGAATGATGGCTTTATTACAGCAGAGGAAAACCAAACATTTTCAGGCACGAAAATGATGCTCCTGGAATCATAAGGACTATTCTTACAGCACCAGGGCAGCTATGCTGTGTAAATCCACGTGCTGTCACGGCAAGCTGGGTTTGGCTCTAACTTCTCCCCGTGCAGCTGCTCCTGCCTCCCGTGCCTCTGTGTGCAGGTACAGAGCAGAGGCCAGGCCGCAGAGCCCGTAACGCTGCACGGGGTCCGGACAGGTTCCTGGCGGGTAAGGTAATTTACAGCAGAGCAGAAGGAGGGCCCAGCCTCTCCTGAGCAACCAGCTCCCTGAAAACACGAGCAGCGGAAGGCAAGGCCAAGCTCCCTCCCACAGCAGCACAGCACCAAGCCCTGCCAGGAGCGGCAGCCATGGCCACACACACCCTGCACAACCAAAGCCTCTCAAAAACCAGAACTATTGCCAAACTATGGGACTCAAATCAACTCTCTCAATTTTGCTGCAATAAAAATTGCAGTAAATTTAAGATCCGCTGGGCCCGTCACTCTCATATTCAGATGGTCCCTGTCTCATGACTTCTTTTACATACGTTGATCAGATTTTACCTCAAAATTTATTGAACAGTTGCTGTGTTAGATGGGACATACAATAAAAAAGTTAAGCTAAATACTAAACTTCATAATAAAAGCAAGTATTTTCTATGGTGTGTTTAAACTAATGACTTGGAAAAGCCCCATCCTCCCCCTCACGTAAACCTTCCTTTTAATACTGAAACAAAATTTTAAAAATGCCATGCAGAAGGTAAACTTACGGAAGTCCATAGGACTTCCAAATGAAATTTGTGACTATAGTTTTGACTATCTCTTCCCCCTTTTTTCCTTTTTCTCCAGTCATTTCAATCCTACCTCAGTATCTGAAAAAAGTGATTTTTCAAATACCTACTACACATTCTCCAAGTAATACACATTAAACAACTGGAAAAAATGTGGCACAATTTAAAAAAGCACAAACCTTTCTGTTATGCCTAAATGATACATATTTCAGAATATGGAAAATATTAAAAAAAGACAATGATAAATCCCTTAACTCAAGGCTACTCTTATTAGGTTAGCTTTTCTCTGAATAAATGGAGTCTTAATGAAAACTGTCACTAGAAAATGGAATGCAATCATTAGATAAACTACTGAATTACAAATTCCACCCACATGTGAATGGGTACATAAAGTTTCACAATATTATAAGCATATTTCTGCACCAGGATTACTAAGGACCAAAGCTAAATGATTTTTCCTTCCAAACAGTTTATTCACCACAAAAAAAATAGTGAAAATTTCCTAAAATTATTTGACAAATAAAATTTAAATCCACCTTTTTTTTGGCCAACACACTAAAAAATTGGGGGGGGGCTATCAACAACACTAATGTAACTGAAACCTTTTTTTCTTTATTTAGGTTTTTCAGCTCTTCCCATAGTTAGCTAGAATTGCTGAGAAAAGCTTAAGGGGAGATTTCAGTAAACACAGTAAAAAAATGTACTGACACATAGAAATTTAATACATTTACAACTTATTCATACATCAGGTGTTCTACTTAACACCACTGAAAAACTGCATTCCTACAAGTGGCCAAAAATGTCAAGACCCATACTGAGTAAGTAGCAGGAGCCTTGATGTTGATTATGCCATCACATCTGCTTATTTCTTTGCAAAATTCCATTGCAAATTCTGATTTGAGTAGTTTTACTCCATGACATAATGACCAGCCTTCTGTGGGCCTCAGACTGAAGAAGAGAACAAATGTTAACTATTCAAAATTGCAAATTTATCTTTTTTTAGTAAATGCATGAGACTTCAATCTTCTTGTCCTGAATGACTTTAGGTTTATCTTATTTCTACTTTAGCTCAAATACAAAACATCTGCTTATGAGGATATTGGTGTGACTTCTATTCACATTTAATTTACTGTAGTGCTGTGACTCTATCGTAAACACAGCCATGCATGAGATTAAATGCAGTTTATGAAATAAGAACGTCACTTGTTTAATTTGTTTCGAGTAATTCAGCCCTAGTGCATTTAACAACATAATGAAGTTAACACCAGTGCTGTTCTCGACTGCATTGTGTCAAGAAGTGCTGCACTTAAACCTGCATCAAGGTCACCTTCCCCCATAACTCTCATAATCCCAAATCACCACACAATAAAAAACCTGCTGTCAGTGACTGAACAGATTGGTATTATTTTTAACAGCCTAATAGAATTAAGAGCTGTGCCACCTCGAAGAGAGGCCAGATTTTAAGGTACTAGGCACGTAGGAATACTGGACACGCACTTAAAAATGAGTTACGGCACTTCCTGCATTCCATAAAGGCCAGCTTCCTCCGAGGCTCTTACAGGCCTTTGGAACTGCACAAAACCTTGCTGGGAAAGGAGGAGAAATTGCTCATTACACTAAAACTAACTGCCCTAAATATAATTTCCTTATATTTATTTTAACTACTGTCAAAGGGTATTTCCGAGGTGCTGCAATGCTCCGAATACGGAAGCCAAGCTCGACATGTATAAAACAGGGCAGGTTCTAACACTGCAATTAGTTCCCCACTGCTAGATTAGCAGGCCTGCAGAGACCTCTCTCAGGCAGTTAAGCTGCAAAATGACTGTGTCTAGCAGAACAAAATTCATTAAATAAGACATTTTATAATTTCCTTGTTTGCACTTCCAGTATATATGGCATAAATGGAAATACATCCATGGAAAACATTTGTACTTATTTCCCCTAAACTGGTTTCTATTAGATTTTAAAAGACTGTGAAATTATCAGAATCACAGAACAGGATTTGTTGCGTTAAAGGTCACAGTCCCTAAGATTTTGTCTGTCCTCATCAATCTTCATCCAACCCTGTCCCACTTTGGGGCCTAAATTATTCTTTCAAGCCTTGATTCCTTGAATTAAGGCTTCCAGAAACGATATATGCCAAGAACGGTACCAGGGCATTTGACTCTACCCAGATTGTTCAGACTAGCTAATTAAAAAGCATCTATTCCTGCCAGCTGCAATGTGTACCTCCCCAAGAACTCACAGTCTGTGCACCCTTGGGTACTCAGATCTCAGCCCACGAACACTATGGTGCTCCTGAGCTCTTCCTGCTGCAGAGCCCTGCTGGCAGGATCATCCAGAGGTTCCACAAATAATAGCCCTCCATTTCACAGAAATAAAATAATAAATCATAATATGAAATAGGTAGACTTTCACAGATCACACTACATTTCACTATTTCATTCCCCAAGTTGGTCACAAAGGTAAATGCAAAGCCATTAAGTAATATTTTTACTGACTTAGCATTTCTGTAGCTTACTCTGCAGGACAGCAGCCTCCATGAAGTGCTAACTTGAATAGATCATAAAGAGCATAATCTTTTTGCTGTACAAGTTCATTTTTTTCACTGTATGATTAGTATAGAAAGGCCGGAAGAGAAATCCTTTGATCCAGGAGGATAATACTTTAGAGAAGACCAAATGATATCTTTCTAAATTCTATCACTGGGCAAGAAAGATTGACTTAATCAATCTGGATTTCTGGAACTACTCCATTTCTGCTTTTCTTTTGATCAAGCTGTATGTGTAAAGATGCAGTAACTCCGGGCAGGCCAAATTTATGCACCAGCTTCTTTGAACTTCAAACGAGCTTGCTGGACCCTTTAAATTCAATTTTATCTGCAACTCAATTACGGACAAGTTGTTCTCTCTCCTCTGCCTAAGAAAGTGTATTTCCATTTGCAGCATCTCATAATTTCACATAACCTCCTGTGGAATCCTATTTCCCTTGTCAAGTATGATCAGCTTCCCTAGGAAAGTTATAGACCGGAGTTAGCAAAGTATTTATTCACAAAGCTTCTGGTAGTCTTTGCCCCAGTAAAGATGATTTCAACATTTAAAATAATTCCATTCTTGTCACATATAAAAAACTACCAACTTATCTCCCAAGTTCTGTACAACAATCAGTTTAGTTCTCCTTGAGATCTTGTAGGAAAATCACCTGCTTCAGAAATAAAATGCCTTGTTATCACTACTTACATGCCAGAGGTATGTGGGCAGCCAGTCGTGGGGGGAAGCTCCTTGAGACAAAACTGGAGTCTCATTCGGCTCTGTCTGAGGGCAGGTGTGGAACCTGCCCTGAATCCCTGAGTGGCCACAGCAGGGCTGACACCAGACCCATGGATATGGTCCAGCTGAGCACAGTGGGGAGCTGCTGCTGTAAGGTGATACAGTGGCAAATAAAATACCTACAGGGCTGTCTTTTGGCACATCTGTAATCCTACTACAGACACCAGTTTGTTTCTGTTGTAGGCCAAGATGGTAAAAACCCCTCCTTTACTGCAGGACACAACTCTGTTGTCAAGTGACCTGCTGCACCCTCAGCCTCAGGACACAGCTGTCTGTTCCTAATCCCTCTGGCATATCTAGAAGGGGCCCCCTCGACAGAAAATCCTCACCCGCCCTACACAAACTGCTCCAACTTTTTGCTACTGGGAGTATTAAACCAAATGAAGCTGCTGCTGCTTGCCCTACCAATCCGAGCCCAGGAAAGCAAGCCCCTTCCCCCAAAGCAGCTTTTAAGCCCCCAGTGTGGTAACCCCCAGGACTGCTGTCAGATTACTGTAGTTTCAATTAACAGTGTTGCTGATAAGAGAAATAGAGATGGAAACTTCCAACACCTTGTGCTTGGAGAGGCAATTCAAGGTAACTGTGCTGCACACAGGCTGTACCTCCACACTGATCCTCTTGCACACCATACTCTGCCATTTAGTCCCACTGATGAGGCCAAAACCGTGAATCTGCTTTATTTCATTAGCTGGATTACAAAATACCAATAAATCTTTTCCAATAAAACTTCACTGTCTTTGCCAATAGCTTGGCTCTCTAAAAGCCTGGGCAAAAGTGTTACAGAGAGATGAAGATAAATCTTGAGGCCAATTAACAGCTCCTGAATTTCAAGCTGAATTTTCGCAATTGTACGGACCTGAGCTTTCAGGAGAAAGTACATAGAATAGACAGCAATTACAGACACTCCCCACTGCTTTATATGCAATTACAGCTATCCCTCTAGCAATTGAATAATTTTCTTTACAAATAAATCTGACAGTGAGAACTTTTTAATCCTTTCTGAATTTGTCCTTAAGCAAGTAGCCTGTGCCAGCTCTACAGTGGTTCCACACTCATTCTGCCCCAGTACTGCAGCACATTGAGTCCATTGCCACGTGCGGATGAAAACAAAGCCTGGCCGAGAACACTGTGCAGGAACTGAGGTTTCTGAAAAATGCACCAGCCAGGAGATGCCCAGCTTCCAAGGAACAACTCAGTCCCCTAGAAGAAACACATTAATTTTGCGAATTACCCAAAAGTTATTTTGACAATTGTGGTGAATTTCTTAAGCCCCAATAAAATGTATCAACAGATTAACCCCCTGACTTCCTCTTACATCTGCTGTGCTATTGGCATAAACCCAGTTAGATCAGTTCTGATTTATGATACCGAAAGTAGGAGAATAATTAAATCCATTAACCCCCTCTCCCAGAAATAAACTGTGATATATAGCATTCTAAGTGGCTTGATGAGAAGGAAAATATTCCATCTGGCCCAAATCTTTTGTAATTCAAACATGAAAGCCCCTGTGCTGTCCATCCTACATGGCTGCCTCTCCCAATTACTGCTACCACTTTCATCCTCTTTCTTCAGGATAGGGGAAGAGAGAAACTCTATTAAAACTTCTACAGAGAACACACAGAAATGGCAGACATCTATTCTGAGCAAAATATTACCTCATCCAAAGTAGTTCAAGATAAAAGAGAAATAATCTCTCCTGCTAGGAGTGCCTCTCTCAAGAGGCAATATTCTCCCATTGCTCCAGTGAGCCACCAACAACCAACACACAGAAATATTCCTCAGGGCCACGCACAAGGCTGCCGGGGTCAGGTGCAAATGCAGAATTTCCAGTGTTACAAGCTTGCTCTGGGTGCCACCTTTCAGTCACTCAGCCTCTGAAGACATTCCCAGGCTCCAGACTAGCCAGGGTTTCCTTCTGACAGAGCTGTGCCACACACCGTAAGCTACATGCTGGCAACAGAGGAGTCAGTCCTCAGTTTTCAAGCTCATCTTTTCCCGTAAGTGCCACTGAGGTGGAACTCTGATTTTTCACAGTTTAACTTAAGGAGGAACATCACAGGTGTGATTAAAACACACACTAACAGACAGACTTTGCCAAGAATCCTGAATACACAGTTTCACAGTCGGCTGCAAAAACCTTGGGGAGCAGGGTTGTTATCTCTCCAGAACAGCATTATCATTCCTTTACTTGCCCCCCATTTGCTGAAGAGAGTTTCTTAGGCTTTCCTGAATCAGATTATTCCAGGTGATTTTACCACCAGTGAAACCTCTCCATTTCTGAAAGTGAAAACTCAGTTGCTCTTTGTCATCCCTGCATTTGGAGAGACAACCAGCACGACTTTAGCACTTTGAGTCAGACAGTTATGTCTCCATTTGGAGTGCAAGCACAACAGAGAGGTGAGAAGAAAACAGAGCTGAAGAAAAACTGAACAGATGGGACTTTGGCAAGAATGTCTCTGATCCCACACAAAACACAGCTATCTCCAAATTCTCTTTTAACCTACTTGTTGCTCTACTTCTCTAACAAGGACTATCCTCACTCAAAAGCATATTTCTTTGATCTACACCTTCTACTTCTGGGAACAATCAGTATCTCTTACTTAGCTAGGAACTTTTCAAGACTAAAAAGTGGCTTCTTCTTTTTTGGGGGGTAGGGGGATGGAGGGCATGGAATGCCAATGCTAAATTCCAACAAAAAGCCTTCTATCTAGAAGCTTACTGAGAACACATTTACTCCCAACCAGACTTGAGAAACACACAAGGGAAGTAGTTTGGTTCCAATTCAAAGCATCTTTGAAAATTGGTATTTTGGAGTGGGGCTGAGAGGAGTTGGGGAGATCACCTTTTCCATCTCTTGTCCCAGCAGGAATGGCCACAATGCATTCTTGACAGAAGTCTGGCTAATCTATTTCTGGCTTGCTTCCTGTGAAGTACACTTCTCTATTTCCTCTGGCAGCTATTACAGTACTTAATTATCCCTAATAGGAGAAGTTTAATCCAATTTAATCCTATTTAAGACCTGCTTCTTGTTTTACCCACCACTATGATGGAGAACAGATCTTCCCTTCTTTGCAGCAGAGTTGTATATATCTGAAGGGGTTCATCACATGTTACTTCATCTTCTCTTGACTGAAGACTCCATATCATTTCCCTAAGTCATCATCTCTAGATTCTGATTTCTCCCAATGCTGTCCTTCAGGCTTTAATGACACAGCTCAATAGTGGACATTATTCCTCTCCAGCCAAGGCCTCACCAGTGCTTGCCAGAGTAAAACAATTCCAGGACACGCCCTGGCACTGAAGTACCTACCTCATGTGCCATCTCTTTCTTGCATCAGCATGCTGATGGTGCCCCTCACAGACTTTGGGCTGAATTGCCTCTCACCCAGTTGCTTCTCCCGCCATGGGGGCACAGCTGACCAGTCCCACGTGAGGGCAGAACCAGGCACCCCATCTTTGCAAACCACCTCTCCCATCTGCCAATCTAAAGTCTAGTTCTGTCCTACAACATGCCCACAGTCTCCTCCTGCAATTTTAATCCTCAGCTCCACTAAGGTGCTGCCTTATGACCAACACATCTAGGAGAGGTTTCTGCACGCCTTCATTTGCTGTTCTCCCAGCCTGAGAGTGAAACCACACAGCTCAGTTGTTACAAAGCTTCCCCCATGCCCTCACCCACATTTCAGCACATAGTAAGTTCACAATCCAGTTCACATTCCCTACCATGCTCTCTTTCACTCCAGGTTATCTTGTAACACCAATAGTCAAACTAGCACACATGAACAGGTTGATGTACAGCACCCATTTTTTCACTGTTTTTTTGGATTCAGGTCTGCGCAGTGTGTAAATAACTAGAAAGACAGCCAATGCTACAAACACATCAAATCCTTGCTTTCTAAATACACTATAAAATACATAAAACAGACATTCAGATTTCTTCCATAGTGTTTGTAGCTTCTGTGGCTCCCAGGCAGAAAACTGTGATGCTGACCCTGTGTACCACAAGCAGCCTGAAACACCAGGATATTCTGGTGTTATGGCACATGCCCTGGGCAGAGTTCCCAAGTCAGGTATGTCCCACATCTCTGCTGAACACCTCGTGGACCTGCGGAGCAGGGCCCCTGCACAGCCTCTGCTCTGCTGTTCACATGTGCAGCTCAGGAGCACAGAGGCACCCGGCAGGAAATGTTCATGCAGGCACCTTTCAAATCATCTCTCTCCCATTTTAATATACTTAAGTTTGAGAATTCACACAAGAACATGCTGAAATCAAATAGAAAAGAAAAGCCACTGTGATTATAATAAAAGCTAATTTACTTACCATGCATTTGTCTACAGCTGCTGTGAAAATTGCTTTAACCAGTCATAGCTGTGGGCTGAGAATGAAATATACTCTTTTGAAAGCTTATCAGAAAAAATAGGCATTAACGAAACACTTTGATTTTTAAAGTAAATAAGAAAATTGGAAATTAAAGTTCCCAAACCAACTAAAAGTCTGTCATATTGTATGTGTGTATTGAAGTGAAAAATTAAAATACACATATGCACAATGGAGACACTTGAAGAACTGCCATGAAAGAGTGTAACAGCACAGTACTTCTTCAAGGGCACGATTAAAGAGATTTCTGGTTTGCTCCCCACCCGGAAACACAGCACACCGCAAGAGAACTGAGACACAGGTCCAGAAACTCAGAGGATTTCCCTGAATATCAGAAAAAGCGTTAAGGACCTTTCACCTGGACGGTTTGAAACCTCCATTAATACTGCTATACTAGCCAAAGGGCCTTTTCCAGCGGAAAAGTTCTTCAAAACTGGACCAATTCCTAGATCAGTTAATGTCTGATTCAGCTTAAAGTGCTGATCTTGATGAAAGGTGGCATCAATTATGACAGGAGCAGATGTTTTTGTAACACTTTTACAGAACAAACAGACATCATCACCACCAGTAACAACGACTTCACAGGCAGGCTATTATACCCACCAAACTACAGAGTTACTCCCTTTGAAGAGGTGTAACTTGCAATGCAGAGTCAAACGCAGCTGTGCAGGGGGGCACACGGGATGTTGGAAATGACGGCCAGTGTACAACCTGACTGCGGCTTTTAAAAATTCCCTGACAATAACCAGATGCCCAGTGCCACGTATCAAACTGACATTTTGTACTTGATATCATGTATTAAGCCCCAATGTCACAATTAACTGGGACATCTCTGAAAAGACACCAAATTACATACTTTTCCAATACTCTGAAATCTTGATTTAGTAAATCCTTTCACCCTGATTTATAATAAGTGAGTGATGATCCAAAGCCTGGATTTGCGGGATTATCCAAGGAGTAACAGTATCTTTGTCAATGAGAGTGAATATATCTGTCAGTCTCTCACTGTTAATTCAGGAGTCAGTTGAAAATATTATTCGATCAACGTATCCATAATGCTTTAAAGGCCAATAACAGATCAGATACGATACTGAGATGAGACATCAACCTTCAGTTCTTACCATGTATTTTAACAGAGATAGACTAATGTATCACATTTAAGTAGGTGCCACAAAAATGGGAAATATCTATTAAACTGGTAAGATACTAGCAATTTAAAGAAAAACGGAATATTTTACAGTGACCAGTTTAAAGATCCCCATCCCATACTTTCAGCAAGATAATTTGGCAATAGGCAGCCAGTAACATTAGGAATAAATATGTATATAGTTCTCTAGTCTAAGCAGCCTTTTTGATCCAAAGTCTACTTGTGTATACTACAGACAACACAAACAACTGTTTAAGCTTCAGCCAAAAAAACAAAAAAGTGTAGTAGGAAAACTCTTATGCTAAAATCATTCTGCAAAAACATTTTCAGTTTAAAAAAAAGAATACAATGTAAATCAAATGGAATTTCTGTTATTCAGTCCAGATTTATCTGTCAACAAGCGGCCAGTTCCTTAATTGAGACTACAAAGGCTGAACTCTACTGGAGGACCCAATTCCTCTTTGGGTGGCAATCAACATTAGATTTGCTGTGAACAAAGCACTTTGGGATCCCTTTTCAGACATCTGGTAAAAAGCCCTATTAACTGGTACATGAGAAAAGTACTTTGCCCACAAAAACAGAGATGGTATTTTATAATATAAATGTATCAGACTTCTTTTATATTTGTCACATCTACATAAATAGCATGGTAATCGTAGTACAGCATTTTTTGTAAGTGGGTCATCATAAATACTTGGAATTATATTACATTTCTCAAACCTGAAAACTCGGATTGCAGCTGGTAGCCACCTCTGCCAGTTGTGCCTCTTGGCACAACTATCTACGTTAGACTTGTAGCAAATACTTCTGCAAACATGGAAGAGCCAGAACTAGGGATTTCAACACAACCTACAGACCAACTGCTTTCCAGAGCCTCTAATGCCGTGTAGTTACGATATCTTCATGGTTAACAGGGCTGTCACATGGGCACTAGAGCACTGTCTGCTTAGGTGATGGAGGAGTCCACTTGTTCGACTGGAAACTAATACTGACTCTATCACCCAGGAACTTAACAACGGCTCATAGGTTAAAAACTTCCTAAAAACTGGGTTGGCTGGTTTGACAAGTACTTGCCAAGAGGAAGTATCCTAGAGGTTTTGAATACATCCTAAATTAGTGAGGGAAAAAATGGGCTTTAGGTGCACACTGGACCTCTCGCCCCTGCAGATGACCATTTCCCTTCCCTGGCAGTCACAGCCAGTCTTTGAGGAGTCAGGACATGAGGTAAGGGGGAGAGCACAAAGAGCCACTAGCTTTGTGCCCCAGTGTCAGCGCCTCGTCACTTGCTGTTTCAGTAACGTGCAAGCCAAGCAATCCTTCATGCCCTGGCTTTGAAGTCCCTGAGTGACAGTATTTTGCAATAGAAAGGTGGAACCACATGCTTGAGTTGGTGTTTTTCCCCCTGAAAAAAGAAGAGATTTCCATGAACAAAAGAAATGTAGCAAAAAAATAAATACCTTTTCCTGAAACAGGAAAAGCAGCTCCCATCCAGACTTACGGCACCTTAATATCACAATACATAAAAGAAAAGTTTGGGTGATTTGGATGAAACAGGGTTAACGCTGGAGATGTGCTTTATTTTACTGTTGCACCTTGTGTCCAAAGCAGTGGTGCAATGCTGAGCAAGGGAAAAGATGGCTGGCAGGAGCACTATGAGTCGTTTAATTAAAAGAAGCTACGTCCTGGCCAGGGCTTTATGTTAAACAATTTGCTGTTTAAGCAACCACCTGTTCCATCAAGTTAGAGTTGGCTCTGAGTGAGGAAAAACATTTAGAGATGAAGCTTAAAAGTATTCATAATCCTCCAACACTGAAAAAAGTAAAAAAAAATAAAAAGGACATACTGTTCTATCCATCAAAGCAGAAGATTCCACAAAATCAGTATAAAACACATTTGTTGGATGTATTTTAAATGCTAGAAAATCCACTGAGCAGGCATATTCCTGATTACAGAATAAAATGACTGCCAATCCTCATGTTACCATGCCCATGTAATGGAGCTCTCAGGAGTAAGTGCTGAGCTGAGGCACAGAGGGACGCTCAGACAGTCACCAACAAGCACAGCTACGTCAGCATCAGGGCTGTGGTGCGCCAGGTGAAGGAGACAAGGAAATGAAAAAGCAGCTGTCTGAACAGCTCCCCTGATGCTGCACAGAACTCCGAGGGTTACAATCGCAGCACAACAGGGAGTTTTAAAAGGACCCCTGGCCCAGGAGAGCAACACTGGACAGATATGTCAATAAATTATACTACAGCAAAGATTCCCACAACTCTGACACCGAGCACTGAGGCTCCCAAACACTCCTGCTCTCACTGCATTTGTTTTTTCCAATTGGACACCTACACAAGCTTAGCTTTTTAAAACCTTCTTACAGCACGTGCACTTGTGTTGCTTTTCAGTGGAGGTCCTGTCCCAGCAATATCACCATGCTTCTCATCTTCTGGCTGAGCTGCAATTTCCTTACCTTCCTTAATTTATCCAAACAGGCTGCAGGAGCTAAAGATGCCCTTGCCCTCGCCCTGAGGTCTCTTTACAGGCTTTACTCCTGGGCTGTGGGCATCAGTAACATCCCTCAGAGCTGGGGGCAGCACAGCAATGTCACTGCAGGAGGCACAGCAAACACAGCACAAATAACAAGCTGGGTGCTCAGGTGCACTAAAAATCCAAGTCTAGGGACTCTGACTGCTGCAGGGAAGCCAAGAGGTGACACAGTATAGCAGCACATGTTGCTCAAACATCTCCAGGAGTGGAAAGGAACAGAAAGGACAGGTAGATTATGGATTGAGCGTAGAATGCTTTTAGGATTTTTTTGTCTGTCCTCATTTTCTTTTAGTCAAACAACATACGTGAAAACACCACATACTAATTGAATAAAAAACAGAAAATAAAGCATCTCAGAAACTGAAAATCCATTAGGCTGTTTGTATTGCTCTTAAGAATAAAAGATAATTTGTTAATGAAGAAGAGATGAACATATCAACAATTCAATGCAAATCATCAGCCCAAGCAATTGCATTAACTTCTCTGAATGGCAAACAACTTTTACTCTCCTCATTTTTGCTCGTTAAAACTTTTCTTTTTAAACAAAAAAAGACAAAGTGTGTTATTTATTCAAAGCACATTATTACTTTTCATAAAATGAATTTATTAGAGTGTTTTGAAAGCTCTACTGCAATTTTTACATTTATTCCAGAAAGTGAATAATGGCATGTACTGAAAAAGTTGGCTATCTAGGATGGCAAGTGGTTTATCTTACAGATACAACCCATGCTTAAAATCAATTATTCTTCCTTTCCTTGCTGCACTCAAGTTGCCACCTTATCTCTGGAGTAGTTTATAAGATAATTCTTTCCATCCCTTTTCTCAGTACCATCTTGCAAAACACCAGTTATTATTTCTATAGAAGCCAACTTCAAACTACCCCTGTTAGGAGATTTGAAAGACAATGCACATAAGTCTGCACTGTAGAAACAGAGAAAGTAAATCCAGCCCTGCCTGAGCATAGGCAATGGGCTGGCAGTGCCAGCCGGGCACACAGACCTTGTGTGACCACTGGGACCTGAGGCAGCAGCTCCGCTCCCCAGGGTGCAGTGCAGGAACTCCCTCAGAGCACTTCCATTGCTCTGCAGGCCAAGAGCTTGACTTCCTTGCACAGAGCACCTTTGCACAGTGTTCTCAGATATCCAGGGTCCAACCTGTGCATTTCACTGCATTGCCAGGGTCCCATCTGCAGATGGGACCTGTCTTTGACACCCTAGGGAATGGTAAAAACACTGACAGAGAAAATGCAAGGTATTAGCTTAACTGGCAGGAAAACTACAAAGAACTACTTTGTGCTGACAGCGAAGCAAGAGCATTTTCTGGGGCAATCACTGCAGCATTAATCAATCTACACACCAATTTGCTTTAAAGTAACTTCCTTCTCAAGCCAGCCTTCGCTTACTACAGAAATCCATAGAAGTGAAATAATTGCTTCAACAATCAGTAATTTGGCTGTATCTTTCCTAAATCATGATACTCAAATAATTATCACCTTTCTCTTCAACACAGTGCCAAATTCCACGTTTCCACCAAGTCCTCAAATAATCCTAGGAAAAAGCAATCTTTTCTGGGCAGCACTTGGCCTTCTCCAGACCCATTTCCTATCAATGCCAGATGCAGAGTGCAGATACAGCCAAAAACTTCGTGGAAGGCAAATTCCAAGTGACACCCAGCCTGTGTGGCTGGGACACAAAGCCCGTGAGGAGGCACAGTCTTCTAATGAACTCCTGGGTGACCAAAGGCAGCTGCCCGACTCAGGAGCAGTGCCACAGAATCCGTGCATATTGGGGAGAACTGAACAGTCCTGAAATCTTCATAAGGTTCCCTTTTATAAACTCTTGTGCTTGTTAAGTCAAATAGGAGTTACAAAATGTGCTGCTAATGTTCATGAGGTTGAAGAATTTTTTTCTGTACAACTATAAAATCCATTGCTAGAAAACAAACGTGACCCATTCCAGTTGACTTCACCAGCTTTGGGGTAAAAAGTCTTTCATAGGGAATTTTCCAGTATGGATTTGAGACTGGCAGACTTCTGTACCAGCCACCTGCATCTTTGGGTAGCTCAGTTGAATGGTTCTCTGTTCATCTATTTTTAATGTGCAAAGCACATTACCAAAAGGAACAAAATGATAAAGAGCAAACTATTGTTTAAAAAGGCAGAAAACATCTCTGTCACATAAAATTTTATAAAATATTTTTTGTTCTAAAATCACCCTAAAGAACTTCTGCTCAAATCTTTAAAAATTAGGTTTGTAAATTAGATGTGACCTCTGTTTGCCATCTGACTGTGAAATTTGGTCAGATTTTCAGCCCACCTGGTGTGCATATTAAACCATGCAAAACCAGATTTTGAAGAAGCAGTACTAGAAATTAATTATGCTTTAGTCATTCCCATGCAAATTCTTGTAATCAAAGTTTTACACAAAGCTTTTCAAAGAAAATGGCTTCAGAGAGGGGTTTGTAAGAGGTAAAGTTAGCTAAGACAATTCTCTGTGGAATCACACAATGGTCTCTCCGAAGACCTTGGCTCATCCAGCAGCTGTGCTGGCTCTTCCGCACGTCTGTTCAGCACACGGAAGCAGTGCTGTAGGCAAACCCCTGCCTGCCATTCCTACATGGTTCCAATGTGTAAACAGCACCTGGAACCTGCAGCACTTTCCCAGGGAACAGCCCACATGCATGCCAGCGTGCTCTCTGATTGGAAAGCAGGTTTTCAGAAGGGATCTTGTATCGCTCAGGACTGTAGGACCACAAGAGCACTCCATGGTGACCCACCAGATAGAGAAATCCAGCTCTTCCCTCACCGACAAAAGCCCACTGGAGCTGTGAATCCAAGTCCAGCCATATCTGAGTAAGCTGTCACTGTTCCTTTGCCAGCAATCCTGTGCAGAGAGCAGTACTCCACACCAGCAACATGTTCTGACCTTTTGGTGCTTTATGGCTACCAAACATTAAAACAGGAATTTATGACAGCACAGTCACACTACTCAGAACAGCTTTTGCCTTGAAACTCCTAACACTGTACAGCTGCCATCAGAGCCCTACATATGGCACAAGTCAAAGTCTGCACCTGTTTTTTTATTGCTATATTCTGAGAGAATGCAGAAATGCCTAAGGAAATTGAAAGGAAAAAAAAGGGGTCCACGCCACATGCATGACACATGCCAGACACTGATCTGCCCAAGTAGCCAGATGATAAAGAACAACTGACACAGTGATTATCTACATTCTGTCCTGACAACTTAATTAAGTCATTTAATTAGTAACAGCCACTAAGTATTGCACTGGCACTGTTAGTAACTCCATCTATTGTTGCTAGATTGCCTTTTTTGTCTGTGTTTGATGTCAGAGACGAGATGTGATGGTACTTTGTGAGCACCATCCTGCTAATGGCATGGTCTGGCCTGAGCAAAGGAACCAATCCTTGAAACTATTCTCAAGGTGATCAAAATTGGTCAAAAACACATGTGTGGATTTTTTTCAACAGAAAATTGCAATTAATAAAATTCATTTAAAGAAGAAAAAGAAAAATATATTTAAAATATTGCACTAAAAATTCTGGAACATTCAGATTAGACTACAATGTTCTCATTACGATTTTAATACACTTTAATCAACATCTTTAATCAACATTTCAAAAATCAATTTTGATAATCCGTATTGTTGAAGGTTTAATTACTAAGACAGCATGCAACAAAACCCAGTTAGAACAAAATATTCTAATTCAAAATGAAAATACTCCAATGCTGTGAAAAATGACAAAAGTCCTTAATTGTTTTTTTCATTCTAATTCAAGCCAGCATCTCTCAAATTCATGAATTTCCATCTAAGTGGAAGTTCAGGTTCCAACATCAGGCTCTACCTAGAGCTACTGAAGGTGGAGCATGAGGCCTCAGAGTGTAAATTTCTCCTCATTTTGCAAGCCAGCATTATTTTATTATCTTTAACATGCACAGACTCATTAAGATGGGTCACACATAATCTTATCTTTCTCAAACACAGAGGGAAATTCTATATTACCAGCACAGTTTTCCCCATCTTGCACCTGCAGGCAGGAAATACCAACCGAGGCCAAGCACACCGAGGAACATCCAGTGCACCTGCATTTCCTTTTCCCTTGCACACAGCTGGGCCTGGCTCTTGAGCCCTCCAAGTTTGTCCTGTTTTCCACAGAATTCCCTCACTTGTTCAAAGAGCAAATAAGCCCCCTGAACAAAAACACATCCCCTCTCGTAAATTCTGTGCAAGTTTCCCTATAGAATTACATAAACCAAATGTATTTATTACATTTTCTGTACTATTGTCATGTTTCAGAAATATTCAGACTGCACTGTTCTCCTCCAGACCAGAGCTGCTAGAAGCACTGGCTGTGCTGTGCCACACCCATCTTGCGTGTTCCCTGAAGTCCTGTGGGCTCTTGCTAGACACGGGGGGTTTAACACTGTTTAACATCTCAGGCTGCATGAAGAGAACCATTCTCTGCCTGCTCACAGTACCAAAAATACTACAGGCAGCTTCTTTTATCACGCTGCAACATGACCCTATTTTGACCTGGAGGGAACATGCTGACCCAAAATAGCCACGCAGCAAGGGCTGTCGATTGCTCTCTCCACAGTTAAAGTAAGAAAATAAACGTATTTGCACAACTGGGTACTAGCGAAGATCAAAGTGACTGGGTGTAACTGGCTGGCTCTAAAGAAATGTCCCAACCAGTTTGCATTTCCCTCACTGCTTGAGGATCTCTTTACTGGGGAAATGCACTCTATCTGTACAGATCTGAAAGGAATACCACTGGCAGCAAGTGGTGAGGAGGATGGGGCTTTAAGACCCCCCTGCCAGAAAGGCCACGAAGAGTAAGGACAGCCCAGAGAGACTGAGAGGCTCCTCTCCTGTTAGTGCTGTCGCAGCCCTGGTGCCACGAGGGCCGTGCAGGAGGGAGCTGTGCACGGGGCCCGCAGCCTCGCGCGGCTTTGTAGCCACCACACCGGGCTGAGCACGGACACCCGAACCTCTGAAAGCCGGTCCCAGTGCAAGAAGCCATCAAACCAGAAATTCAGGTCATCTTTACGAACCAAAAAGGTTTACAACAACCACTGCAGGATTTTTCTTTTCACACTGCTCTGCTCAGCTTTGGTCCCTTGCCTGCACATCTCTAACTCCGACACAGTGTGCTGCCTACGGCCCCTGCTTTCTGTAATTTTCCTGAAACTCTGCCAAAGTAACTAATTAGTGCAGCATTTAAGAGTGAAAAGGATAGCCTGGCTATCAACAAACTGTCACTTCATATTTGGAATGTTTGGCCTGGATTTTAGAAGAGTTAATATTAAATTGGCCAAGTAATGCTTTCCTGCCCAGAACAATTTGTAGTCCTAAATTCAAGAATTGTTTCGTTTTGGACAGTTCAATACACAAATATCCAGACTGAGTGCCACACAGATGTCATAGAAGCAGTGCAACTGATATGCATGATAGAAATATTTTAACAAGTGCAAATAATACTACATCTTAGAAATAAAAATAATCTAGCCTATACTGACGTACTGCTTGGGAATATAACAGAGCTTTTTCCCTCCAGAATTACACAGTGATAAAATACAATATGACAGCCACTCAAAGAGGGAAATAAGTTTAAAAAGAAATTTTTTTCATTAGCATAAATATCAAACGATATATGTACAAGATGTGATGGTTAAGGAAAAGAAACTTATTTTCTGATGTGACAGAAGTAATAATAATTTTGTATCAGTCAGGTATACACAGGTATTCATTTCTCAATAAAGGTTATTAAGAACATTTACTGAGAAATGAATGATCAATATATCCCATGCTCCCCATCCATGGAATTTATAAATTATATTAAGCCCTGCTCTTGCTTTTCAAGCTGCATCTGGTATTAGTCTTCTGTTGTAATAACATTCAACTTTTAACAAACATCTTTCTTTAATTTACTTAAATAATTACACAGAGCCTAATCAGTAACGTAATCGGAAATGCTTCACTCAGAAGAGTTTATGAAATTATACTATTCTGCAGAAATAAACAAAACAAACACTGCTCATTTCATGGTAAAGTCCAAGAAACGAGTCTGATAAAGCAGCATTTTAATTAAATGTTAAATGCAAATTTCACTTTTCTTTTAGATATATTCTTGTCTATTAATTGTTTTAATTTTCAGTTAGAAATCTTTGGTTTAAATTCTTTGTTTTGAGTTGTTTCCCCCAATATTCTTTAGGAAGTCTCTCCTCTCTGGGTGAACATGTCAGTTTTCCTATCCCTAACAAAGAATGAGGACTTGGTTCCAGGAGAGCCTCTGCCAAAACTGCAGTAGCATTCTGGCATCATTCAAAGGGTTTTTTAAGATCTATGAAAATGCTCTTGTTCCAACAATTAGAAAATATCAATATGCTAGTTATTGAACTAAAGTGCAATGGTAGCTATATGGAGAATTGGTCTTTTGCCTATTTTAATTATTATTTCAATAGATAGATTATCATCCACTTCTCTTTGAGCAATACAAAGCCACCTCACAGAACAAAGGAAGGAAGGATGAGAGAAGAAAATCTGGAATTCTGTGCAGCATGTATTACATTTTCAATGAGAACAGCTGCATTATACAGTGCAAAACACACTTCAAATATAAACCACTTCCTGTAAAAAACAAACCATTTTAGTTTTAGCAAATTATTAAATCCCAAGGGAATCTGTCTGTATCCTCCAAATAATTTAAAGATTTACATGCAAAACTCAGCATGTGGGGCACATTTGGATTTGAGTCAGGTACTTCAAGGGACTTTGAGAGCATAAAAATCAGCAAATGGATTAAGGCAGTCTCAGTATAAGCTTCCCATCTCCGACAGGTATGTCTGGATTAGTCACTGGAATAATGTTACTCATTTTTTAAGCTGATGCAGGCCGTGAATGTTAGATTTTTGAATAATTTGTTTGAGAACACTGTGCACAAAACGACACCACTCCATGGAAACAAATTGCTTGAAATGTAAAGAGGAATTTCTACTGCAACACGCCTGGGACTCAAATCAAAACCCCACGATTAACATCCTCATTCTTCATGAGTAGCTTCCTACGCCCAAAGAGGCACTTTGATGTTATGCCTTTAAATGATCCGCACACTCCAGACACCTCGAGGTGTGCTTTGGCTCAGCATGGCACCACAAAACACAGCAGGACACAGAGGTACCAGAGAAGGGGAACTGAGGTATGGGGGGGCATTGCTCGTGTTTTTAAATCCTTCTTACACACTTCCTAAGGCTCCAGGACTTGAGATTACACAGGAATATCCCTGAGACTGTATCACTGACCATTGAGTGCCTCAAATTCCCTCGCAGTCAGCTGGGAGTGCTCTAACAGCAGCAGAACAATGTGACTGCAGGCCCCCTGCAGCAGGTGAAGAACATCCTGCCTGACACATGCCAAGCTAATAAAATTAAGCATGGCTGCATCTGCAGGAAGGGCTTTGCCAGCACACCTCTGCTGAGAGTGTGTCATGGTTTCAGTTACCAGAGCATTGTGGACAGGATTCTGTCAGCTACAGATGTGACAGGAAAATCTGTCCTCCAGAAATATCAGGAGAAAAACATCAAAAACATCAGCTTTTGGTTGGTTTTTGTGGGTTTTTTAATTGGTGCCCCATTTTAATCTCAAGCTATCTGTAACAAAGAATTGAAAAGAAATACATAGTTTGTCTTCAACTCAGTTTCTACACACTAAATTTTGGGAAAAATCAAGCTAGCAGGTAAATAAGGCCTCCTCCTTGCTCTCACACATAGTACAAGTCCTCTTCCCTTCAGATCTATAAATCTTATGGCCCTGGTTTATGATATCGCAGGGAAGTTGACTTTATCCAACCACTACGAGCACGTCACCAGCTCATTCCATTAGGTAAGCCACAGCTGCACTCAACACTTGGTAGGATCAGCCTTTGGACACCATGGAACCACAATCACAGTCCATGCAGCAGCAGAACTGCTTCAATATCAAGGGCTGACAATTAATATTCAAAATTTAGAACTGCAGAGTGTGGTTTCACCATTTCTCAGCACCACCAGACTATCCTGTATCCTCTCCTAGAGTCAAGAAAGCCTATTTTGGGATACAGCACTTAAGGGAAGAGACCATTAGGGCATCTCAGCGAAAAGAAGCCAAAGAGATAGCGTAGAATGCAAGGAAAAGCAAAGTTGAATGAGATAATAGACTAATGGCAGCCAACAACAATATAACTGGAAGATGGTGAGGTTACACAAATTATTAATATGGTTAATAATAAGGATGCTTCCTCTTAAAGACAGAAATAGATGTAAAACTATAAAACAAAGCAAGTAAGAAAGATCAAGATTTAAAAGATAAGAGAGAAAGGGCAAAGCATAAAAAGGAAGATGTTGACATCATCGAATTATCAAGTTCCTTGGTGTTTTCTAAACCCCCTCTTACTGGAGATTTAAAAACTTCAGCTTTCACTAAATTTAGAACTTAGCCTTCAGTTAGACATACAAACTATATAAAATTGCCCAACTGCTCACAAACTGAAAAGTAAATATCGTGCTTTGACGCTGGCCCAACGCCAGGCACCCACGAGAGTCGCTCACTCACCCTCTCCTACCACAGCTGGGCAAGAGGAGGGAAAAGAGGAAAAAGGATTAACGGAGGCTTCATGGGTGAGATAAGGACAGCGGGAGAAATATTTCAAGGGCAAAACAGGCTCAACCTTAGTTGCTAAATAAAATTTATTACTAACAGAGTCAGAGGAGGGTAATGAGAAGTAAAATAAGCCCTTAAAACCCCTCCCCCCCCCTCAGGCCCTCCCTCCTTCCCACCAACAACACAGGGAGGCAGGGCAGGGGGGTTTGGTCAGTCAATGACCAAGATCTTCTTCCGCTGCTCCGGCAGAAGAGTCCTTCCCTGTGAGGCCGTGGGGTCCCTCCCACGGGAGACAGTTCTCTGTGAACTTCCTGGCGTGGGTCCACTCTCACGAGCAGCAGCCAAACCGCA